>CM034148.1:459481100-459678600 GCA_019776745.2 Taxus chinensis
GTGTGTGTGTGTGTGTGTGTGTGTGTTTGTGCGTGTGCATGTGCGAGTGCGTGTGCATGTGCGTGTGTGTGCAGGTACATGTGCATGTGCATTTACACGTTCGCAAACATGTGTGGGTGCATGTGCGTGTGCGTGTGCATGTAAGTCTATGTGCGTCTATGTGCAGGTGCATGTGCATGTGCACGTGCGCAGACGTCTGTGGGTGCGTGTGCGTGTGCATGTGCATGTGCATATACAGGTGCGTGTGTGGGTCTGTGTGCAGATGTGTGTGGGTCATGTGCGTGTGCATGTGCGTGTGCATGTACATGTGTGCGTGCGTGTGTGGGTGCGTGTGCGTGTGCATGTGTGTGTGCGTGTGCATGTGCGTGTGTGTGTGTGTGTGTTCATGTGTGAGTGCGCGTGCATGTGCGTGTGTGCATGTGTGTGTGTGTGCGTGTGTGTGCATGTGTGAGTGCGTGTGCACATGCATGTGCGAGTGTGTGTGCGTGTGCGTGTGTGTGTGAGTGCGTGTGTGTGTAGAGGTGCGCGTGCATGTTCATGTGCATGTGCGTGTGCATGTGCAAGTGTGTGTGCTTGTGTGTGTGCGTGTACGTGTCTGTTTGCGTGTGCGAGTGCATGTGCGTGTGAACATGCAACTGCGTATGCGTGTGCATCTGCACGTGCATGTGTGTGTGTGTGTTCAGGTGCGTGTGCGTGTGTGTCCATGTGTGTACATGTACATGTGTGTGTGTAGGTGCATGTGTGTGGGAGTGTGCACATGCACGTACGTGGGCATGGGCGCGTGCGCGGGCGTGTGCGGGTGCGGGTGCGTGTGCGTGTGCATGTGCGTGTGTGCTTGCATGCATGTGTACGTACGTGTTTACGTGTGCGTGTGCGTAAGCATGTGCATGTGCATGTGCTTGTACGTGTGCGCATGCATGCGTGTGTACGTATGTGTTTACGTGTGCGTGTGCGTAAGCATGTGCATGTGCATGTGCGTGTGCGTGCGTGAGTGATTGTACACGTGCACATGCGTGTGCGTGTGCATGTGTGTGTGTGTGTGCATGTGGATGTGCGTGTGCTTGTGTGTATGCGTGTGTGTGTGTGTGTGTGCCTGTACTTGTGTAGGTGTAGGTGCGTGTGCGTGTGTGTGCATGTGCAAGTGTGCGTGTGTGTGTGCGTGTGTGTGTGCGTGTGCGTGTGTGCATGTGCATGTGCATTTGTTTGTGCGTGTGCGTGTGCGTGTGCATGTGTAAGTACCCGTGCGTGTGTGTACATGTGCAGGTGAGTGTGCGTGTACGTGTGCGTGTGCGTGTGCAGGTTTGCGTGTGTATGTGTGTGTGCGCGCGCGTGTGTACGCGCGTGTGTGCCTGTGCCTGTGCCTGTGCGCGTGCATGTATGTGCACGTGCGTGTGTGTGTGCATTTGCGTATCTATGTGCGTCTACGTGTACACGTGTGCGTGCAGTTGCAGGTGTGTGTCTGAGTGCGTGTGCATGTGCATGTGCAGGTGCATGTCTGTCCGCGTTTGTAGGTGCACGTGCGTATGCATGTGTGCGTGCATAGACGTGTGTCAGTGTGTTTGCGTGTGCATGTGCATGTGCGCATGCATGTGTTGGTGTATGTGCGTTTACGTGTGCGTGTGCGTGTGCATGTTCATGTGTGTGTGTGTGTGTGTGTGTGTGTGTGTGTGTGTGTGTGTGTGTGTGTGTGTGTGTGTGTGTGTGTGTGTGTGTGCGCATGTGCAAGTGTGTCTGCATGTGCGGGTGCGCGTCCATGCGTGTGTATGTGTGTGCGTGTGCGTGTGCGCGTGGACGTGCGTGTATGCATGTGTGTGTGTGTGTGCCTATACTTGTGTAGGTGTAGGTGCGTGTGCGTGTGTGTGCATGTGCAAGTGTGCGTGGTTGTGCGTGTGTGTGTGTGTGTGTGTGTTTGTGTGCATGTGTGCATGTGCATGTGCATTTTTTTGTGCATGTGCGTGTGCATGTGCAAGTACGCGTGCATGTGTGTGCATGTGCAGGTGAGTTTGCATGTGCGTGTGCATGTGCGTGTGCGTGTGCAGGTTTGTGTGCGTGTGCACGTGTGTGTGTGTGTGCGTGTGTACGCGCGTGTGTGTGTGTGTGTGTGTGCCTGTGCCTGTGCGCGAGCGTGTATGTGCACGTGCGTGTGCGCGTGCATTTGTGTACCTATGTGCGTCTGCGTGTACACGTGTGCGTGCAGTTGCAGGTGTGTGTCCGAGTGCGTGTGCATGTGCGTGTACAGGTGCATGTCTGTTCGCGTGTGCAGGTGCACGTGCATATGCATGTGCACGTGCATAGACGTGTGTCGGTGCATTTGCGTGTACATGTGCATGTGCGCATGCATGTGTTGGTGCGTGTGCGTTTACATGTGCGTGTGCATATGCGTGTGCGGGTGCGTGTGTGTGTGCGTGTGTGTGTGTGTGCGCGTGTGCATGTGCAACTGTGTGTGCATGTGCGGGTGTGCGTCCGTCCATGTCTACATGTGTACGTGTGCGTGTGCGCGTGTGTGTGCGCGTGGAAGCGCGTGTGCGTGTACGTGTGCGTATGAGTGTGCGTGTGCATGTGCTTGAGCATGTATGTGTGCATGTGCGTGTGTAGGTGCATGTGCTTGAGCGTTTATGTGTGCGTGTGTGTGTGTGAGCGCGTGTTCGTGTAGAGGTGCACGTACATGTTTATGTGAGTGTGCGTGTGCGTGTGTTTGTGTTTGTGTGTGTGTGTGTGTGCGAATGCATGTGCGTGTGTGTGTGCAGGTACACGTGCATGTGCATTTGCGCATGCGCAAACATGTGTGGGTGCATGTGCATGTACGTCTGTGTGCATTTGTGTGCAGGTGCGTGTGCATGTGTGCGTGCATAGACGTCTGTGGGTGCGTGTGCGTGTGCATGTGCATGTGCATGTACATGTGCGTGTGTGGGTCCATGTGTAGATGTGTGTGGGTCATGTGCGTGTGCGTGTGCGTGTGCGTGTACATGTGCGCATGCGTGTGTGGGTGCATGTGCGTGTGCATGTGTGTGTGCATGTGCATGTGTGCGTGTTCATGTGTGAGTGCGCGTGCGTGCGTGTGTGTGCGCATGTGTGTGTGTGTGTGCGTGTGCACATGCATGTGCGAGTGTGTGTGCATGTGCGTGAGCGTGTATGTGTGCGTGTGCGTGTGCGATTGTGTGTGTGTGTAGAGGTGCGCATGCATGTTCGTGTGCATGTGCGTGTGCGTGTACGAGTGCGTGTGCTTATGTGTCTGCGTGTACGTGTCCGTTTACATGTACGCGTGCGTGTGTAGGTGCACATGCGTATCTTTATATGTGTGCGCATGCGTGTGTGCGTGCGTGTGCGTGTGCGTGTGCAGGAGCGTGTGTAGATGCGCATCCGTGCATGTCTACGTGTGCATGTGTCTGTTCGTGTGCGTGTGCTTGTACATTTATGTATTTAGGTGTGTGTGCATGTATGTTTGTGTGTGCATGTGCGTTTGTGTGTTTAGGTGTGCGTGCGTGTCTGTTTGTGTATGCGTGTGCGTGTGCGTGTGCATGTGCGTATGCGTGTGCGTATGTGTATACGTGTGCATGTTCGTGTGTGTGTGTGCATGTGTATGTGTGCGTGTGTGCGCGTGTGCGCATGCATGTGTGCGTCCGTGTGCATATCTGTGTGCATGTGCGTGCGGTTGCAGGTGTGTGTCTGAGTGTGTGTGCATGTGCGTGTATAGGTGCATGTCTGTCCGTGTGTGCAGGTGCATGTGCGTATGCATGTGCGCGTCCATAGACATGTGTTGGTGCGTGTGCATGTGCATGTGCGCATGCATGTGTTGATGCGTGTGCATTTACGTGTGCTTGTGCTTATGCGTGTGCGTGTGCGTGTGCGTGTGCGTGCGTGCGTGTGTGTGTGTGTGTGCATGTGCGAGTGTGTCTGCGTGTGCGGGTGCGCTTCCGTGCGTGTGTACGTGTGTGTGCGTGTGCGTGTGCGCATGCACGTGCATGTGCATGTACGTGTGCGTATGAGTGTGCACGTGCATGTGCTTGAGCGTGTATGTGTGCGTGTGTGTGTGTAGGTGCATGTGCTTGAGTGTTTATGTGTGCGTGTGCATGTGCGAGTGCGTGTGCGCGTAGAGGTGCACGTGCATGTTTGTGTGAGTGTGCGTGTGCGTGTGTTTATGCGTGTGCGAGTGCGAGTGCGTGTGTGTGTGTGTGTGCAGGTGCACGTGCGTGTGCATGTGCGCGTGCGCAAACATTTGTGGGTGCGTGTGCATGTACGTCTGTGTGCAGGTGCGTGTGCATGTGCGCGTGCACAGACATCTGTGGGTACGTGTGCGTGTGCATGTGCATGCGTGTGCGTGTGCATGTACATGTGCGCATGTGTGTGTGGGTGCGTGTGCGTGTACATGTGTGTGTGTGCATGTGTGTGTGTGTGCGCGTGTGCATGTGTGAGTGCGCGTGCATGTGCGTGTGTGCATGAGTGTGTGCGTGTGCGTGTGTGTGCGTGTGCGAGTGCGTGTGCACATGCATGTGCGAGTGTGTGAGCATGTATGTGTGCGTGTGCGTGTGTGTGTAGAGGTCCGCGTGCATGTTCATGCATGCATGTGTGTGCGTGTTCGAGTGCGTGTGCTTGTGTGTGTGCGTGTACATGTCAGTTTGCGCGTGCGCGTGCGTGTGTAGGTGCACGTGCGTATCTTTATATGTGTGCGCATGCGTGTGTGCGGACGTGTGCGTGTGCATGTGCATGTGCAGGAGCGTGTGTAGATGCGCGTGCGTGTGTGTGTGCGTGTGCGTGTGTCTATTTGTGTGCATGTGCATGTGCGTTTGTTTGTTTAGGTGCGCGTGCGTGTCTGTTTGTGTGTGCGTGTGCGTTTGTGTGTTTAGGTGCATGTGCGTGTCTGTTTGTGTATGCGTGTGCGTGTGCGTGTGCATGTGCATGTGCGTATGCGTGTGCGTGTGCGTGTTCGTGTGCATGTGTGTGTGCGTGTGCGTATGCATGTGCAGGTGCACGTACATGTCTGTTTGCATGTGCGTGTGTGTGTGCAAATGCATGTGCGCATGCTTGTGTGAGTGAGTATGTGTGTGTGTGTGTGTGTGTGCGTGTGCATGTGCATGCTCGTGTGAGTGTGCATGCCCGTGTCCATGTGTGTGTGCGTGTGCGTGTGCGTGTGTGTGTGCGTGTGCATGTGCGTGCTCGTGTGAGTGTGCATGCCCGTGTCCATGTGTGTGTGCATGTGCGTGTGCGTGTGTGTGTGCGTGTGTGTGTGTGTGTGCGTGTGTGTGTGCATGCACGTGCAAATCCGTGTGCGTGTCTGTGTGCAGGTGCATCTGTAGGTGCATGTGCAAGTGCATGTGTGTGCACGTGCACGTGCAGGTGCGTGTGTGTGTGCGTCTGCAAGTGCGTGTGCGTGTGTGTACATGTACATGTGTGTGTGCAGGTGTGTGTGTGTGGGAGTCAGCAAGCGCGTGTGCGCGGGCATGTGCTGGTGCGGGTGTGTGTGCGTGTGCATGTGCATGCGTGTGTGTACGTGTACATGTGTGTGTGCAGGTGCATGTGTGTGGGAGTTTCCAAGTGCGTGTGCATGGTCATGGGCGTGTGTGTTGGTGCGGGTGTGTGTGCGTGTTTGTGTGCGAGTGCGTGTAGATGTAGAAGTGTGCGTGCATGTTCATGTGTGTGTGCATGTGCGTGTGCAGGTGCATGTGTGTGCACATGCATGTGCGTGTGTGTGCGCGCGTGCAGGTGCGTGTGTGTGTGTGTGTGTTTGCAAGTGCATGTGCATGTGCGTGTGCGTGTGAGTGTGCGTGCGTGTGCATGTGTGTGTGTGTGTACGCGTACATGTGTGTGTGCAGGTGCATGTGTGTGGGAGTGTGCATGTGTGCGTGCATGGGCGTGGGCGCGTGCGTGGGCGTGTATGGGTGTGGGTGCGTGTGCGTGTGTGTGTGCGTGTGCATGTGCGTGTGTGTGTGCATGTGCGTGTGCGTGCGTGTGTGTGTGTGTATGTACGTGTTCGTTTGCGTGTGCACATGTGTGTGTAGGTGCGCGTGCGTATCTTTTCATATGTGCGCATGCGTGTGTGCGTGCATGTGCGTGTGCGTGTGCGTGTGCAGGAGCGTGTGTAGGTGCGAGTGCGTGTGCGTGTGCGTGTGCCTGTGTCTGTTCATTTTCCTGTGCGTGTGCGTGTGCGTTTGTGTGTTTAGGTGCGCATGCGTGTGCAAGTGCATGTGTGCGTGCTTATGTGTGTGCGTGTGCGTGTGCATGTGCCTGTGCGTGTGCGTGTGCGTGTGTGTGTGCGTGTGCGTGTGCGTTTATGTGTGTGTGTGCGTATGCATGTGCAGGTGCGCATGTGTGTCTGTTTGCGCGTTCGTGTGTGTGTGTGCAAATGCATGTGCGCATGCTTGTGTGAGTGCGTATGTGTGTGTGTGCGTGTGCGTGTGCATGCCCGTGTCCATGTTCGTGTGTGTGTGCGTGTGCGTGCGCGTGCGCGTGCGTGTGCGTGTCCGTGTGCGTGTGAAGGTGCGTGTGTGTGGACATTCATGTGTGTGTGCGTGTACGTGTGCAAGTATGTATGCGTGTGTGTGCATGTGCAGGTGAGTGTGCGTGTGCGTGTGCGTGTGCGCGTGCACGTGCATGTGCGTGTGCAGGTTTGTGTACGTGTGTGTGTGTACGTGTGTATGTGTGTGTGCATGTGCATGTACGTGTTCCTGTTGTCGTGCGCGTGTGTGTGCGTGTGCATGTGTGTGTGTGCATGTGCGCGTGCGTGTGCGTGTTCATGTGTGTGTGCGTGCGTGTGCGTGTGCGTGTGCATGCACGTGTGTGTACGTCTATGTGCATGTGAGTGCGTGTGCATGTGCGTGTGTGTACGCCTGTGCAAGTGCACGTGCGTATGCATGTGCGCGTGCGCAGACGTGTGTCGGTGCGTGTGCATGTGTGTGCATCTGCGTGTGTGTGTGTGTGTGCGTGTTGCTGCATGTACGTATCTTTTTACGTGTGTGCGTGTGTGTGTGTGCATGTGCATGTGCAGGAGCATGTGTATTTGCGCGTGCATGCATGTGTGCATGTGCGTGTGTCTGTTCGTGTGTGTGTGTGTGCATGTACATTTGTGTGTTTAGGTGAGCGTGCGTGTCTATTTGTGTGTGCGTGTGCGTGTGTAAGTGCGTGTGTGTGCGCTTGCGTGTGCGCTTGCATGCGCGAGTGCATGTGCGTGCGCTTGCGTGTGCGTGTCCGTGTCCCTGTGTGTATGTGTGTGCGTGTGCGTGTGCGTATACGTGTGCGTGTTCGTGTTCGTGTGCGTGTGCGTGTGTGTATGCATGTGCAGGTGCACGTGCGTGTCTGTTTGTGTGTGCGTGTGTGTGTGTGCAAGTGCATGTGCGGATGCTTGTGTGGGTGCGTATGTGTGTGTGTGTGCGTGTGTGTGTGTGTCTGTGTATGTGCGTGTGTGTGCGTGTGCCTGTGTGTGTGCATGTGCATGTGCATGTGTGTGTGCGTGTGTGGGTGCGCATGCGTGTGTAGGTCCGTGTGTGTGCACGTGCATGTGCATGTGCGTGTGTGTGCGCGTGCCTGTGTGTGTGCATGTGCATGTGCATGTGTGTGTGCGTGTGTGGGTGCGCATGCGTGTGTAGGTCCGTGTGTTTGCACGTGCATGTGCATGTGCGTGTGTAGGTGTGTGTGCACGTGTAGGTACGTGTGTGTGTGCGTCTGCACATGCCTGTAAGTGTGTGTGTGCAGGTGCATGTGCGTGTGCGTGCACGTGTGCATGTGGGTGCACGCGTGTGTGTGTGTGTACACGTTTCTGTGCAGGTGCGTGTGTGTGGGAGTGTGCAAGTGCGCGTGCGTGGGCATGGGCGCGTGCGCAGGCATGGGCGCGTGCGCGCGCGTTTGCGGGTGCGTGTGCATGTGCGTGTGCGCGTGCTTATGCGTGTGCATGTCCGTGTGCATGTGTGTATGTGTGTGTGTGCGTGTGCGTGTTCGTGTGCATGTGCGTGTGTGTGCGGGTGTGTGCGTGTGTGTTCGTGTACATGTGTGTGTGCAGGTTCGTGTCTATGGGAGTGTGTAGGTGCGCGTGCGTGTGCATGTGTCTTTACGTGTGTGTGTTCGTGTGCATGTGCATTTGTATGTACATGTGCATGTGCGTGTACATATGCAAGTGTAGGTACGTGTGCATGTGTAAGTGCACGTGGTTGTTCGTGTGCGTGTGCGTGTGTGTGTGAGTGCGTGCACGTATTCGGGTGCGCGTTCGTCCGTGTGTACGTGTGCACGTGCACGTGTTTGTGCTTATGCATGTGCGCATCCATCCCTGTGTATGTGTGTGCGTGTGCGTGTGCGTGCACGTGTTTGTGCTTATGCACATGCGCGTGCGTGTGCGAGGGCGTGTGCACATGCGTGTGCGTGTGCGTGTGCGTGTGCATGTGCGTGTGCGTGTGCAGGTGTAGGTGCATGTGCGTGTGTGTGCGTGTGCAAGTGTGCGTGGTTGTGCGTGTGTGTGTGCATGTGCATGCATGTGCGTGTGAGTGCGTGTACATGTGTGTCAACGGTGAACAAAACTAGGGAGACACACATGGTCAACGGTGAACAAAACACAACTAGACGAGGTAAACACAACCCAACCTAGACACAAACTGTGTTCTAATACCAACTGTCACGGGGCCAGCTTGGCGGAGCTGTAACTGTGCGGCACCGCTTGCTCGCTTCAAGTTCCTCTGTGGGAATAGAACTCTACTAAAGCTACAGACTATGCCTTCAATGTTTACCTGCATAAGAACACTCACAACACAATGGCATTCTTGCAAATACATGGGTTAATTTAGCGGAAGCACAAAACATCTGCATTGAAAGAAAATTCCCTCTAACACAAGAGGAAACAAACAATGCAAGAAACAACTGGGAGAACGCATATGTCTTATTAACTCATCCAGGACAAAACAGCCCAAAAGTACAATAAGGAAGGCCTCAGGGCAAGTACTCTTACAGGACAACCCAGCCCAAAGTACACCAAGGCCACACTAGACCACATACACACATCACCGAGTCAGACACTGCCGATAATGCTCGGAGTTACATTGAATAATTCCCCTCCCAAGTCTTGACCACTCTCTTTCTGGTATCATCCAACTTCACGAGATCTACAGACCCACAAGGACTATACACTTGCTAGTTTTCATAGGATTCTGCCCGCTTGATAGTTTTCACAGGATTCCACATGAGTGCTAGTTTTCACAGGATTCCACCTGACTTGGTAGTTTAATGGGATTTCGCACAAGTGCTAGTTTTCACAGGATTCCGCCCGAGTGGTAGTTTTAAGGGATTCGGCCCACAGCCGCATAAAAACGGTGTGACATTGGGAACTTCCCAGGAGGTCACCCATCCCAGAGCTACTCTGGCCTGAGCGCGCTTAACAATGAAGTTATGATCGGATCCGATGCACAAACACTGGTATAATCACACTCAACTCGCCATCCAACTCGCCTCCTAGCTCACCAACCCGCTCGCTCACTTAGCTCATCATCTCGGCTCATCGAATCCGTCATAGTGTGCGCGTGCGTGTGCGCGTGTGTGTGAGTGCGCATGCATGTGCGTGTGCGTGCGCGTGTGCGAGTGCGTGTCCGCAGGCATGTGCGAGTGCGTGTGTGCATGCGTGTGCATGAGCGTGTGCGTGTGCGAGTGCATGTGCGTGTGTGAGTGCGTGTGTGTGTAGAGGTGCACGTGCATGTTCGTGTGCGTGTGCGTGTGCGTGTGCATGTGTGAGTGTGTGTGTGTAGAGGTGCACGTGCATGTTCGTGTGCGTGTGCGTGTGTGTGTGTGCGCATGTGCGTGTGTGTGTGCATGTGCGTGTATGTGTCCGTTTGCATGTGCGTGTGCGTGTGTTGGTGGGTGTGCGTGTGCCGGAGCATGTGTAGGTGCATGTGCGTGTGTGTGTGTGCATGTGCGTGTGTCTGTTTGTGTGCGTGTGCGCATGCGTGTGTTGGTCCGCGTGCGTTTCTTTTTGCGTGTGTGCGTGCGTGTGTGTGTGCAAGAGCATGTGTAGGTGCGCGTGTGTGTGTGTGTGTGTGCGTGTACGTGTGTCTGTTCGTGTGTGTGTGCGTGTGCATGTGCATTTGTGTGTTTAGGTGCGCGTGCATGTCTGTTTGTGTGTGCCTGTGCATGTGCTTATGAAAGTGCGTGTGCGTGCGCGTGTGCATGTGTGTATGCATATGCATGTGCGTGTGCGTATGCGTGTGTGTATGCATGTGCAGGTGCGCGTGCGTGTCTGTTTGCGTGTGCATGTGTGTGTGCAAGTGCGTGTGCACATGCTTGTGTGAGTGTGTAACACTCTGAACTGTTGTTACTTCCTCCTGAGCATTCAAGTGTTGATATATGATTTCTTCTGTAAAAGGATGTGTTCCTTTGATTGTGAAGTCATGCTTGATATGTATTGTATCTTCTTTGCAATTGAAGATCTTTGACTGAGTCGGAATATGATTGGACTCTTTTATTTCTTTCATTTTACACCTGAGTTTAATCTAATCTCGGAATGAATTGTGGATTTATCCATCTATAAGACCCAGCCTTGGATCAGTGGCATTGATCCAAGAGATGCTTTAAGTTTATTCGGGATGAACAAAAATTATAGACCTTACGCAGGTTGCAAGGTCTGAATGCGTTGAATAAGCTATTCCGGAGTCTAACTCAGGCTGATCGTGTTAAATGAATTGGTTCCCGATATCGTAATATCATGAAGGTCTTGATCATGGGCCAGGTAATAAATTCAGATACATTTATTCAACTAGCTTATTGGCAGTGCTGGAGTGAATCCTTTTCGTGAATGTATATCTGTAGGTTATTATTCTGAACATTCTAAATGTTAGACCTAAACTGGATTTATTAAGGTTAATAACCTATGGGTTGGATTAGTGTTAATCTAACCTAGCCCTAAGATATAAGCTAAAAGTTCCTAAAGTTAGCAACCTAGCGCTAAGGAGGTTAGACTAAGTATCATCTTAAATCCTAACCTATGTTTCTAACCTAACAAATGTTAGTGGAGGAAGGGGACCTATGAAGGGGTGCGAGCCATGGGCGGTAGTTTCTATGGCATTAAATGAAGGAGATAAGCATGAAGGACAAGGAATTAGCGGAGGTTTCAAACGACTAGTGAAAGCCGACGTGGCAGAGTCGCCAAGTCTAGAAATGGTCTTTGAATTGTTTTTATTCATCGCCAACTATGGCGGTCGGTGGCAATGGAGATTGAGCGGGAATTTTGGAGTTAATGCAATTAATGAACTCGGTCTTCGAGCTCGGATTTCTCGGGAAGACATGCAAAATGGAAAATTGGTAGTTTGTTTGGTTTTTCATGCGCTCTGGTTTTCTCTCTGTTTGATCACTAGTTCTTCGCACCAGTCTACTTGGTGTTGCATGGCAAATATGAGAGTAACTAGCTCTTTTCTCTGTCAAGGAAAGTTTATAAGGCATGGAAATAACAAATTATTGTTGTTGAATCTAACGTGGAAAAAGAGGAGAAGGCTCGAGCTCTTTCAGTGGTCTTCTTCAGATTTTTAAGCAACATTACTAGGCATGTTAGGCCTTAAGCTTTAAAAATCTTGCTTTCTTTCAAATGATTTCATTAGAACAACTCTGTTCAGATGATTTTTGGGTTCAGTTGGTTTTTATGGTAGCTTTGTGTGAATTAGTTGTTGTATCTTCTTACTGGCTCGATTTTTCAAGTGAACCCTTGATGGGTGTGCATTTTGTTTCGAACGGATGTACTATCTTGCTGTGTTTTGCATTCCGGTTAGATTTTGTAGAAATGTTTGCAAGGAAAATATACGAATTCAGCTCTGTAGGAGTCCATGAATTGTTTTCTTGTTTGATTCAGACTTCAGTCGATACCTTGTTGTTTCCACTTGTTGAAAATGATACTGTTGGATTTCTTGAATGTACAGTATATACGACTTCTTTATAAGTTTTGTCGTGAGTAATATATGTTATGGTTGCTGAATCTTGTTGGATCTTGCTATAATACTTAAGTTACTTCTGATTGGATAACTTGTTGTGTTTATAGTATTTGAATGCGACTTTGTAGAAGTTTCCCCCCTTGTGTTGCAATTATGGGATTTAATCTGTTGATAGTTTGCAATATATATATATACGAAATGACTCTGTGGAGTCCTTGGAATGTTTCGTATATTTTGGACTTCTGCAGAAGTCATAAATGTGAATACTATTAGTTTGATTCAGTTGGAGTCCTTGAGGGGTAACTGGTAATACGACTTCTGTTGCCTTGTTATGAATACTTTCACTTAGCAATGAATTTCGTTGGTACACTCAGTTGGAGTTATTTTTATGTTTCGTCTTCTGCTTAAGCTTAGAGCGAATACTATTGTTATGGATTCAATTGAAGTCCTTGATATGAAACCAGTGTTTAAACTTCTGTCAAGCTTGGTTATGAATGTTGTTGTTTTATTATGAATACTAAATGTTATCGACTTCGATGGAGTCACTGAAAAGTAATTTATGTTGTAACTTCTGTAGAAGTTTTTGCTGTGAGTACTTTTAGAATCCTTGATTTGTTTTCATATGAATTCAACTTCAATTTAAACCTTTAATATAAGTATTGGTTAAATTTGGCACTGTTGGAGCCCATGATATGTTGTGTGTTGGCTCGATTCTCGATTTTTGTCCTTGCTGTGTTTTAGTAGTGATTAGATTGAACTGTATGTTGATGAGAGTTTCGACTCAGTGGGATTGTTCTTGTGTTTGAGCATGATTACGTCTTCTGTTAGCGTGAATATCTAGTCGTGTGCTTGACTGAAGTAAAGAGCTATTAACTGTACCTTGACAAGCGATGGCATTGGATATTTTCTCGTTTGTTGAATAATATGGAAGGTTATGTGGAGTCTATTTGATGGATTATTCATCACTGCCTTGTCACGAGAGCTACTGTGTTGTTCATTAAGTTTCAAGCAATTTTTATATGTGTATTTTGACGAACTGTAGTTCTTCCTGTGGTCTCGACTGGCTTAGTCGCAGGTGTATAATGTGATTGCATTACTCTTAAGTGGACGGTACAGTCATGAGCATGTTTGGAAGGGACATCTGAATGTCTCGGTTTCTTTCTCCTCTGCTGTAAAGTATATGTTGATAAATTTATATTTAATTGTTGGATTTGTAAAACATATTGATGGATTCATGAATTGTTAGGATATTCATTTTGTTGAATATAATGGCCTGTTGGATGTTGTTGTCCTTGGGATTCAGATGGATAGCTGTTTTGGATACATTTGTTCTTCTTGGTCACTAATATTTATGATGAAATATCTGAAAAGTATCTAGGACTATTTAGTAACTATAATATGAGTTACACGTTTATAGTCATGTTTGTATTAGAAGAGCATAGTCTGAAATATGTTTTCATGTTTGGTGAAATGATTTCATTTAAACAGGTTGTTTAATGAAAACAATTGGTGGATTGCAAATGTTTTAAGAGTTAGTGCTTATCATGCTCAGTTCATCAAATTGACCTGTGTTGACAATTTTTGCAGATGGTTTCCGTAAGTGGTAAAAGCACGTAGATATGATAGGATGTTCAGATTGTTTAATTTGGTTTTATGATGAATTACAACTTGATTCTCTGAATGTACTACTAGAAGAAAGATGTTCTTTTGCTGTTGAGTATTGTATCAAGTATGTTGAATGCATAAAATGTATTTGATTAGCTTGAAAGGAATGAAAAGAGATATTTGTTACTTATGTGTTTGTATTCGTATCTTGATGGTTTGACCTTTTTCGGTTCGAATGATCTTGAGAGCATTATTATTATTGTATAAAGTGGAGACTTTTGTGATTATCTAAGTAAGCTTGCAAGATTATGTGACTGAATACTTATGATTGTTTAGTAGTTCTAGTATGTTCTATCTAAAGCTAAATTGGAATTTAGATCACTGTCTTTCTGGAAGCTAGGGTTAAAATAAACCCGAGCAGGAAGCTAAACGAGCTGAATAAATTATTACTTCCTAGTCTTGATCTAAGTCAAGACAACGTTTAATTGGATTCTTAATCACTATATCTCAATACTAATAAGTAAGATATAAATTCAATTATGAGAAATGATATAAACCTAAAAAGGGTTTGGTTAGCAATCTCATGTGAATATTGAGGGTTATTGTCCAATTTCGTTGATTTAGAATTATGTATATTCTATGAACTCCTTGATGGGACCTCTAGTCTTAATAACTTCTCTTGTGTAAATTGGTTTACTATGAAAGGTAATTCTAAGGTGAGGAACCCAGCGATTGGGAAAGACTAACCTTAAGGGAGCGTCTTATAGTATAATTTTTAACTCAACGTATGTAACACTTATTAATAAGTAGATCTTTTCGAGGCGGATTTAAAGGTTGACGGAAAAAGTTAACTGTAGGGTTGTACCTTCGAGAAGATTAGGATCTTCTCGAAGATACAACAATACAGGTGACTTATGAGGACACCCTTTGCATTGATCGTTAAGATTTACACCTTAAACTCGAACAAGTTACTCTGGGACTGATTAGGAATGTGGTCACGTTATAAGGCTGCCCTAGGAGACTCGGGGTATCTTGACACACTGGATTAACTAGGGTTGACCCAGTATGTCAGCGTATCCCTAGTCCTCGGGAGCATCCCTATAACGTTGTCATCTTACTAATCCATTCCTGAGTGAATAACTTGGGACAGGAGAGTCTGACAGAAGTCAGTATAAGACATTCTACATAACATAGGAATGGGGTGAAGGACGTATTCCAAATTGACGAGTATGCCGTCAAGGAATACAAGACATAAGCGGTATGTTTCAAATCTTTGGCCAAAGTATCGCAAGCTGCTGATTGCGTTGTCCTAAGTCACCTAGTATAAGGGATGAGATGCTGATGAATAATGGTAACAATTATTCAGATAGGTTCCTTGGACAGAGCATTCTGAATCCCAGAATAGGGAAGAGAACCGCAAGAGTGATGTGTTAAATAAAACGCCAACTCTTAATACTCATGAATAGATTGGTAGATTACCGAGTCATGGAATGAATAGATCGGAGGTACTCTGAGTCATTACAGTTGCATATGGTTATCTGTTATGAGAATGGTTGTTTTGATTTGTGAGTTCTAAATTATGTATTTAGAACCAGGAAGCATTTGTCAAAAAAAAAATTACTTGTTCTAATGTATAAAAATGAGGATGTTACAGAGTGCGTATGTGTGTGTGTGTTTGTGTGTGTGTGTGCTCGTGTGCATGTGTGTGCCCATGTGCGTGTGCGTGTGTGTGTGGGATGTATTGCCCACTCTCCTTTGACATTGTTTAGATACTGATCCTGACACTATTGATCATATTTTGGACTATATTATGTTTTGATGTAGCATGATGTATCAGGTATTATTATGGACATTATTATGTTTTGATTAGTGTGATGGTTAGAGGTTAGAGTACGGATTAATATTGATCTGGATTCAGCTATTATTTTTGAGGATCACTAAGACATTATTATTATTATGTGGATGATGATATACTAGTTGACATGGACAGGTTATCGATGTTGATTTTAGACATGTGACATTGATATTATGAATAACTCTAGTATAGAAATCTATTGGATGATGATATAGTTGCAAAATTGAATTTAAATGATAAATGTTTTTTTTATTATTGGCAAATAGTTTTTTGAAAGGGACTATACCCTTGTACAGCAAGGCTCAGAAGCCAGAATAGGAAAATAAAGCTCGAAAAAAAAGGATCAACATCCTGATATAACAATAAGGACCAAGTGCAGAACGCAGTCTGCAAAGAAACAATCAACAGCAACACAACAGCAAATAAACACCTGCTGGACAGTGATCAAACAGCAAACACGCAGTGGTCTGGCCACAAAAATGATAACAATGTACTCCGGCCGACCACTAACGGAGAAAACATCCAGACGATCATCACAAAAGAGCCCAACAAAAACTGTCAAGGAAGGAACCAACAACAGCAAACCAGCTGCAACAAAACAGCAACAAAACAACAACACAGCTGCCTAGCAACTGCGTAGCAGGCCATAAGCCAAAATGTAGCAATGATAGCGCCCAAAAAGACAAGAATCAAATCTTGTCCGATATGGTGGGGGATTTAGATTTGGCATTACCCTTCTTTTTCCGATCCACCACTGTCCATTCCTGATTTCCCACATCCACTACAGTCGGAAAAACTGCAATAGGTTTGATGGGGGAGTGACCCAAATGGGAGGTCGGAATATCTTTAATCACTGAATCAGAAGCCTGTAAGAATAATCTGGAGGCTTCTCTGTATTGGTCTGTGAATCAACCATGATGGGTGAGTTAGCTTGCAGGGGGGCACTCGAATCCTAGCCGGATTTGAGTCGATTGTAAGATGTTCAGGTAGAGAATCCCTCCACCAGGCTGTTTTGGTCTTACGTTTGGAGTGTTCACAGTCATCTGTAACATGACCAGTTTGGAAGCAACGCCTACATCTGAAGGCAAGTCTCTCATAGTCTATCCTCTGCACCCAGAGCCTGGCTCTAATCTGAAGATTGATTTCTGCTGGTAAACATTTGGAGGTATCGAGATCAACCAGGATTCGAGCATAAGTAGTATGGGTTTGAATGGAGGTCTTATCATCAACTGCTACACATGAGCCTAAAGTATCCCCCTATAGCAATGAGACAAGATCTGTTCCAAAGCTGCAATGGGAGTCCTGGTAGACGAACCCAAATCGGGTAGGTATCAAAAGACTCCTTTAATGGGTCGAAAGATGGATACCATGGTCTGGACATAAGCCCATGTTCCCCCCAAACCCAATGTTGACTAAAAATTAAATCCCTATCTTCAGGGGTTTCAAAGACAGCAATGAAGTAAGCTTTAGCACAAGGATAAAGCTCAATCTTACCTTGTATTTTTTCTCTCCATCTCTGGGCTATCCAGTCATGAAGCTGAGAAAGCTTAGGCCAAAATTTGTGAAATCTGCATATGAGCCCCAGATGGGAGAGATTTTCCTCCTCCTTAAGAACCTTTAGAAGTAAATCCTCTTCGATTTTCAGCGTCGGGACCTCCTGGGAGGGTTTTAAGAGCTCATTTCTGACAATCTCCTTCTGTTTGGAGACCGCTGAAGCATAAGATCCGGACCTATTGTTGCTGTTTAGTTTGTCCTGGTTCTGGCTTACCCCTGTACCTCTTCCTCCATCACCAGATCCACTCTTAGTCTCTTGTAACCTGCAGTTACCAGTATTGAGTTTTAAAGGAGATAATGAATCTTTGACTGAACCATCTTTACCTGTCCCATGAGTGAACACCCCTGTTTTGATATGGGGGTCTTGGTTAGTATTGCAAGCCATACCAATCCATGAGATTGGTGCTTTATTTTCCTCTACATTTTTGCATCCGCCTCCCCCAGATACCACTGGTTTCTCACCGTCATTAATAGGGACCTCATTTCGAACTGAGAGGGGCGAACCTCTGGCAATGCTCGTGCCTCCTCGAACCCTTTTTTTAGATGAAGCCCGCGTAGAAACCATGGTAGCCGCGGAACAGTCGCGGAGCAATCTCGGAGCCGAAGGGGTATGTTGTGATTTAGATTTAAAAATTGTATGTTGCTTATATCATTAGATGTTCTGATATGGCCACGAGGCCGAAGGGGTATTGTTATTTTTGCAGTTTAAAATCACAACAATGTCGGGGGACTGGAGACAAACCATATTAGAATTCAGTGTGAAATCAACAAGGTCGTCATGGAAATTGTGTTTGAGTTGTATGTTGTGTTTTGTTAGGATTTCCCATGGGGGCATTTCCATTATTGTGACCATGGGGGCATATGTGTGTGTTTTAATTATGTGTTTTTTTTTTAAATGTTGTATGTATTCTATTTGTAATGTACTCTTTATTTTAATTATTTAAATGTGATAGTATATTGTGAGAATCATATAGTTAAAATTTAATTAAATTAAATGGGATGTGGTATGTGAAATTAAATGTTATTGTCTTAGTTGAAAATGAAATTGATTTATATATTTATAACCATATGGTGATTAAATAAATGTTGTGTCGAAAAGATTGTCATAAATAAATATCATAGAAATAAATGCATTTTTAAAAAGAGTGTGTAAGTTACTAGGTATAGGTTGTGTAAGTGAAGTGATAGTTTGTGTAAGAATTTGTAAGAGGTTGTGTTGCTGCAAATCAGCAGCACCCCTGGATGCAAATCAGGTTTCTAAGTTGATGTTTCAGGCATCCAGTGTGATTGCACAACATTGAAACCTCTCTCCAAGTGTGGGACTTGTAAAATGAGAGAGGAATCTCCAGATTATAGGTTGGTTCCTCAAACTTCTCTGATTAGATCTGTTATTTACATAATTGTAGAGGTTTGAATCCTAATCCTACTCTAAATTCCAAGGAGACAGAGATAGAAAGTGCAAAAATTGAAACTAAACTAATAGGTGATACACCAAAGGAGTGGTGAACACTTCTTGTTCATGCAAATTGACACAATTTCATAAAATGCAACATGAAACATCATACACAGGCTGATAAGATGTAATTAGAGGTCTGAAATGAAGCAAGACAATACAAACAAAAGACTGAAAATTGATCACAGAGTCTGCACTGTCATTTTTCACTGTCAAAATCCTTGCATTTGTAACATCAAAGAGGCAGAAACCTGTTACAATCATGAAGAAGGTCTGATACTTGCAAAAATCACTTATTGAAGGTGAAAGAAGAAGTTTGCTATCCAAAAAGTGTTCCCCATTTGGTTGTGAAGGCTGTCTTGAACTGATCTTCTTCCTTCACCATAATCTGATTGTACCCTGAGTAGCCATCAAGCAATGAAAATCTTTCGGAGCCAGCAACAACTTGTAAAATCTACTCTATAGAAGGAAGTGGGTAATGGTCCTTGGGAGATGCTCTATTCAAATATCTGAAATCAATGCACAATCTGATCTCTCCACTCTTATTTTTGACTGGAACTAAGTTGGCAACCCAACTAGAATGCTTGATTGGGAATATGATTCTTGACTCAATCAACTTGTTCAATTCCTTCCTCATGAGAGGTTCCATGTGTGGATTGACTGGCCTTTGTTTCTGCCTGATGGGCTTAGTATTTGGATCCAAATCAATGGTGTGTTGAGCTAACTTAGGATTGAAACCTTTCAAATCTTTGTAGCTCCAAGCAAACACATCAGGGAAATCTTGACACAACTGTTGTTGCAAATCAGCAGCACCCCTGGATGTAAATCAGGTTTCTAAGTTGATGTTTTAGGCATCCAGTGTGATTGCACAACATTGAAACCTCTCTCTAAGTGTGGGACTTGTAAAATGAGATAGGAATCTCTAGATTAGAGGCTAGTTCCTCAAACTCCTCTGATCAGATTTATTATTTGCACAACTACAGAGGTTCAGATCCTAATTTTACTCTAAATTGCAAGGAGACAGGGATAAAAATGTAAAAATGAAACTAAACTAAAGATGGTGATGCACCAAAAGGAGTGGTGAAACATTTTTTGCCATGTAAATAGACAAAAATTCATGAAATGCAACAAGGGAAAACATACACAAGCTGATAGATGTAATTAGAGGTCTTAAAATGAAGTAAACCAATACAAACAGAGGACTGAAAACATTCACAAAGTTTGCACTGTCAATTCCATGTACAAATCTCTTGCATTCCACCCTCAAAGAGGTATAAACCTGCTACAATACTTGAAAAAGTTCTGATTCTTATAACTATCACTTGCTGGAGGTGAAAGAAGAAGTTTTCTATGCCAAAAAGTGTTCAACCATGAAGAAATGAGCCAAATCTGGCTTTTACAATACATGGGTCGAGCCTAGGAGAGAGAAAATGTGAAAAACACATGGGAGCCATCCCTCATTGATGGAAAATGCATTAAAACAACATGGAGGACCTTACAAACCCATACCCTATCATTTTTGACCATATTGGAGAAGAATGCGACCCATTTTGTATTAAATTTAGTTGTTGAAATGTCATTTCTAGCCATGGACACGTACCAGAACTGTTTTTGAATTTTCTCTCTCCAAACTGAACCAAAATTAAAAATTGACAATTGAATCATGTAGAGAATTTTAACAGCTTTCCAATGATATAAAGAACGTGAAAATTTGAGCTTTGTATCAAAAGATATGATCGTTTGAAGATTTAGGGCAAAAAGGCCCAAAAACGGATCGGCGGGAAAAAATTTCAAATTTTACCTTTTTTTTGTCTTTGGAAACAATTTCAATTCCCCACACTCCACTGGTCAGATGCCACATGGCAAGCTCTGATTCACTCTGGAATTCTCTCTCCTTCTCTTTTCCACGGGTTTTCCTTTGAAAATCGACCTTTTTATACTCTTTTGGAAAAATTTCAAATTTGCCTCCGACACCCGAACTCCTCTGCCATGTGGCAGCTTCCTATTGGCTGCGGGCCTCAAATGGGAATATTTTCCACAAAAAATTTGCCGAGCCATAACTTGAAAAATATAAGGAGTTAGGAAGTAAACTTTACCTTTCTGGAAAGCTGAGAGAGAGAGCTCTATCTAATGGTGCCATTTCTAGAAAGCCTTGAGTGTCTGAAAATCAAAAAATGTAGACTGAGGCACAAGAGAGGAAAGAACACAAGGAGTTAGCCACAAAAATGAGTTGGGGCACCATTTTGGATAATAATTTTGGTGACTCAGAGGGGTCATCTACCTGCTAGATGAAAATACAAGTTGCTTGAAGTAGTCCATTGGGCATGGAGTCATCAAATATTCTGTTCAGAACCTCAGCTGACTTAGAATGTGCAAGGAGGAAGATGGAATATCACATGATGGAAGCAAGGACTGTAAAACATCTCCAGGGACAGCAAGCTGTGCCAAAGCACTTAGGGAAAGAAAAACTAACATACAGCAAAACAATGTTCAAAGCACTTGGAGGAATGAAAATCTAATCTAATATTTACAAGGTGGTAAATTTCCCTCTAGAAGCAACACTTGAGATAGATTCCATTGACTAGAATCTGCAGTTCTTCACCATTCAATAAGGCCAATTGGAAAGCATTGTTGTTCTTGCACTTCGTGACCATGTATGGGCCACTCCAAATGACATCAAATTTTGAATGCCTTCCTGGTTTTGTTGTATCCACATCCCATTTCAACACTAGATCTCCAACCTGAAAAGATCTATCCTTGGCCTTCCTATCAAAGGTCTTTTTGATCAAAGCTTGATCCTTTTCCATTTCTTGGGATGCCTAATTTCTAACCTCCTACAGCTCCATCAACTCTGCATATCTCACCTCCATGGGCTCAAACTCTAGCAACTCTAATTGCTTTATGAGTTCCAATGTTGGCAACTCAAGTGACATGGGCAAGATTGCCTCTCTTCCATAAACAAGCTTGAATGGAGAGTTACCTGTGGATCTCTTGGGAGTTATCCTATCAGCCCATAAGGCTGATTTTAGTTTAGTATGCCAAGACCTCTGATTCTCATCAAAAGTCCTCCTAATGATCCTCAAAAAGTTCTTGTTTGTAGACTCGGCCTGGCCATTACCTTGAGGGTAATAGTTTGATGAAGTGCTTAGGTAGATCCCGTTCTTGACAGCCCACTCAGTCACCTTGGATCCAATGAATGTCAATGCATTATCTGAGATTATTGTAGCAGGTATACCAAATTTGGTTGCTATCCCCTCATAAAAGTCTAAGATGCTAGAGTCATTTACTTCTTTGAGTGCTACTGCTTCAGTCTACTTGGTGAAGTAGTCCATGGATGTCAAAATCCATTTGTGCCCTTGACTTGAATTAGGATTAATGACTCCAATGAAGTCCAAACCCCATTGTATGAATGGCTGGTCAACTGAGATTGGATGCAATGGAAGGGCAGCAAGTCTCTCTTTTCCTGTGAAGAATGCACAATTCTTACACCTCTTGATCCATGCATAGCAATCACTGAAAATTTTAGACCAATAATAACCAGCCTTTATGATTTTTAGAGCTGTCACTCTTGGTGCAAAATGACCACCACCTGATCCACCATGGAACTCTTCCAACACCCTATGAATCTGATTTGTGCTAATGCATCTCAGCAGCACTCCATTCACATCTTTCTTGAACAAAACTCCATCAACAATGGCATATGGGATAGCCTATAATCTGAAGTGTCTTCTTTGGGTCTTGTTCATCTCCGGAGGGCATAGGCCTGTGCTTAGGAAGTGCATTATACCTTGGGTCCAGCAAGGAGTGGGGGCAGCATTGTTTTCTTCTTGAGTGCCACATGGCTCATGGCTGTCTTGAACTGTCAAAACAGCCTCTCCTTCATTGCATGCTTCTTTTTGCTTCCCCAAAACCAGCTGCTCACACAATCCTTTTCCTCTTACCAGCTTGGTGATTTTGATCTCAATGTCATACTTTATGACATGGGTGATCCAATCTGCCCTTTTCTCATTCAAATCTTTGTTGAGGAGGAAGTCCTTAACCCCAGCATGTGAGACTAGCAACTGAACCTTGTTGTTTGAGACTAAATGCTTGAATTTCTTGAAGCTTCTGATTACTACCAGCACATGCTTCTCAATAAAAGAGTACTTCACCTCATAGTCATCTAATCTCTGGCTGAAGAAGGTAATTGGATGCTCATCATTATCCTTGTTCTACTATACCAAAATGGCAGAAATAGTGTCATTACCTCCAAATGCATAGAGGATGAAATCCTTGGAGAAGTCCGGGTTGATGAGAGTTGGTGCTTGAGAAATGGCTTCTTTGATTACTTCAAAACTCTCCTTACCTTCTACCATCCACTTGAAAGCCATGCTCTTCTTTAACATTTTGGTGATGGGCTTGACAAGGGCTGTAAAATCTGGGACAAACCTCCGAACAAAGTTTATCCTCCCCAAGAAACTCTGAAGGGCTTTCTTGTGGCTTGGAAATGGTAGTGCTCTTATGGCTTTGACTCTCTCTGGATCAATTGCTAATCCTTCTTTGGAGACAATATGGCCAAGGAGCTTTCCTTCATGTGCAAGAAAGATACACTTCTTAGGATTCAAAGACACTCCAAATTTCCTACACCTCGTGAAAACTTGTCTCAAATGAGAGAGGTGGTCTACTGCATTTTTGAAAAAACAGTGATATCATCAAGGTAAATCAACACCATGTTGTTAATCAAACCTTTGAATGCCATTTCCATTGCTCTTTGGAAGGTAGCACCAGCGTTGGACAATCCAAATGGCATCTTCCTATATGCAAAAGTCCCCCATTTGGTTGTGAAGGCTTTCTTGAACTGGTCTTCTTCCTTCACCATCAAGTAGTGAAAACCTCTCGGAGCCAGCCACAACTTGCAAGATTTACTCCATGGAAGGGAGTGGGTAATGGTCCTTGAGAGATGCTCTATTTAAGTCTCTAAAATCAACACATAATCTGATCTCTCCACTCTTCTTTCTGACTAGAACTAAGTTGGCAACCCAACTAGAATGCTTAATTGGGAATATGATTCTTGACTCAATCAGCTTGTCTAATTCTTTCCTCATGAGAGGCTCCATGTGTGGATTGACTGGTCTTTGTTTCTGCCTGATAGGCTTAGTATTTGGATCCAATTCAATGGTATGTTGAGCTAAGTTGGGATTGAAACCTTTCAAATCTTCATAGCTCCATGCAAACACATCAGGGAACTCTTGACACAGCTGTACGAACTCATACCTTTCTTGATCAGTTGTCATCTTTCCAATTTGCAATGGTTTGTTCTCTTCTAGCAAGATGGATACTGAATCCTCTCTCTTGACCAAAATGTTTGCTTTCTCCTTTCTAAACTGATCATTGGGATTAAAAATGGACTCCAAAGTGATAAGTCCCTTGGGCAGCTTGTTAGTTCTCAGCTGTACCACTTGGTCACCATATTGCTGTTCCAATTTTTCTTGATTCTTAGCTGAGAACTCGGCTTCTTCTTGCAAGAAATGGATGATTTGTTGGTCATTCTCAAACACTTTCCAACTAACATTGTTATCTGGCACTGAAGGCCTCACAATCACGTGGATGTTTGGTTGTACCTTGTCTTGTTGAATGATTTCCACAATGTCAAAGGCTGCCCCTACTGTTGCAGCCTATCAGCAGCTTGATTCTCTTTCTTAGGAATGGATTTGATGCCAAAACCCTCAAAATCTTCCATGAGGTCCGACACCCTATTCTTATAGCACCTGAGTAGATCATTCTTGGCAGCATGCTGTCCCTTGACCTGATTTACAATCAATTCACTGTCACCAAAGACTTGCAAGTTCTTTATTTTCTTCTTGATTGCCCAATGCATCCCTTGCACTAAGGCTTCATATTCAGTAGTGTTATTGGAGCATGCAAACTGAAATCTAAAAGTTGAATAGTACCTTACTCCTTGAGGTGAAATAAGCATGGCTCCACCTCCTGCACCTTGTCTACTTCTTGATCCATCAAAAAACAGCTGCCATACCTCATTGTCATCCTTATGGTTTGGCTTGGTGATGTTAGGAATAGGCTGATTTTCTTCATGTATACAATAGAACCCTAGCTCAGATTCTTCTACTTCTTGATAAGGATCAAAATCATGTACCTTATTTTCCTATTCATCAAGAGTTAGATCCGGGATGCTCCCAACCTTGGTGTCAGCTTCATCGGTGCTTGGGTGGTTTTCTTGATCAAATGCTGAACAATTGGCGTTGATCTGACTTGGAGTGTAAGGCTCAATGTGGAAGTTTGCAATAGGTTCAGACTTGATTGTAGCCTTAGTTCCATACAACGTTCTGAATAGCATGTGTGACCAATCAGCAGACAAATATCCCCCAATCTTGGCTATGAAGTCCCTTGACAAGCATAGGGCAAAGAGTGGTGGAAGGTCTATGACTGATACATCTTGTGAAACAACAACATTTGGACATGCATGCAAGGTAAGACTCAAGTTTCTAATCACCCCAACTATTGTTACTGCTGTCCCATCCAACTGCACTACCCCTTTGGATATGGTTTCATACTGGAGCCCTAGCTGATCAGCTATTTGTTTAGGCATCACTGAGCTACTTGCCCTAGAATCTATCATGCAATTGTGCACTAACTAATTTCCAATGATTAATGAAACATAGAAAGGGGGGGGGCTTCAACATTTTACCTTGCTGTCCTCCATGATTTACCTCAGGCTGGGCAGCATTTTTGAGCACTTTCTCTTGCATCTGAACTTGCTGATTTGAAGTTGGCCAGTCCTTCATGGCAGCTTGTAACAAGTCTCTTTTGCTTGGGATAGATAGGGATTCCCACATTGATATATTAACATTTGTCTTCTTCATCTGATCAATGATACTAAATGGTGATGAAGGATCTCTTTTCTGTCCCTTTGCTTGTACATTCACTCCTTTCACGTGGGCAGTAATAACTGGTATTTGAGTTGGTCTAGGAGCTTTTCTTGGCTGCCCTTGTGCATTTGAAATTGGATTTTGCTTGCCAACCATTTGTGGAGCCATGGAAGGTTGTGGATTGGTTGGAGCTAATGGTTGTTCTTCACCTAAATTACTTTTGTTTGACCTTGTGTTGGCTGCAACACCTTGGGAAACTGCCTGATTCATGCCACAAAAATCCTCTGCTTGCCAATTTACCAACGTGGTGTCATTTGGGGCTGATTGCTGTTGGAATGTTTCTTGTTGTTGGTTGTTTCCTTGACTTCCCTCACCCTCCACACCAGTAGTTATCACCATTAATGCTTGATTCAAAGCACCATTGAAGCACATGGATTGGTTATGAGGTTCATTGCATGGAAAACACCAGTCATACTCCTGAGCAATGTTGTTTTGTGTTGGCACCAATGCCTTAGAGGCAGCTATGACATTTGGATTGTAGGGCTAAAATGGTCTATTGGCAGGCGGCCTTGTTTGATTCATATTTGCAGCTGGATTAGGTGGTCTTTGTGGTTGGTATGGCTGCCTGTTAGGCTGAGCTTGGGGCTGGTAAGAAGGTCTAAAACCTTGGGCTTGTTCCTTCTTGAGAGTAACCAGCTCATTGCCTAGGTTTTGCAGTTGCTTCATGACTTCTTGAAGCTCATTTGGGGCACTTGGAGATGAAGTAGAAGCTTCATTTGAACTTTGATTTCTAGGAGTGGTAGGAGCCAAATTAGGTGCTTAATTGGTATTTGGACTCTCTAAACTTGGAAACAATGGCATGGGAGGTCTAGGGGGAAGTTTGCTAGCTTGGATCAAACAATTTTCAGCCCTAATGGCAATGCTATAAGCCATAGGGATAGTTATGCCTCCCATGGACTAAATCAACATAGAAATATCAAAATTTAGAGCTTTGAGATAATAGAGAAAAGCACCTTCTACTGTTGGCCTGACTACCACTAGAATTCTCTCCCAAGTCTTTTGAAATCTGAAGTTGAAATCGGTCAACTGTTCATTAGGAGCTCTCTTGATGGTTGTTAGCTGCTCCAAAAGAGACAAGTTGTCTCCCTTCTCTCCAAATTACTCATGAAGTGCTATACACAGCTGATTCCAATTTGTGATAGAACCATCTCCAAGGCTTCTAAACCATTGCAATACTTTCCCCTTGAATGAAGATGCCAGCAATTTGATAGCCACTTGCATCTCATTGATTTCATGAATTGCACAAAGGTTGGCAATGTCTTTAACATGATCACCTGGAGTAGTCTGATTCTCTCCAGTGAAGTATGGAATGTTATTAAGGTTGCAATTAGAATTGAATGTTCTGCATTGAGGGCAAGTGGGCTGCTTCCTGTGAAATTGACATACGGATTCAGTGGTTACACCATTCTAATTGGTCTTAGAACCCTTGTTGATTGAATGAAAGGCCTACCAGGTAGAGGAGTTGAGAGAGTTTTGTTTGGTGGAGATGGAGACCTTTGGATTCTCCTCCCACTTTGCCTTACTCTTGGAGATAACTGCAGATATTCAAATAGCACCTCTTCTTCTCCGGCTCTTAACCTTGTAGTGATTCTTCTCATGAGTTTTTAGGCCTGCACTGCTGAAACCAGTTGATTCTTCTCCTTGGAGTAACTAGATGTGTAATTTATAGCTCTTTTGAAGAAAGAATATTGCAGCAGATGCACATCAACTTTGCTGTACTAAAAATGAGACCTCTAAGGTCCCACCAGGTGTGCCAAACCTGTTGTTGCAAATCAGCAGCACCCCTGAATGCAAATCAAGGTTCTGAATTGATGTTTTAGGCATCCAGTGTGATTGCACAACATGGAAACGTCTCTCCAAGTGTGGCACTTGTGAAAATGAGAGAGGAATATCTAGATTAGAGGCTGGTTCCACAAACTCCTCTGATTTAGATCTATATTTTACACAACTACAGAGGTTCTAATCCTAATTCTACCCTAGATTGCAAGGAGACAGGGATAAAAATGCAAAAAATGAAACTAAACTAAAGATGGTGATGCACCAAAAGGAGTGGTGAAACATTTTTTTCCATGTAAATAGACACAAATTCATGAAATGCAATTAGGGAAAACATACACAAGATGATAGATGTAATTAGAGGTCTTAAAACGAAGTAAAACAATACAAATAGAGGACTGAAAGCATTCACAGAGTTTGCACTATCAATTCCATGTAAAAATCTCTTGCATTCCACCACTCAAAGAGGTATAAACCTATTACAAACTGTGAAAAAGGTTTGATTCTTACAACTATCACGTGCTGGAGGTGAAAGAAGAAGTTTGCAATGCCAAAAAGTGTTCAACCATGAAGAAATGAGCCAAATCCTGGCTTTTACAGTGCATGGGTCGAGCCCAGGAGAGAGAAAACGTAAAAAACGTGGGAGCCCATTCCTCATTGATGGAAAATGCATTAAAATAGCATGGAGGACCTTACAAACCCATACCCTATCATTTTTGACCATATTGGAGAAGAATGTGACCCATTCTGTATTAAATTTGGTTGTTGAAATGTCATTTCTGGCCATGGACACAAACCAAAACCGTTTTTTGAATTTTCTCTCTCCAAACTGAACCAAAATTAGAAATTGACCATGGAATCATGTAGAGAATTTAACAGCTTTCCAATGATATAAAGAACATGAAAATCCAAGCTTTGGATCAAAAGATATGATCGTTTGAAGATTTAGGGCAAAAAACGGCCCAAAAACGGATCGGTGGGAAAAAAATTCAAATTTTACCCCCTTTTTGTCTTTGGAAAATTTTTCAAAAATTCCTCACGCTCCACTAGTCGGATGCCACATGGCAAGCTCTGATTCACTTTGGAATTCTCTCTCCTTCTCTTTTCCGCGGGTTTTCCTTTGAAAATCGACCTTTTTATACTCTTTTGGAAAAAAATTCATTTTCCCCCCGTGCCTCGCCACTTGGGACACGTGGCATCATTTGGTTCGTGGGCCCCGTGGGAAAAATTTTCCATTTGAACCTTCGACCAAAATAATTGGAAAAATTTCAAATTTGCCTCCGACCCCCGAACTCCTCTGCCACGTGCCAGCTTCCTATTGGCTGCAGGCCTCAAATGGGAAAATTTTCCACAAAAACTCCGTCGAGCCATAACTTGAAAAATATAAGGAGTTAGGAGGAAAACTTTACCTTTCTGGAAAGCTGAGAGAGAGCTCTATTTGATGGTACCATTTCCAGAAAGCATTGAGTGCTTGAAAATAAAAAAATGTTGACTGAGGCACAAGAGAGGCAAGAACACAAGGAGTTAGCCACAAAAACGAGCTGGGGCACCATTTTGGATAACAGGAACTCTTGACATAGCTGTATGAACTCATACCTTTCTTGTTCAGTTGTCATCTTTCCAATTTGCAATGGTTTTTTATCATCCACCAAGATGGATACTGAATCTTCTCTCTTGACCTGAATGTTTGCTTTCTCTTTCCTAAACCGATCATTGGGATTAAAAATGGACTCCAAAGTGATAAGTCCCTTAGGCAGCTTGTTAGTTCTCAGCTGTACCACTTGGTCACCATATTGCTGTTCTAATTTTTCCTGATTTTTAGCTGAGAACTCAGCCTCTTCTTGTAAGAAATGGATGATTTGCTGATCATTTTCAAACACTTGCCAACTTACATTGTTGTCCAGCATTGAATGCCTCACAATCACATGGATGTTTGGCTGTACCTTGTCCTTTTGAATGCTCTCCACAACGTCAAAGGCTGCCCCAACTGCTGCAAGCATGTTAGTAGCTTGGTTCTCTTTCCTAGGAATTGATTTGATGCCAAAACCCTCAAAATCTTCAATGAGGTCCCATACCCTGTTCTTGTAGCACTTGAGTAGATTATTCTTGATAGCATGCTGCCCCTTAACTTGGTTTACAATCAATTCACTGTCACCAAAGACTTGCAAGTTCTTTATTCCTCTCTTTATTGCCCAATGCATCCCTTGCACCAAGGCTTCATATTCAACAGTGTTATTGGAGCATGCAAACTGAAATCTAAAAGTTGAATAGTACTTTACTCCTTGAGGTGAAATAAGCATAGCTCCACCTCCTGCACCTTGTCTACTCCTTGATCCATCAAAAAACAGCTGCCATACCTCATTGTCATCCTTGTGGTTTGGCTTGGTGATGCTAGGAATGGGCTGATCTTCTTGATGTATGCAATAGATCCCTAGCTCAGATTCTTCTACTTCTTGATAAGGATCAAAAGCATGCACCTTGTTTGCCCATTCATCAAGAGTTAGATCCGGGATGCTTCCAACCTTGGTGTTAGCTTCATTAGTGCTTGGGTGATCTTCTTGATCAAATGCCAAACAGTTGGCATTGATCTGACTTGGAGTGTAGGGCTCAATGTGGAAGTTTGCAATAGGTTTAGACATGATTGTAGCTTTGGTTCCATACCTCGTTCTGAATAGCATGTTTGACCAATCAACAGACAAATATCCTCCAATCTTGGCTGTGAAATCTCTTGATAAACATAGGGCAAAGAGTGGTGGAAGGTCTATAACTGATACATCTTGTAAAACAACAACATTTGGACATGCATGCAAGGTAAGACTCAAGTTTCTAATCACCCCAACTGTTGTTATTGCTGTCCCATCCAACTGCACTACCCCTTTGGATATGGTTTCATATTGAAGTCCTAGCTGATCAGCTATTTGCTTGGGCATCACTGAGCTACTTGCCCCGGAATCAATCATGCAATTGTGCACCAATTGGTTTCCAATGATTAATGAGACATAAAAAGGAGGGGGCTTCAACATTTTACCTTGCTGTCCTCCATGATTCCCTTCAGGATGGGTAGCATTTGTGAGCACCTTCTTTTGCATTTAGACTTGCTGATTCGAAGTTGGCCAGTTCTTCATGGCAGCTTGTAGCAAATCTCTCTGGCCTGGGATAGATAGGGATTCCCACATTGATATATTTACATTTGTCTTCTTCATCTGATCAATGATACTAAATGGTGATGAAGGATCTCTTTGTTGTCCCTTGGTTTGCATATTCATCCCTTGCATGTGGGCAGCAACAACTGGTATTTGAGTTGGTCTAGGAGCTATTCTTGGCTGCCCTTGTGCATTTACAACTGGATTTTGTTTGCCAACCATTTGTGGAGCCATAAAAGGTTGTGGATTAGTTGGAGCTAATGGCTGTTCTTCACCCAAATTCCTTCTTTTTGACCTTGTGTTGGTTGCAACACCTTGAGAGACTGTTTGATTTATGCCACAAAAATCGTTTGCCTGCCAGTTCACAAGTGTGGTGTCATTTGGAGCTGATTGCTGCTGGAATGTTTCTTGTTGTTGGTTGTTTCCTTGACTGCCCTCACCCTCCACACCAGTAGTTGTCACCATTAATGCTTGATTCAAGGCACCGTTAAAGCACATAGATTGGTTGTGAGGTTCATTGCATGGAAAACACCAATCATACTCCTGAGCAACGTTGTTTTGTGTTGGCACCAATGCCTTAGAGACAGATATAGCATTTGGATTATAGGGCTGAAATGGTCTGTTGGCAGGAGGCCTTGCTTGATTTAGATTTGCAGCTGGATTGGGTGGTCTATGAGGTTGATATGGCTGCCTGTTAGGCTGAGCTTGAGGCTGGAAGGAAGGTCTAAAACTTTGGGCTTGTTGCCTCTTGAGAGTAACCAGCTCATTACCTAAATTTTACAATTGCTTCATGACTTCTTGAAGTTCATTTGAGGCACTAGAAGATGAAGTGAAAGCTTAACTTGAATTTTGATTTCTAGGAGTGGGAGAATGAGCCAAATTAGGTGCTTGATTAGTGTTTGGGCTCTCTAAACTTGGAAACAATGGCATGGGAGGTCTAGGGGCTAGTTTGCCAGCTTCAATCAAACAATTTTCAGCTCTAATGGAAATGCTATAAGCAATGGGGATAGTTGTGCCTCCCATGGACTGAATCAACATAGAAATATCAGAATTTAGAGCTTTGAGATAGTAAAGAAAAGCACCTTTTGCTGTTGGCCTGACTGCCACTGGAATTCTCTCCCAAGTCCTTTGAAATCTGAAATTAAAATCAGTCAGCTGCTCATTGGGAGCTCTTTTGATAGTTGTCAGCTACTCCAAAAGGGACAAGTTGTCTCCCTTTTCCCCAAACTACTCATGAAGGGCTATACATAGCTGATTCCAATTTTGAATAGAACCTGAGGCAAGACTCCTGAACCATTGCAAAGCTTTCCCTTTGAATGAAGATGCCAGCAATTTGACAGCAACTTGCATCTCATTGATCTCATGGATTGCACAAATGTTAGCAATATCCTTAACATGATCACCAGGAGGAGGTCTGATTTTCTCCAGTGAAGTATGGAATGTTCTTCAATGCTGCAACTGGGATTGGATTTTGTGCATTGAGAGCAAGTGGGCTGCTGCCAGTGAAATTGACATAGGGGTTGTTTTGTGCCATTCTAATTGGCCTTAGAACCCTTGTTGATTGAATGAAAGGCCTACCAGGTGGAGGAGTTGAGAGAGTTTTGTTTGGTGGAGATGGAGACCTTTGGATTCTCCTCCCACTTTGCCTTATTCTTGGAGATAACTGCAGATATTCAAACAACACCTCTTCCTCTCTAGCTCTTGACCTTGTGTTGATTCTTCTCATGAGTTTTCAGGTCTGCACTGCCAAAACCAGATGATTCTTCTTCCTTGGAGTCACCAGATGTGCAATTTATAGCTCTTTTAAGCAAGAAAATTACAGCAGATGCACATCAACTTTTCTGCAATGAAAATGAGACCTCTAAGGTCCCACCGAGCGTGCCAAAACTATTGTTGCAAATCAGTAGCACCCCTGGATGCAAATCAGGTTTCTAAGTTGATGTTTCAGGCATCCAGTGTGATTGCACAACATTGAAACCTCTCTCCAAGTGTGGGACTTATAAAATGAGAGAGGAATCTCTAGATTAGAGGCTGGTTCCTCAAACTCCTCTGATCAGATCTGTTATTTGCATAATTGCAGAGGTTTGAATCCTAATCCTACTCTAAATTCCAAGGAGACAGAGATAGAAAGTGCAAAAATTGAAACTAAACTAATAGGTGATACACCAAAGGAGTGGTGAACACTTCTTGTTCATGTAAATTGACACAATTTCATAAAATGCAACATGAAACATCATACACAGGCTGATAAGATGTAATTAGAGGTCTGAAATGAAACAAGACAATACAAACAAAGGACTGAAAATTGATCACAGAGTCTGCACTGTCATTTTTCACTGTCAAAATCCTTGCATTTACAACATCAAAGAGGCACAGAATCCTATTACAATCATGAAGAAGGTCTGATACTTGCAAAAATCACTTGTTGAAGGTGAAAGAAGAAGCTTGCTATCCAAAAAAATGTTCAACCTCAAAAAATGAGCCAAATCTGGCTTTTACAATGCATGGGTCGAGCCCAGGAGAGAGAAAACATGTAAAAAACATGGAAGCCATTCCCCATTGAATGAAGATGCATTAAAACAGCATGGGCATCCTTACAGACCCATGCCCTGACATTTTTGGCCATGCTGAAGAAGAATGTGACCCATTTTGCATTAAAAATGGTTGTTGAAATGTCATTTCTGGGCATTACCACATGCCAGAGATTTTTTCCATTTTCTCTCTCCAAAATAAACCAAAATGCAAAAATGACCATGAAATCTTGTAGAAAAATTTACCAACTTTCCATTGATATAAATAACGTGAAAATCTGAGCTCTGGATCGAAAGATATGGCGATTTGAAAATTTAGGGCAAAACAGTTCAAAATCGGATCGGATATTTTTGGCCTAAAAAAGTTTGAATTTTTACCCGTTTGGTCTTTGGAAAATTTTTTCAAATTTTCCCCATGCTCCGCCACTCCAGGTGCCAGGTGGAAAAATTTACCTTTCTGGATTGGTCACGGGCCCTATCCTACTGCCATTTTTAGAACGATTTGAGTGCCTAAAAATAAAAAATGGAGACTGAGGCACAAGAGAGGTAAGAACACAAGGATTTAGCCACAAAAATGAGTAGGGGCACATTTTAAATAACAGGTTGTAAGGATGATTTTGGTAGGTCAAACACTCCTTCCTCTTTGAAATTCGAATTTAAGCTTGGAGGACAAATTTGGAGGCTTGTGGGACAAGTTAAACTTGTCCCACACCTCTCAAAACCCTCCACCAACCATGTCTATTAATTTGGAGTCAAAATCAAATTATTATATTGCATTTTGACTTGATTTATTGTAAGAAGTGATTGTACTTGTCTTACAAATTTTAAATGCCTTCTCCTTTTGGGTATGGGTTGAGTTTGTGTATGTAAGTAATTTTGTCTTTCACATTTATTATGATGTATTTGCTTTTGATGTGATTTCATTTTGGGATGAAGAAATATGATGTGGCATCCCACTTGGAATCCACATCCTCCTCCATCCTCTCCTTTAAAAATCCAATTCCGTCTCATTTGGAGGTTGTTGAATATTTATCTTTCCTCTCTTGGGTCTAATTTTCTTGCTTGGGAGCTTGCTTTGTGGAGGGAGCTTGGACTGATTTGCATGCCCTTCTTTTGCTGATTTGGGACTATTTTCTTTTGGTGCAACAAAGGTTGCTGTTTTGGAATTGGGGAGGTAGGCCTGTTATCCAAAATGTGCCCCCCTGCTCATTTTATGGCTAACTCCTCCCATTCTTCCCTCTCTTGTGCCTCAGTCAAATTTTTTTTCTTTCAGGCACTCAAAACCTTCCAAAAGTGGCACCATTGGATAGAGCTCTTTCTCAGCTTTCCAGAAAGGTAAAGTTTTCCTCCTAACTCCATGTATTTTTCAAGTTATGGCTCAGCAAATTTTTTGTGGGAAATTTTCCCCTAAAAGGCCTAAAACCAATGAGAACACGCCACATGTCCAAGAAAGTGGCAGGGGTTGGAGAAATTTTAAAATTTTTTCCAAATGACCAGAAAGGTAAAAATTCAAAAAAAATTCCCATCGACCTGATTTGGTCCTATTTTGACCTAAAACTTCAAATCACCATATCTTTCGATCCAGAGCTCAGTTTTTCACGTTCTTTATATCAATGGAAAGCTGGTGAAATTATCTACAAGATTACAAGGTCAATTTTTCATTTTGGTAGAGTTTGAAGAAAAATAATCAAAAAACACTTCTGGCACAGGGTCATGAACAGAAATGACGTTTCAACCACCGATTTTAATGAAAAATGGCTCGCATTCTCTCCCAACATGGTTAAAAATGTCAGGGAATAGTTCTGTCAAGTCACCCATGCTTTTTTGATGGCATTTTGGTCAATGGTTGAACCCCTTGCACATTTTCCCACATTTCTCTCTCCTAGGCTCATCCCTTGCAATGTAAAAGCCAGATTTGGCTCATTTTTCAAGGGTTGAACATTTTTTATGTATGACAAGCTCCCTTTTTCACCTTGGAAGTGATTTAGTGGAATAACAGACCTTTTTCTAGAGACTCTAACTGTATTTTTACCTTTCAGGTGTTTGAATACAAGTGATTTTGATCTTAAAATAACAATACAGGCCCTGTGATTAGTTTTTATCCTCTACTGGTGTTGTTTGCCTAATTTCTAACACTTCATTACAGCTATCAGTTTGTGCATGTTGTTTTTGTTGCATTTTATGAACTGTGTCAATTTACAGAAGTAAAAAATGCTCACCACTCCTTTGGTGCATCACATATTAGCATTAGTTTTAGTTCTTTCTTTTACATTTTCTATCCTTGTCCCTTTAGAATTTAGAGTAGATTTAGGAGTTTAAACCTCTGCAATTGTGCAAGTAAAATAGCTGATTAGAGGAGTTGAAGAACTAGCCTCTAATCTAGAGATTTCTCTTCCATTTTTACAAGTCCCACACTTGGGAAGAGAATTCAATGTTGTGCAATCACACTGGATACTAGTATGATCAAACTAGAAATCTGATCAACATCCAGGGGGTGCTGCTGATTTGCGACAAAAGTTTTAGCACACCTGGTGGGACCTTAGAGCTCTTCCACTTTATCTTTGACAGGTTGGTGTGTTCCTGTTAAAGATTCAGCCTTTTGGAGGCACTTTCAAAAGCACATCTGGCAACTCCATCTAGTAAACAACTCATTCTCTGAGTTACAGACCTGTTTTCCATCCATTTCCATCCATCTCTTCTTTCCATCCTCTTTCATTCTTTTCCATTCCATGAAGTTGTGCAATCATGACTTCATTTCCATCATGGAATTCACATTTTCAACAACAACAGTATATCACACCTCAAACATGTTTTACAAATCCTCCAAATTAGCATTTTGGTCAAAATCAAAATCAGCATGTCTACCCATATGAGCAGTAGTACCAAATTCTGATTGGTTGTGAAGCACATCAAGAACAAGGGTACACATGTAATGAAGACAAACAAATGGAAGATGCAGATTTTGTGGAAAAAATCCAAAAGATGGAGGAAAAGATGGTGCAATCAAGAACAGCAGCTCAAATGAAGGCTTTCAGAATTGGTTGCAGGACTCCTTGTCCATGGGGAGGCCCTTTTCCAAGACACTTTATCCCTCAGGAGAAGCTGGACTTCATGATGAAGATGCTGCCCCAACTTGCACAATGGACAATAAAGATAGAAGCCTATAAAATTGGTGTTGAACAACCTTATCAATGGGTAAGTTCTACACCATCATCTGGTTTTTCTATTCCCATTACTAAAGCAACATCATCTCATTTGGAATTTCAAATTCTAAATCCAGTCAATGCTGCCCCAAGAGTTAATTCCATTTCTCCATTCCCTAGTCTCCCACCACATCTCAATTCTGGCCCTGTCCCCTTTCCTTCCAAACAGTCATCCCCTCCACAAAAGCTAACAGAAATACCCTTCCCTCCAAAGAAACAAGAGTTTCTACCTCCTCCACTACAACAAAAAATTGCCAAGCCATTTGAGTTACAATCCACTTCTCCTCTTGCATTCCCAAATTTCATGTTGGGAGGATAAAAATCAGAATGCCAGTCAAAGAAACAACAGCAAAAAGAAAATCCAAACAAAGATGAAGAAATTTGAAGTCTCAAGAGTTGGGCTCTTAATTTTGAGATGAAAAAGATCCCCTTGATGGTGAAGCCTTCAGAAGAGGTTGGATTTGGAGAACAGGTGGTGGTTAAGACTGATTTTGTTGCAGCAGGAGAAGAGCAGAAAGAAGAAGCAGATCAGCAGTTAGTTTTGCTCAGAAAGTAATTGTCCATGTTGGCACTCTATTTGAAGGGAATGATGATTCAATTCAAGTTTCATAATCATCCATAGAGGAAGAAATATCAGAAGAAGATCTTGCAGTCTTAACTTGTCCTCTAGAGCAGCAGATTGAAGAGTTTGACTTGAAACAACTTCATGCTAGAAGAAGATTTATATCAAGAGTAAGATTTCCTTCAAGTATTAGAGGAGGGAGAAGCCACTCCAAATGAAAAGAAGAGGAGCATATTCTAGTTTTGGAGTGAGAAAATTGCAGATCCAAGGGCTTTGAACACAAGGCAAGCTACAGGAGAACCTTGTGCTTCTTTCTACATTCATCCCTCTCATGTTCTCAGGGTTAGAAGAAGAGTTTGATCTCTCAAGTGCTCAATGTTGGAGGATGAATGAAACCATGATTATCAATTTACAAATCAAGAGGACACCATGGAGGAAGTTGAGCATTTGCAACAGGACAACCATAGGTAGTAGTATCTGTCAGATTTGGAGGGATCAGTTCTTGATAAAGAAGAACCAGTTGAATTTCCACCATTATCTCTTCATCTTCCATGTCCCAAATACTTGAGCCTACTGTCATGAAGGAGAGCATTCATTTGCAACAGCTTGCATTTATACCAGCTCTTTGGAACCAAGATTGCAAGATTTTAATATTTCATGTCCTTCATTGGAGGAAGAGAAAGGGCAAAAAGGTTCTACCTTCGCTTCCACATCATCCATTCAAGATTAGGTCTACAAGAGAACTCCATTCTTGGAGTTGAAAACCAGGGCAATAGGTATACTCAAAGGACCATACCTTGCCCAATCAAGGTATTTGACTTCATTGGAGTCAAAGGAGAAGTCAAAACCAGTCATGCTTGCCTTCTAAGCATGAGGGTGAGCTACAAAGAACCAAGGATCAGTTGTCATACCTCTCCAATCCAAATGTAGAGCAACTAAAAGAGGTATTGGATTTGTCCTTCAGTTAATACCTGATGATTTGGGTAGAAGACAAGCTTCTTGTTGATTTTCCACTCATCCAATCAGCCATGTTCAGTGCCAAATCAGTTACATGGTTGCAAATTTTAAAGAAAGGGAAGCTATTTCTATACAACCAGTTGCAGGGTTTGTTTAGCCCACCTTTGCTTCCAGTTAGAATAGAGATAGGTAGGTTTTCTTTCAGTCAAAGAAGTGCTTGTGCACACTCTGCATGTTCCATTTTGGAGCATGTATGACCTTTCAGTTTTGTACATAGTTTTTGTGGTGCTGGTTTTACTCTTGTACGGTCCATTTCAGTGGGTTTCCAAGTGGCTCAGAGAGGATGTTTTCAAAGTTCATATCAGTTTGCAGGCTACAACTCATGACTCCATGCCCAATGGATGCTTCAGGCCACTGGTATCTTCATCCAGCAGGTAGATAACCCCTCTGAGTCGCCAAATTGTTATCCAAAATGTGCACCCCTACTCATTTTGTGGCTAACTCCTCAAATTCTTTCTATTGTGCCTCGAGTCAAAAGTAATTTTACTTTCAGGAACTCAAAACCTTCCGGAAGTGGCACCATTGGATAGAGCTCTTTCTCAGCTTTCCAGAAAGGTAAAGTTTTCCTCCTAACTCCATGTATTTTTCAAGTTATGGCTCGGTGGAGTTTTTGTGGGAAATTTTCCCCTAAAAGGCCCGTAGCCAATGAGAACACACCACGTGTCCAAGAAAGTGGCGGGGGTCAAAGAAATTTTGAAATTTTTTCCAAATGACCAAAAAGGTAAAAATTCAAAAAAAATTCCCGCCGACCCGGTTTGGTCCTGTTTTGACCTAAAACTTCAAATCACCATATCTTTCGATCCAGAGCTTGGTTTTTCACGTTCTTTATATCAATGGAAAGATGGTGAAATTATCTACAAGATTCAGGGGTAAAATTTGCATTTTGGTGGAGTTTGGAGAGAGAAAATCAAAAAATTCTTCTGGCACGTGGTAATGAACAGAAATGACGTTTCAACCACCAATTTTAATGAAGAATGGCTCGCATTCTCTCCCAGCATGGTTAAAAATGTTAGAGAATGGGTCTGTCAGGTTGCCCATGCTATTTTGATGGCATTTTGGTTAATGGTTGAACCCCTTGCATGTTTTCTCACATTTCTCTCTCCTAGGCTTGTCCCTTGCACTGTAAAAGCTAGATTTGCCTCATTTTTCAAGGGTTGAACATTTTTTGTGTATGGAAAGATCCCTTTTTCACCTTAGAAGTGATTTAGTGGAATAACAGACCTTTTCTAGAGACTGCAACTATAATTTTGCCTTGCAGGTGTTTGAATGCAAGTGATTTTGATGTTAAAATAACAATACAGGACCTGTGATTAGTTTTTATCCTCTGTTGGTGTTGTTTGCCTAATTTCTAACACTTCATACAACTATCAGTTTGTGCATGTTATTTTTGTTGCATTTTATGAACTGTGTCAATTTGTAGAAGTAAAAAATGCTCACCACTCCTTTGGTGCATCACCTATTAGCATTAGTTTTAGTTCTTTCTTTTGCATTTTCTATCCTTGTCCCTTTGGAATTTAGAGTAGATTTAGGAATTTAAACCTCTGCAATTGTGAAATTAAAATAGCTAATCAGAGGAGTTGAGGAACCGCCTCTAATCTTGAGATTTCTCTTCCATTTTTGTAAGTCCCACACTTGGGAAGAGGATTCAATGTTGTGCAATCACACTAGATGCTAGTATGATCAAATTAGAAATCTGATCAACATCCAGGGGGTGCTGCTGATTTGCAACAACAAGGCCCTCATGCATTTCAGTTACTATTTTTCCCTCTTTTAGCATAAAATTTGAATGTGATTTTTTTTGTAATTCTTTGAGGGTTGGGTAGAATACCTTGGGCATGGTGTAAAAGAGAAGACTATAAGGTTTTATCAGAGGAGGGATAAGGGAATTACCTTTGTTATTTGTTCTTGGGAGGGAGTGTTGGTTTAGGATCCACTTTGGATAAGAGTATGCTTGCATCTCTTACTTTGGGAAGGTATAAGGGATAAATTTGGAGGAGGGATAAGGAGGGGTTGATGAGGGATAAGGTCTATGGGATTGCTATGATTTTGGCGGTTTACTTTTGGTGGATGCCCAAATTCAACTTGGGAGGCATAAGGAGACCTCCATAGTTCTTGCTCTTGTTTGGCTTGCTTGTTCAAGCCTATGTGTTGTTTGAATAAATTCAAAGCACTTGATAACTATTGTCTTATTTTAAATTGTGATTTTAATTGTTGTTTTTGTAATGTGAAAAGAATGTGGTTGTTGTGAAAGAAGCCTTGTTGCCATGTGTTAGATTATCATGCTCCATTTCAATATGGTCGGGGCTTGGGGGCCAATGGGGAAATATGGCTTCTCTTTTCCCATTGGATGTCTTGGTTGGGTGGAGAGCGTTGTCTTTCCCCCTTCCTTGTTGTGATCCAAAGAAGAAAGAAGATGAATCAAGCATGCTGCTGTTTGGAGAGTTTCACAGTTTGATAGTCAATTGTTTTGAGAAAATCCTATGTAACCCTTCCCACCTTGAGTGGATGAATGTATGGATATTGTAATAAGAGGTGTTTACCTGGTAATGGGAAGTTGTAATTGAATATGAGAATTGTAGAGAAGAATTATCTCTCTATTTTTCCTTGAAAATAAATGTAAAAGATATTACTTGCATTGTAATTGTACCTTGAAAATAAAATTGGAAAAATGATAAGTTGTAAAGTTATTGTTGTTGCAAATCAGCAACACCCCTTGGATGTTGATCATATTTCTAGTTTGATCATACTAGCATCCAGTGTGATTGCACAACATTGAATCCTCTTCCCAAGTGTGGGACTTACAAAAATGGAAGAGAAATCTCCAGATTAGAGGCTGGTTCCTCAACTCCTCTGATCAGCTATTTTACTTGCACAATTGCAGAGGTTTAAACTCCTAAATCTACTCTAAATTTCAAAGGGACAAGGATAGAAAATGTAAAAAGAAAGAACTAAAACTAATGCTAATAGGTGATGCACCAAAGGAGTGGTGAGTATTTTTTACTTCTACAAATTGACAAAGTTCATAAAATGCAACAAAAACAACATGCACAAACTGATAGCTATAATGAAGTGTTGTTAGAAATTAGGCAAACAACACCAGCAGAGGATAAAAACTAATGACAGGGCCTGTATTGTTATTTTAACATCAAAATCGCTTGCATTCAAACACTTGAAAGGCAAAAATACAGTTGTAGTTTCTAGAAAAGGTCTGTTATTCCACTAAGTCACTTCCAAGGTGAAAAAGGGAGCTTTCCATACATAAAAAATGTTCAACCCTTTGAAAAATGAGCCAAATATGGCTTTTACAGTGCAAGGGATGAGCCCAGGAGAGAGAAACACAGGAAAACGTGGAAGGGATTCAACCATTGACCAAAATTCCATCAAAATAGCATGGGCAACCTGACAGACCCATTCCATGACATTTTTAACCATGGTGGGAGAGAATGTGAGCCATTCTTCATTAAAATCGGTGGTTGAAACGTCATTTCTATTCATGACCACGTGCCAGAAGTGTTTTTTGATTTTATCTCTCCAAACTCCACTAAAATGCAAAATTGACCCTGAAATTTTGTAGATAATTTCACCAGCTTTCCATTGATATAAAGAACGCAAAAAACTGAGCTCTGGATCGAAAGATATGGCGATTTGAAGTTTTAGGGAAAAACAGGGCCAAATCGGGTCGCTTTGATATTTTTGGCCTGGACAGGTGGCGAGTTCTGATTGGCTGCGGGCCTTACAGGGGAAAATTTCCCATAAAAACTCCACTGAGCCATAACTTGAAAAATACATGAGTTAGGAGGAAAACTTTACCTTTCTGGAAAGCTAAGAAAGAGCTCTATCCAATGGTGCCATTTCTAGAAGGTTTTGAGTCCTTGAAAAGCAAAATTTTGTGACTGAGGCACAAGAGAGGGAAGAATAAGAGGAGTTAGCCACAAAATGAGCAGGGGGCACATTTTGGATAATAATTTTGGTGACTCAGAGGGGTCATCTGCCTACTAGATGAAGTTACCAGTTTCCTGAAGCATCCATTGGGCATGGAGTCATGAGTTGTAGCTTGAAAACTGATCTGAAATTTGAAAACCTCCACTCTGAGCCACTCGGAAACCCACTGAAATGGACTGTGCAAGAGAAAAACCAGCACCACAAAAACTATGTACAAAACTAAAGGGTCATACATGCTCCAAAATGGAACATGCAGAGTGTGCACAAGCACTTCTTTTATTGAAAGCAAAACTACCTATCCTACTCTAACTGGAAGAAAAAGTGGGCTAAACAAACCCTGCAATTGGTTGTGTAAAATAGCTTCCTTTCTTCAAAATTGGCAACCATGTAACTGATTTGGCATTGAACATGGCTGATTGGATGTATGGAAAATCAACAAGAAGTTGGTCTTCCACCCAAATCATCAAGGTATCAGGTGAAGGCAAATTCAATACCTCTTTTAGTTGTTCTGCATTTGGATTGGAGAGGTATGACAGCTGATCCTTGGTTCTTTGTAGCTCATCCTCATGCTTAGGAGCAAGCATGACTGATTGTGACTTCTCCTTTGGTTCCAATGAAGCCAGATACCTAATTGGGCAAGGTATGGTCCTTTGAGTATACCCATTGCCCTGATTTTTAACTTCAAAAATGGAGTCTTCTTGTAGACCTTCTTGGGTGGGTGATGTGGAAGCAATGGTAGGACTTTTCTACCCTTTCTCTTCCTTTAATGAAGAACATGAAAGATTAAAATCTTCCAATCTTGGTTCCAAAGAGCTGCTATAAGAAGCAGGCTGCTACAAATGAATGCTCTCCTTCATGACAACAGGCTCAAGTATTTGGGACGTGGAAGATGAAAGAGAGCATGGTGGAAACTCAACCGGCTCTTCTTCATCAAAAAAATATTCCAAATCTGACAGATACACTACCTCATGGTTGTCCTGATGCAAATGCTCAACTTCCTCCATAGTTTCCTCTTGATCTGTAACTTGATCATCATGGTTTCTTTCATCCTCCAACATTGAGTTTGAAAGATCAAACTTTTCTTTAGCACTAGAACACGAGAGGGATGAAGTAGAAAGAAGAACTGAAGGTTCTCCTATAGCCTGCCTTGTGTTCAAAGCCCTTGGATCTGAAATTTTCTCCTCTAAAACTAGAATGTGCTCCTCTTCTTTTGGATTTGGAAGTAGCTTCTCCCTCTTCTACTACTTGAAGACAATCTTGTTCTTGATAGAACTCTTCCTCTAGCACGAAGTTCGTTAAGTCAAACTCTTTGATCTGCTACTCTAGAGGACAAGTTGGGACTGTATGATCTTCTTCAGAGCTTTCTTCCTCCATGGCTGATTGTGTAACTTGAATTGAATCAGCATTCTCTTCAAATAGAATGCTAACATGGAAACTACTTTATGAGAAAACTGATTGTTGATCTGCTTCTTCTTTTTGCTCTTATCTTCCTGCATCAAATTCAGTCCTAACCACCACTTTTTTTCCAACTCTAACCTTTTCTAAAGGCTTAACCATCAAGGGGATCTTTGTCATCCCAAATTTAAGAGCCCAACTCTTCAGACTTTGAATTTCTTCATCCTTGTTTCGCTCTTCTTTCTGATTTTTATCCTCCCAACATGGATTTGGGAATGCAAGAGGAGAAGTGGATTGTAACTCAATTGATTTTGCAATTTTTTGTGGTGGTGGAGGAGGTAGGAACTCTTGTTTCTTTGGAGGGAATGGATGTTTGGAAGGGAAAATGACAGAAGAATTGAGATGGGGTGGAAGACTAGGGAATGGAGAAATGGATTCAACACTTGGGACAGCAGATGGAGAGTTTAAAACTTGACATTGCTGAGATAAAACAGATTGGGAAAGAGGGAGAGAAAAGGCATGAGATGGTGTGCTTACCTGTTGACAAGGTTGTTAAATACTCCTCTCATACACCTTTATTCCTTCAGTCCACTTTGCAAGCAATGGTAGTGTTGTAATCATGAAGTCTAGCTTCTCTTGAGGGCTGTAACACCTTGGAAAAGGTCCCACCCATGGACAAGGTGCTCTACAACCGATTCTAAATGCTTTCATTTGTGCTTGAGCCCTGGATTACACCATGTTTACCTCCATCTTTTGGATTTGTTCCAGCAGATCTGCATTTTCTTTTTGACTACCCTCACAACCAGCATACCCTTTTGCTTGACATGCTTCATATCCAAACTAACTTGGCACTGCTGCTCATATGGGTAGACATGCTGATTTTGAATTTGATCAAAATAATGATTTGGAGGATTTGTAAAACATGTTGGAGGTGTGATATACTACTATTGTAAATGTGAATTCCATGATGGAAATGAAGTCATGATTGCAAAACTTCATGGAATGGAAAAGAATGAAAATGATGGAAAGAAGAATGGATGGAAATGAATGGAAAACAGGTCTGCAACTTAGAGAATGAGTTGTTTACCAGATGGAGTCGCTAGATGTGCTTTTGAAAGTGCCTCCAAAAGGCTGGATCTTTAACAAGAACACACCAACCTGTCAAAGATAAAGTGGAATACCTCTAAGGTCCCACCAGGCGTGCCAAAAATGTTGTTGTAAATCAGCAGCACCCTGTGGATGTTGATCAGATTTCTAGTTTGATCATACTAGCATCTAGTGTGATTGCACAACATTGAATCCTCTTCCCAAGTGTGGGACTTACAAAAATGGAAGAGAAATCTCCAGATTAGAGGCTGGTTCCTCAAATCCTCTGATTAGCTATTTTACTTGCACAATTGTAGAGGTTTAAACTCCTAAATCTACTCTAAATTTCAAAGGGACAAGGATAGAAAATGAAAAAAGAAAGAACTAAAACTAATGCTAATAGGTGATGCACCAAAGGATTGGTGAGCATTTTTTACTTTTGCAAATTGACACAGTTCATAAAATGTAACAAAAACAACATGCACAAACTGATAGCTATAATGAAGTGTTAGAAATTAGGCAAACAACACCAGCAGAGGATAAAAACTAATCACAAGGCCTGTATTGTTATTTTAACATCAAAATCACTCACATTCAAACACCTGAAAGGCAAAAATATAGTTGCAGTTTCTAGAAAAGGTCTATTATTCCACTAAATCACTTCCAAGGTGAAAAAGGGAGCTTTCCATACACAAAAAATGTTCAACCCTTTGAAAAATGAGCCAAATCTGGCTTTTACAGTGCAAGGGACGAGCCTAGGACAGAGAAATGTGGGAAAACATGGAAGGGATTCAACCATTGACCAAAATGCCATCAAAACAACATGGGTGACCTGACAGACCCATTCCCTGACATTTTTAACCATGCTGGGAGAGAATGTGAGCCATTCTTCATTAAAATCGGTGGTTGAAACATCATTTCTGTTCATGACCACGTGCCAGAAGTGTTTTTTGATTTTCTCTCTCAAAACTCTAGTAAAATGCAAAATTGACCCTGGAATCTTATAGAGAATTTCACCATATTTCCATTGATATAAAGAACATGAAAAACCAAGCTCTGGATCGAAAGATAAGGTGATTTGAAGTTTTAGGGCAAAACAGGGCCAAATCAGGTCGCTTTGATATTTTTGGCCTGGACACGTGGCGAGTTCTGATTGGCTGTGGGCCTTCTATGGGAAAATTTCCCACAAAAACTCTGCCAAGCCATAACTTGAAAAATACATGAGTTAGGAGGAAAAATTTACCTTTCTGGAAAGCTAAGAAAAATCTCTATCCAATGGTGCCATTTCTAGAAGGTTTTGAGTGCCTGAAAAGCAAAATTTTGTGACTGTGGCACAAGAGAGGGAAGAATGAGAGGAGTTAGCCACAAAATGAGTAGGGGGCACATTTTGGATAACAGTTATTGAATGATCAATGAAGAATAGTATTGTTTCCTTTGAAATTTGTATGGCAATGTATACTAGATTGTATTGTTGTCCATGAATGAATTTATGTCAAAAAAAAGGGATAAAACCTTTTGTTTTTGGAAATTTGAAAAATGATGCTTATGAAATGAAATTCAACGTTATTTTCTTTGCAAACTGTCATGTTAAAATTAAAAATCAGAGATGCATTTTAATTAGAGTTGAATGTTTTGAATTGTGAAGCAATGAAATGGATCAAGTCATAATCTTATTATCACCCAAAAGACAAGTCACCAAACCAGTAAACTCATTGTTTTAAAGTCAAAACTGGTAATGTGCATTTGATTGAATGAACAATTCATATCTATACTTCTCAATTAATTTTAAAAAATACCATATGATACTATGCTTAAACTATACCAAACCCAATTTGACAAAGTAAATTTGTGGAGTCAACTTAACCAATGTAAATTTTGAATTAATCCCCTTCCAAGGTCATTTTTCTGTCCCTTGTTGGAGAAAAACATAACTTGAATAAATGGTTAAATTTACACCTTGAAAACATTCAAACTCTTCCCTAAGTTGATCCTCCATGTCTATTTGACATGTTGGGTGAAGGAAGAGTCCAATTTTTATAAAATTTACAAGTTTAAAACTGTCAGTTTGTAACTTAAAACCCTGCAGATTTATTTCTTAAAATTGACCCTCAAAACTTTACCAAATTCCAAAATTGATGTTTTTTATGCAAATAGGACTCTGTGAGCTTTCCAAAAATTCTAAGTTTTCCAAAAATGGAGTTCCCAATCAAAAGTTATGGCCATTTGAAGTTTTGCTTCAAAATGGCCATCCAAAAACCTAAATGAATTAATTCAACCTTAGAAAAATTTAAATTTTGAACTTTGGAAAAATTTCCTAAAAATTTCCACGGCCCCACCACCCTCTCATCCTATCATAAGTTGCCATGTGGCACCTTGGATGGGTGTGCCCCTGATAAAAACTTAAAATTTTGAAAATTTTGCATTGGGAAAATTTTCCCAATTATCTCCGCAAGCCCGCGGCCCCCAACCAATCACGTGCTGACACATGGCAAGGGGTGCGCAGATCAAAATGGAAAACTTAACCTTTTTTTTCTTTGGAAAATTTTCACTTTTCTCCCTGCAACCTTGCGGCCCTACACCAATCATGTGCTGACACGTGGCAGGGAGGGCCCGAGGATTTAGAATTGAAAACTTAACATTTTACACTTTTGGAAAAAATTCACTTTTTCCTCCACCAACCCGCATCCCCACAGCCAATGGGGTGTTGACACATGTCCTCATGGGAGTTCAGGTCTGTGTAATTGTTTTAACCTTTTTGCCCCTTGGGTGAAAAATCCAAAATTCCTCCGCCAGCCCGTGACGAATCACAAAGCGCCACGTGGCAATTTGGGCAAGCGTGGAGGCACGGAGGAAAATTTTCCTTCGAAAAATTGAAAACTTGGTTTTGGGAAAAATTTTATGTTTTTCCCCAGTGACCTGCCGGCTCGAATGAATCATGTGATGATACGTGGCATTTAGAAAATTTTCCCAATTTTCTCCCTAACCCCGTAGACCTCCAAGGGAAAATTTTCCCCTAAAACTCCGCCCGGCCATAACTTGAGTTTTACAAGGAGTTACGAGGACTTCTTTATATGGTTGAAAAGGTAAGGAAATTTCCTACCCATTGAGTCTAGTTTAGGAAATTTTTGATAAATCTAAGTGTGTGAAAAATTTAGTTGAAGTTCAGGGCTTGATAGAGAGCAGGCCTGGGGTTAAATTTCTCCCTGAACCTTAGTAAAACTTGTAACCTCCAAATTGGAACCTTGTAAACTTGTTATAAGATAAAAATGGAAATCTTGTGTTTTTTTAATTAGAATCTGTTCCAGAACCTATTTAGTTTCAAACTAGTATCTTGCTACTTGTTTGTAGACCTTCTTATAAAAAAAATATTCCATAATTTTCCTAGTTGTTTCTTGGTCTCAAGTGGTAGTTGAAGTGGGCATTACACTTGGTATCAGAGAAGTGGTTCAAAAGCTTGGACCATTGGGCACAAAACTGAGACTTGAAATTTAAAATTAACAAACCTGTTAATCTAGAAAGCAAAACTATTTGAAAATTATTCATGTTAGTAAACTAGAAAATTGAAGGAAACTCGAAGTAATGAACTAACTCCCACTCTGGTCTATGCAGGGAGTCCAGAAAGAGTAGGAGAAATATGCACAGGGATTCAAAGTCACCACCACCATCACCCCCACCACCACCTCCACCACCACCACCAGATCATGGTTTAGCAGCTATCCTACCACATATTTTACAGACCCTCCAGGATGTTAATGCCACCTTACGCAGAGGATCAGTAGGAGGGCAGTCAGGTAGATAGGAAAGAGATACTTCCATTGAGTGACATGCTCCTCCTTCACTCAGTGAGGAGCATGGGGGAGAGAATTATCATGGGGAGTTAGATAGAGCAGAGTCTCCTTTGAGGGGACATGGTGACCATTCTTCAGGATAGAGAGAGAGGTCTCGGAGCCCTAGACTCGGGGACAGGAAGGAAGAGAGGCCCAGAGGCTGTCAAACCATAGCTTTGGATCATATCAGGGAGATCCTGAAGCTTAGGCCATCACAATATTCTAGTGACATAGGGGGATTCTAGGCAGAGGCCTAGCTGGTTATCTTGAGCGGTTGCTTCAAGCTTTGTCCATGTTCTAGCAACACGAAAGCTCGTGTTGCGATCCATCTACTAAAGGATGGAGCTGGAGTATGGTGGAGGACAGAGGAGCAGAAGCTCCATATAGATTCAGAGACTGTCACTTGGGAGTTGTTCGAGGAAATATTCAGGAGCAGATACTTACCACAGAGATTCATACAACAGAGGATCGATGAGTTCCATGATCTTCGACAGGATTCCCTTAGAGTGGTCGAGTATGAGAGCAGGTTCCTGGACCTGCTTCAGTACGTTGATTACATGCATGATGAGAAGGTGTGGATCCATAGGTTCATCCGGGGCCTTAATATAGACATTGGAGGTGTAGTTCAGATCCACTGCCCACAGACATTAATAGAGGTCGTTGAGAAGTCCTACATTGCAGAGGAGACTCAGGGTAAAACTAACTAGGCTAGAGATTGAGTCCAGAGCCGTATTCAGCAGTTACAAGATAGCAGATCAAGGGGGTTAGCTTCTCCTCTTCATGGTGGTCATCACTCTTCGCAGTCATCTTTTAGACCACAACAATAACAACAGTCCCGCCCACTGTATAGGCCTCCTCAGAGAGCTGATGCATAGAGAGGTCAGAGCATGGGGCCTCCTAAGGGTCCCACCAGGACACATGGTGGAGCTAGAGTTTAGTCAGTAGGAGCTCGACCATAGAGGCCATAGCAGACTGTAACTGGATCATCAGGATCCATGGCACCTACCCCTAAGGCACCTTCTGGAGGTGCTGCAGTTTGGAGAGGTTCATGTAGTGGTTGTTTCGGGTGTGGCGCAGTGGGACACTTTTAGAGAGAATGCCCCCAGAACCCTAATAAGGGTAAGACATCCATCTCAGAGCCTACATTCAGAGACATGGGATGGAGTCACAGGATCTATGCAATAGTCAAGAACTGCCAGGCTGAGCACTAGAGCACGGTCATTAAAACCATAAGTAGTATTGGAGGTGTTCCTACTTCCATATTGTTTGATTCTGGTTCTTCTGATTCATTCATTGCACCATCCTTAGTAGAGCGATGTAGGCTGGTGACTATTAGACAGGGTCATAGTTGGGATGTCGAGATGGCTTCAGGAGCCAAGGTCTCTGTAGAATCCTTAGTAAAGGAGTATGTTATTAACTTGGGACCTTTCACCACCACTGCAGATATCCGCGTACTTCCTTTGGGCTCGTATGGAGTCATTTTAGGCATGGATTGGTTGTCTACACATAGGGCCAAGATGGATTGCTATCATAAGACTATATCTTGTGCAGACGATCTTGGAGTTGAGTGAGTTATTTCTGGGGTCAGGAGACCCTTTTCTGTTTGCACTATCTCCGCTATGCAGCTCAAGCGGTGTGTGTGATGGGGTTGTCAGATGTATGCAGTCATAGTCAGTGATAGGATAGAGGATGGGTCTAGTGGGCCATTGCTAGATGACCATCCCATTTTGAGAGAGTATGCAGATGTGTTTCTAGGGGAGCTACCAGGGATGCCACCCCCACGTGAGATTGATTTCCATATTGATTTGGTTCCAGGAGCAGAGCCTATCTCATGAGCTCCTTATTGGATGACCACTCCAGAGCTCTATGAACTCAAGTTACAGCTGGAGGGCCTTCTAGAGAAAGGCTTTATCCATCCTAGTATATCCCCTTGGGGTGTACTAGTTATATTTGTTAAGAAGAAGGATGGATCCTTGCGGTTGTGCATAGACTACCGCCAGATGAATAAGGTAACGATCAAGAATCATTATCCCCTACCTCACATTGATGACTTGTTTGATCAAATGAAGGGAGCCACAGTGTTCTCTAAGATTGATCTCAAGTCCAGGTACCATCAGTTGAGGATTACGGATGCAGACATCCATAAGACTACTTTTCGTACGAGGTATGGGCACTATGAGTTCACAGTGGTGCCCTTTGGTTTGACAAATGCCCCCGCAGTATTCATGAGTTTGATGAATGGGGTATTCATGACCTTTCTAGATTGCTTCATGCTCATCTTTCTTGATGACATTCTGATTTACTCACATATTCATGAGGAGCACGAGGGTCACCTTCGACGGGTTCTTCAGTGTCTTCATGAGTAGTAGCTTTTTGGGAACTTGGAGAAGTGTGCCTTCTTTCAGTCAGAGGTTCAGTACTTAGGTCATATCATCTCAGGGGAAGGTATCACAGTTGATCCTTCCAAGATTAGAACCATTATAGATTGGCCAAAACCCACTACAGTGACAGAGGTGCGCAACTTCATGGGGTTAGCAGGGTACTATATGAGATTTGTGTAGGACTTCTCTCGGATAGCACACCCCATCACTTCCCTTCAGCAGAAAGGGAAGAAGTTTGTTTGGTCAGATAGGTGTGAGCAAGCCTTCAGGACACTAAAGGAATATCTCACTACAACACCCATTCTTGCAGTGTCAGATCCACAGGGTGAGTTTTTTGTTTGCACAGATGCTTCTTTAGCAGGGCTTAGAGGTGTGTTGATGTAGGATGGCAAGGTTGTAGCTTTTGAGTCTCACAAACTCAAGGATCATGAGCTTAATTATCCTACCCATGATCTTGAGCTTGCGGCAGTTGTGCATGCTTTGTTAGATGGAGACATTTTCTTCTTAGACAGAGATTCACACTCAGGACAGACCATTTGAGTCTTTGCCACCTCTTCATGCAGCCCAATCTAAATGCTCGTCAAAGGCATTGGATGGAGTTACTTTGTGAGTATGACATGGAGATAAAGCATGTGAAGGGGAAGGAGAATGTGGTTGCAGATGCCCTTAATAGATGGAGGCATTTGAGCATGGCTACTTTAGTGAGCACAGATTTACGGAGCCGAAATCTTTAGCAACTTCCCCTTGACAGTTTTTACATTGCAACTCAAGCAGAGATTGAGTCCCAAAGACCCTTGGAAGGGAATTTTGATGGTTTCTCTCTAGAGGTAGATGGTATTCTTAGGCACAGAGGTCAGATATATGTTCCCAAAGATTGAGGATTGAGACAGGACATATATACTGAGGCACATCGTGCACCCTATTCAGCCCATCCTGGGGTGAAGAAGATGCACGCCACTTTGAGATAGTTATACCACTAGAGAGGACTTTGCAGGGACATGGCTCAGTATGTGTCACGTTGTTTAGAGTGCCAAAAAGTGAAGGCTGAGCATCAGCATCCAGCTGGCCTTATATTTCCTCATGCTATACCAGAGTGGAAATGGGACACCATTTCCATGGATTTCATTGTTGGGTTACCGATGTCGAGATATCACCACAATGCCATCATGGCTACGGTTGATAAATTAACAAAATTAGCTCACTTTTCTCTGGTGAAGACCATGTATATAGCTAGTGCAGTGGCACGAGTCTACTTGGATGAGATTGTCAGGTTGCACGGGATTCTGCAGAAGATCATTTGTGACTGCAATCCCTTGTACACTTCACATTTTTAGACTACCATGCTGTATGTTCTCGGGATAAAGATTAACTTCAGCACAACTTATCACCTAGAGAAATATGGATAGACTAAGAGGGTGAATTAGATTTTGGGGGACATGCTCAGGATGTACGTGATGGATCACCAAGTGATATGGGAGGAGTATCTGTATCTTGTGGAGTTTTCCTACAATAATAGTTTCCATAGTTCTATAGGCATGGCTCCTTTCTAGGCCTTGTATGGTAGGGAGTGTAGGACACCCCTTAGCTGGGACAGGTTGGAGGATAGAGTATCTCTCAGACTAACTCTTTTGCAGGACATGGAGTAGCAGGTAGTGTTGATCAGGCAGAGATTACAGGAGGCACAGGATAGACAGAAGAAGTACGCTGATCAGCGTAGGACCGAGCGTAATTTTGATGTGGGCATGAAGGTATTCCTTTGTGTTAGGCCATATAAGAGTCTGATCTATTATGGAAAAGGTTCTAAATTAGATCTTAGAGTGTATCGGCCCATTGGCCTACCATCTAGCATTGCCACCCAGCTTGTCTTGCATACATGATGTGTTTCATGTTTCTGTTCTTAGGAGATATATCACAAATCTTTCTCATGTGATGGATTGGACATCATTGCAGGTGTAGGATTAGGGAAAATTGATGGTGGAGCCCATCCGTATCATAGATCGCAGGACCCTGGGCCTTCGAGGCGGAGAGATTGATCAAGTACGGGTGTAGTGGGACATATATGATAAGATTGTAGCCACTTGGGAGGATGCTAGTGTTTTACGAGCGTAGTTTCCACATTTTTTCCAGTGACTTCCAGGAGGAATTCAAGTCTAAGGGGAGGGGGATGTAGTGCCCACTCTACTTTGACACTGTTTAGATACTGATCCTGACACTATTGATCATATTTTGGACACTATTATGTTTTGATGTAGTATGATGTATCAAATATTATTATGGACATTATTATGTTTTGATTAGTGTGATGGTTAGAGGTTAGACTATGGATTAATATTGATCTGGATTCAGCTATTATGCTTGAGGATCATTGAGACATTATTATTATTATGTGGATGATGATATACTAGTTGACATGGATAGGTTATTGATGTTGATTTTAGACATGTGACATTGATATTATGAATAGCTCTAGTATAGAAATATATTAGATGATGATATAGTTAAATGTTAAATTCTTGATAATGTTGTGATTTAGATTTAAAAATTGTATGTTGCTTATATCATTGGATGTTCTGATATGGCCACGAGGCCGAAGGGGTATTGTTATTTTTGCAGGTTAAAATCACAACAATGTCGGGGGACTGGAGACTAACCATATTGGAATTCAGTGTGAAATCAACAAGGTCACCAAGGCAATTGTGTTTGAGTTGTATGTTGTGTTTTGTTAGGATTTACCATGGGGGGATTTCCATTATTGTGACCATGGGGGCATATGTGTGTGTTTTAATTATGTGTTCCCTTTTTTTTATTTTTTATTTAATGTTGTATGTATTCTATTTGTAATGTGCTCTTTATTTTAATTATTGAAATGTGATAGTATAATGTGAGAGTCATATAGTTAAAATTTAATTAAATTAAATGGGATGTTTTATGTGAAATTAAATGTTATTGTCTTGGTTGAAAATGAAATTGATTTATATATTTATAACCATATGGTGATTAAATAAATGTTGTGTCAAAAATATTGTCATAAATAAATATCATAGAAATAAATGCATTTTTAAAAAGAGTGTGTAAGTTACCAAGTATAGGTTGTGTAAGTGAAGTGATAGTTTGTGTAAGAATTTGTAAGAGGTTGTAAGGCTGATTTTTGTAGGTCAAACACTCCTTCCTCTTTGAAATTCGAATTTAAGCTTGGAGGACAAATTTGGAGGCTTGTGGGACAAGTTAAACTTGTCCCACACCTCTCAAAACCCTCCACCAACCATGTCTATTAATTTGGAGTCAAAATCAAATTATTATATTACATTTTGACTTGATTTATTGTAAGAAGTGATTGCACTTGTCTTACAAATTTTAAATGTGTTCTCCTTTTGGGTATGGGTTGAGTTTGTGTATGTAAGTAATTTTGTCTTTCACATTTATTATGATGTATTTGCTTTTGATGTGATTTCATTTTGGGATGAGGAAAGATGATGTGGCATCCCACTTGGAATCCACATCATCCTCCTCCATCCTCTCCTTTAAAAATCCAATTCCTTCTCATTTGGAGGTTGTTGAAAATTTGTATTTCCTCTCTTGGGTCAAATTTTCTTGCTTGGGAGCTTGCTTTGTGGAGGGAGCTTTGACTGATTTGCATTCCCTTCTTTTGCTGATTTGGGACTGTTTTCTTTTGGTGCAACAAAGGTTACTATTTCAGAATCAAGTCTCCACTATGGGGAGGTAGGTCCTCATGCATTTCATTTACTGTTTTTCCCTCTTTTAACATGAACTTTGAATGTGATTGTGTTTGAAATTCTTTAAGGGTTGGGTAGAATTCCTAGGGCATGGTGTAAGAGAGAAGACTATGAGGTTTTATCAGAGGAGGGATAAGGGAATTTCCTTTGTTATTTGTTCTTGGGAGGGAGTGTTGGTTTGGGATCCACCTAGGATAAGAGTATGCTTGCATCTCTTACTTTGGGAAGGTATAAGGGATAAATTTGGAGGAGGGATAAGGAGGGGTTGAGGAGGGATAAGGTCTATGGGATTGCTATGATTTTGGCAGTTTACTTTTGGTGGATGCCCAAATTCAACTTGGGAGGCATAAGGAGACATCCATAGTTCTTGCTCTTGTTTGGCTTGCTTGTTCAAGCCTATGTGTTGTTTGAATAAATTAAAAAGCACTTGAGAACTGTTGTCTTATTTTAAATTGTACTTTTAATTGTTGTTTTTGTAATGTGAAAAGAATGTGGTTGTTATGAAAGAAGCCTTGTTGCCATGTGTTGGATTATCATGCTCCATTTCAATATGGTTGGGGCTCGGGGGCCAATGGGGAAATATGGCTTCTCTTGTCCCATTGGATTTCTTGGTTGGGTGGAGAGCGTTTCCTTTCCCCATTCCTTGTTGTGATCCAAAGAAGAAAGAAGATGAATCAAGCATGCTGCTGTTTGGAGAGTTTCACAGTTTGACAATCAATTGTTTTGAGCAAATCCTATGTAACCCTTCCCACCTTGAGTGGATGAATGTATGGATATTGTAATAAGAGGTGTTTACCTGGTAATGGGAAGTTGTAATTTAATATGAGAATTGTAGAGAAGAATTATCTCTCTGTTTTGCCTTGAAAAGAAATGTAAAATATATTACTTGCATTGTAATTGTACCTTGGAAATCAAATTGGAAAAATTATAAGTTGTAAAGTTATTGAATGATCAATGAAGAATGGTATTGTTTCCTTTAAAAATTTTATGGCAATGTATACTATATTGTATTGTTGTCCATGAATGAATTTCTGTAAAAAAAAAAGGGATAAAACCTTTTGTCTTGGGAATGTTGAAAAATGATGCTTATGAAATGAAATTCAATGTTATTTTCTTTGCAAACTGTCATGTTAAAATTGAAAATCAGAGATGCATTTTAATTAGAGTTGAATGTTTTGAATTGTGAAGCAATGAAATGGATCAAGTCATAATCTTATGCTCACCCAAAAGACAAGTCACCAAACCAGTAAACTCACTGTTTTAAAGTCAAAACTGGTAATGTGCATTTTATTGAATGAACAGTTCATATCTATACTTCTCAATTAATTTTAAAAAATACATATGTTACTATGCTTAGACTATACCAAACCCAATTTGACAAAGTAAATTCGTGGATTCAACTTAACTAATGTGAATTTTTAATTAATCCCCTTCCAAGGTCGTTTTTCTGTCCCTTGGTGGAGAAAAACGTAACTTAAATAAATGGTTAAATTTACACCTTGAAAACATTCAAACTCTTCCCTAAGTTGATCCTCCATGTCTATTTGACATGTTGAGTGAAGGAAGAGTCCAATTTTTACAAAATTTGCAAGTTTAAAACTGCCAGTTTGTAACTTAAAAAACACTGCAGATCAATTTCTTAAAATTGACCCTTGAAACTTCACCAAATTCTAAAATTTATGTTTTCTGTGCAAAGAGGACTCTGAGAGATTTCTGGAAAGTCCAAGTTTTCCAAAAATGGAGTTCCCAATCAAAAGTTATGGCCATTTGAAGTTTTGCTTCAAAATGGCCATCCAAAAACCTAAATGAATTAATTCAACCTTAGAAAAATTTAAATTTTGAACTTTGGAAAAATTTCCTAAAAATTTCCGTGGCCCCACCACCCTCTCATCCTATCATAAGTTTCCACGTGGCACCTTGGAGGGGCGGGTCCCTAATAAAAACTTAAAATTTTAAAAATTTTGCCTTGGGAAAATTTTCCCAATTTTCCCCGCAAGCCCGTGGCCCCCAACCAATCACGTGCTGACGCGTGGCAGGGAGTGCCTGAGGATTTTGAATTGAAAACTTAACATTTTACACTTTTGGAAAAATTTCACTTTTTCCTCCACTGACCCACATTCCCACAGCCAATGGGGTTTTGACACATGTCCTCATGGGTGTTTAGGTTTTGCGCAATTCTTTTAACCTTTTTGCCCCTTGGGCGAAAAATCTAAATTTCCTCCGCCGGCCCGTGACCAATCACAAAGCGCCACGTGGCAATTTGGGCAATCGTGGAGGCATGGAGGAAAATTTTCCTTTAGAAAATTAAAAACTTGGTTTTGAGAAAAATTTCATGTTTTTCCCCGGCAACCCGTAGGCCCTAATGAATCACGTGATGACATGTGGCATTTAGAAAATTTTCTCAATTTTCTCTCTAACCCCGCGGACCTCCAAGGGAAAATTTTTCCTTAAAACTCTGCTCGGCCATAACTTGAGTTTTACAAGGAGTTATGAGGACTTATTTATATGGTTGGAAAGGTAAGGAAATTTCCTACCCATTGAGCCTATTTTAGGAAAGTTTTTATAAATCTAAGTATGTGAAAAATCTTGTTGAATTTTAGGGCTTGATAGAGAGCACGCTTAGGGATAAATTTCTCCCTGAACCTTAGTAAAACTTGTAACCTCTAAATTGGAACCTTGTAAACTTGTTATAAGATAAAAATGAAAATATTGTATTTGTTCAATCAGAATCTATTCCAGAACCTATTTAGTTTCAAACTAGTATCTTATTACTTGTTTGTAGACCCTTCTTATATAAAAAAATTATTCCATAATTTTCCTAGTTGTTTCTTGGTCTCAAGTGGTAGTTGAAGCGGGAATTACACTTGGTATCAGAGAAGTGGTTCAAAAGCTTAGACCATTGGGCACAAAACTAAGACTTGAAACTTAAAATTAACAAACCTGTTAATCTAGAAAGCCAAACTATTTGAAAATTGTTCATGTTAGTGTTGTTGCAAATCAGCAGCACCCCCTGGATGTTGATAAGATTTCTAGTTTGATCATTCTAAGCATCCAGTTTGATTGCACAACATTGAATCCTCTTCCCAAGTTTGGGACTTGTAAAATGGAAGAGGAATCTCTAGATTAGAGGCTTGTTCCTCAACTCCTCTGATAAGCTATTTCACTTGCACAATTGTAGAGGTTTAAATTCCTAAATCTACTCTAAATTTCAAGGAGACAAAGATAGAGAATGCAAAAAAAGAAAAAACTAATGCTAATAGGTGATGCACAAAAGGAGTTGTAGACACTTGATGCTATGTGAAATACACAATCCACAAGGAAACACAACACAAAACATGCATAAATACTCAAAATGTAATGAAAGATCAAGAAAGCAATGATAGATATATGAAAGGATTGAGGGATTTTAATCACAGAACATATATCAACATCTCAGATCCAATACAGTACATTACAGTGACCCAGAGGCAAGAAAAGGTGTTGTATTACATGGAAAGGTAAACTTTCTTCACAAATTCTACCAAGGAGGAAGAAAAAGGAAGTTTCTGAGTTGAAAAAGTGTCTCCCCTTTGCAAAAATGAACTCATTTTGGCTTTTATAGTGCAAACCATGATCCCAGGAGAGAGAAATGTGGGAAAATGTGCAAAGGGTCCAACCATTGACCAAAATGAGATCAAAACAACATGGCTGCCCTGACAGACCCATTCTCTGACATTTTCAACCATACTGGGAGAGAATGCGAGCCATTCTTCATTAAAAACGGTGGTTGAAACGTCATTTCTGTTCATCACCACGTGCCAGAGACGTTTTTAAATTTTCTCTCTCCAAAATTCATCAAAATGAAAAATTTACCTTGGAATCTTGTAGAGAATTTCACCAGCTTTCCATTGATATAAAGAACACCAAAAACCGAGCTCTGGATCAAAAGATATGGCGATTTGAAGTTTTAGGGAAAAATAGGGCCAAATCGGGTTAGTGGGAAAATAATTCAAATTTTTACCTTTTTGGTCATATGGAAAATTTTCCAAAATTTCCCCGCACTCCGCCACTCTAGGTGCCATGTGGTGGCATCTCATTGGTTGTGGGCCTTTTCAGGGGAAACTTTTCCCAAAATCCTCCGCTAAGCCATAACTTCAAAAATACATGGAGTTAGGAGGAAAACTTTACCTTTATGGAAAGCTGAGAAAGAGCTCTATCCAATGGTGTCATTTCCAGGAGGTTTTGAGTGCCTGAAAATAAAAATTTTATGACTGAGACACAAGAGAGGGAAGAATGAGAGGAGTTAGCCACAAAATGAGCAGGGGGCACATTTTGAATAACAATTTTGGTGACTCAGAGGGATCATCTACCTGCTGGATGAAGTTACTAGTTACCTTTTAGCAATCCATTGGGTATGGAGTCATAAGAAATAACCTGAAACCAACCTGATATCTTGAAAAGTTCCCTCTAAGCCACTTGAAACCCATTGAACTTAGATTTGTTCTCACCAAAATGCCACTTGAAAACAAGTTGTGCAAGAGCAAAACCAGCAGCACAAAAACTATGTACAAAACTGAAAATCATACATGCTCCAAATGGAACATGTAGAGTGTGCACAAGCAATTCTTTTACTGAAAGCAAACCTACCTACTCTATTCTAACTAAAAGCAAAGGTAAGCTAAACAAACCCTGCAACTGGTTGTGCAAAATAGCTTCCTTTCTTCAAAATTGGCAACCATGCAACTGATTTGGCATTGAACATGGCTGATTGGATGAATGGAAAATTAACAAGAAGTTGGTCTTCCACCCAAATCATCAAGGTATCAGGTGAAGGCAAATTCAATACCTCTTTTAGTTGTTCTACATTTGGATTGGAGAGGTATGACAACTGATCCTTGGTTCTTTGTAGCTCATCCTCATGCTTAGGAGCAACCATGATTGATTGTGACTTCTGCTTTGACTCCAATGAAGTCAAATACCTTATTGGGCAAGGTATGATCCATTTGATATGCCCATAGCTCTGATTTTCAACTCCAAAAATGGAGTCTTCTTGTAGACCTTCTTGGAATGGGTGATGTGTAGAAGTAATGGTAGAACCTTTCTGGCCCTTTCTCTTCCTCCAATGATAGGACATGAAAGATTAAAATCTTTCAGTCTTGGTTCCAAAGAGCTGCTATAAGATGCAGGCTGCTACAAATGGGTGCTCTCCTTCATGACAGTAGGCTCAGGTGTTTGAAACGTGGATGATGAAAGAAAGAATGGTAGGAACTCAATCGGTTCTTCTTCATCAAAACAGTCCTCCAAATCTGACAGATAAACTACCTCATTATTGTCCGGTTGTAAATGCTCAACTTCCTCCATGGTATCCTCTTGATCTGTAACTTGATCATCATGATTTCTTTCATCCTCCAACATTGAGTTTGAGGGATCAAACTCTTCTTTAGCACTAGAAATCGAGAGAGATGAAGTAGAAATAATAATTGAAGGTTCTCTTGTAGCCTGCTTTGTGCTCAAAGCCCTTGGATCTACAATTTTCTCCTCCACAACTAGAATTTACTCCTCTTCTTTTGGATTTGGAGCAGCTTCTCGCTCTTCTACTACTTGAAGACAATCTTGTTCTTGATAGAACTCTTCCTCTAGAACGAAGTTCATTAAGTTAAACTCTTCGATCTTCTGCTCTAGAGGACAAGTTGGGACTGTAGGATCTTCTTCAGAGTTTTCTTCCTCCATGGCTGATTGTGTAACTTAAATTGAATCAGCATTCTCTTCAAATAGAATGCTAACATGGACACTACTTTATGAGCAAACTGATTGTTGATCTGCTTCTTCTTTTTACTCTTCTCCTACTGTAGCAAATTCAGTCCTAACCACCACTTGTTTTCCAACTCCAACCTCTTCTAAAGGCTTAACCATCAAGAGGGATATTTGTCATCCCAAATTTAAGAGCCCTACTCTCGACACTTCGAATTTCTTCATCCGTGTTTGGCTTTTCCTTTTGCTGTTGTTTTCCTTGACTAGAATTCTGACTTTTATCCTCCCAACATGGATTTAGGAATGCAAGAGGAGAAGTGGATTGTAACTCAAATGGCTCAGAAATTTTTCGTGGTGGTGGAGGAGGTAGAAACTCTTGTTTTTTTGGAGGAGAGGGTATTTCTGTTAGCTTTTGTGGAGGGGGTGACTGTTTGGAAGGAAAGGGAAAGGAAGAATTGAGATGTGGTGGAAGACTAGGGAATGGAGAAATGGAATTAACTCCTAGGGTAGCATTGACTGGATTTAGAATTTGAAATTCCAAATGAGATGATGCTACTTGAGTAAAGGGAAGAGAAAAACCAGATGATGGTGTAGAACTTACCCATTGACAAGGTTGTTCAACACCAAGTGTATAGGCCTCTATTTCTGCTGTCCATTGTGCAAGTTGGGGCTGCATCTTCATCATGAATTCCAGCTTCTCCTGAGGGCTGACGTGTCTTGGAAAAGGGCCTCCCCATGGACAAGGAGTCTTGCAACCAATTCTGAAAGCTTTCATTTGAGCTTGTTGCTCTTGTATTGCACCATCCTTCGCCTCCATCTTTTGGATTTGTTCCAGCAGATCTGCATTTTCTTCTTGACTGCCCTCACAACCAGCATACCCTTGTGCTTGACATGCTTCATATCCAAGCTGACTTTAGCACTGCTGCTCATATGGGTAGACATGCTGATTTTGAATTTGATCAAAATGCTGATTTGGAGGATTTGTAAAACATGTTGGAGGTGTGATAAAATACTATTGTAAACGTGAATTCCATGATGGAAATGAAGTCATGATTGCACAACTTCATGGAATGGAAAAGAATGAAAATGATGGAAAGAAGAATGGATGGAAATGAATGGAAAACAGGTCTGCAACTCAGAGAATGGGTTGTTTACCAGATGGAGTCACCAGACGTGCTTTTGAAAGTGCCTCCAAAAGGCTGAATCTTTAATATGAACACACCAACCTGTCAAAGATAAAGTGGAAGACCTCTAACGTTTCACCGAGAGCATGCCAAAACTGTTGTTGCACCGAATCAGCAGTACCCTTGGATGCAAATACAGGTTTCATATAGTTGATGTTTCAGGCATCCAGTGTGATTGTACAACATTGAAACCTCTCTCCAAGTTGTGGGACTTGCTAAAATGAGAGAGGAATCTCCAAAGATTAGCTGGTCCTAGTTCCTCAAAATCCTCTGATCACAATCTGTTATTTGCACAATTGCAGAGGTTTGAATCCTAACTATCCTACTCTAAATTTCCAAGGCAGACAGAGATAGGAAAGTGCATAAAATTGAAATCCTAAACTAATAGCGGTGATACACCAGAAAAGGAGTGTGTGAGAGTAGTCTTCAAATGTTCATGCAGATATTGACAGCAAAGTGCAGACTAGAAGGGGTGATAACATGAAACATCCATACTGTTAGTGTAAAATGCATTCAGCACCCCCTGGATTGCAAATCAAGGTTCTACAATGATGTTTAGAGCATCCCTACAAGTGCATAATACACAGACATGGAATACCTCTTCTAGTCAAGTGTGGGACTTGTGAAACTGAAGAATGCAGGAATCTCTAGCATTAGAGGTTGGTTCCTCAAACTCCTCTTATTTTAGATGCTATATTTGCACAACTACAGAGGTTCAGATCCTAATCCTACTCTAAGATTGCAAGGAGACAGGGATCAGAAGTGCAAGGAATTGACAACTAAGGGCCTGCAACAGATGGTGATGCACCACAAAGGAGTGGTGGAATATTTTTGTCATGCAAATAGACACAAACCAAATATTGCATACATAAAACATACACAGGCTGATAAGATTATAATTTAGGATCTGAAATGAAGAAAATAATACAAACAAAGGACTGAAACCCATTCACAAAGCTTGCATTATCATTTCCAATGTCAAAACCACTTGTATTACAGGCCTCAGAGATGGTAGAAAACCTGATTACATATATTACTTGCAAAAGGCTCCCCATACTGTCTATTGTTGCAAATCAGCATCACTTGTTGGAGGTGAAATCAAGTTTACAAGTTTGCTATGCCAAAAAGTGTTCATCCCCTTTGAAATGAGCACAACATCTGAAACCTCTTTACAATTGCATGGGAATTGAGCCTAGGAGAGAGAAAACATCCAGATTATATGGCTAGTTCCTCAAACTCCTCTGATTAGACTGCAAATGCATTTGCAAAACGGCATGGGGGACCTTACAAACCCATACCCTGTCATTTTTTATTGCAATTGGAGAAAAGGAATGCGACCCATCCTACATTAAATTTGGTTTGCTGAAAGGTCATGATTCTACCCATGGACACATACCAGAGCCGTTTTTGAACATTTTCTGCTCTTGAAAATAAACCAAAATTCAGAAATTGTACCATAAAAACATCTTGTAGATAATTTCATAATCTGTAATCCAATGATATGAAATGAACATGCAAATCTGAGCTCTGGATGCAAAAGATATGAAGGTCTGAAGTTTTAGGGCAAAACGGCCTGCAAAAAACGTGATGTCGGGCAACATAAATTTTAAATTTTGACCTTTTTGCATTTTGGAATACCAAAGATTTGAAAAATTCCGCGCTCCACCGGTACAGATGGCACGTGTCAGGTGCTGGTTCGTTGATCTAAATTCTCTCTCCTCCACCTGAAAATAGAAGCTTTCCCTGTGTAAATTTCAACCTTTTCAACTCTTTGGAAAATTTTCCAAATCTGGCTTTTCCCTCGTGCCCCGCCACTTGGGACACGTGGCACGCAGGAGAGAGAAAATATGAACAGGGGTGCGAGGGCATCTTTTACCTTTTAGTTTTTTGACCTGAAACCATTGCCAAATTCTCCAAGTCCTCCCCGAGCTCCTTACACTCCCCTTCTCCTTAGGACATGCGTCCTCTATTTTTAGCATACTGGAGCCAACGAATCCAACTCATTTCCCTTTAAAACTTTGTCAAAAACACTAAGTAAAAAAACGTCACCCTCTCCTCCACCGCTCTGCATACCACGAAGACACGTGTCCCTATTCTGATTCGTCGGCGGCTCTCGGCTCCCCACATCCACCACATACTTCAAAATGGCCCAGATGTCCCAAACTGTCTAGGACAAAAATCTCCGAACCAGCTTTCCGATTCGGGCTATCCTTGTCCCTGAAAATCTGAGCCGATGACATGTGATCGAGATTTCATGGTGCTCTGAAGCTCTTTAGGGCAAAAACCGCGTCCAACCTCGTACTCTTGGCCCAACTGTCCCAGACAAAACTTGGTGAATTTTTTCCACGTTTCGGTCTGGTTCGAACATTTTTCAAATTTCCCACGCGTACTCTGCCACGTCCCAATTGCTGACATGTGTCACACACCGCATAGCGGCTTTTCGGCCCGGTTCGCGCCCCGATGTCCCAACTGTCCCCCAGACTGCCTGGACTAGGACTTAGTCGATTTTCATGATTTTTTTCTGCCCCAAGCTTGGTTTTTTGCAACTTTTTCACCCTTTTTTTAGAACTTGCTCTTTTCTTCTTGGATAGGAGAGTTAGAAAAAAGCCGAGGGGACCCCAGAAACATGATTTTTTGCCTTGAATCAATCTATCTTGCTCGAGACCGAAGAATTTAATGCATGTTATCAAAATTACCCTGGGGGGTGAATTTTGGATAACAATTTTGGTGACTCAGCGGGGTCATCTACCTACTAGATGAAGTTACCAGTTGCTTGAAGCATCCATTGGGCATGGAGTCGTGAGATATTTTGTTTATAACCCCTAACTGACTCATAATGTGCAAGGAGGAAGATGGAATATCACCTAATGGAAGCAAGGACTGAAAAACATCTTCATAGACATCAAGTTGTGCCAAAGCACTTAGGGAAAACAAAACTAACCTACAACAAAACAATTTGCACAAGCACTTGGAGGAATGAAAATCTAATCTAATATTTACAAGGTAGTGAATTTCCCTCTAGAAGCAACACTTGAGATAGATTCCATTTACTGGAATCTGCAATTCTTCACCGTCCAATGGGGCCAATTGGAAAGCATTGTTGTTCTTGCACTTCGTGACCATGTATGGGCCACTCCAAATGGCATCAAATTTTGAATGCCTCCCCGGTTTTGCTCTATCCACATCCCATTTCAACACTAGATCTCCAACCTGAAAAGATCTATCCATTGGCCTTCCTATCAAAGGTCTTCTTGATCAAAGCTTGATCCTTTTCCATTGCTTGGGATGCCTGATTTCTGATCTCTTACAGCTCCATCAACTCTGCATACCTCACCTCCATGGGCTCAAACTCTAGCAACTCCATCTGCTTCATGAGTTCCAATGTTGGCAACTCAAGTGACATGGGCAAGATTGCCTCTCTTTCATAGACAAGTTTGAATGGAGAGTTACCTGTGGATCTTTTGGGAGTTATCCTATCAACCCATAAGGCTGATTTCAGTTTGGTATGCCAAGACCTATGATTCTCATCAAGAGTCCTCCTAATGATCCTCAACAAGTTCTTGTTTGTAGACTCGGCCTGGCCATTACCTTGAGGGTAATAGTTTGATGAAGTGCTTAGGTAGATCTCGTTCTTGACAGCCCACTCAGTCACCTTGGATCCAATGAATGCCAATGCATTATCTGAGATTATTGTAGTAGGTACACCAAATCTGGTTGTTATCCCCTCATAAAATTCTAAGATGCTAGACTCATTTGCCTCTTTGAGTGCTACTACTGCTTCTGTCCATCTGGTGAAGTAGTCTGTGGCTGTCAAAATCCATTTGTGCCCTTGGCTTGAATTGGGATTAATGACTCCAATGAAGTCCAAACCCCATTGCATGAATGGTTGGTCAACTGAGATTGGATGTAATGGAAGGGCAGCAAGTCTCTCTTTTCCTGTGAAGAATGCACAATTCTTACACCTCTTGATCCATGCATAGCAATCACTGAAGATTTTAGGCCAATAATAACCAGCCTTCATGATTTTTAGAGCTGTCACTCTTAGTGCAAAATGACCACTAGCTGGTCCACCATGGAACTCTTCCAACACCCTTTGAATCTGATTTGTGCTAATGCATCTCAACAGCACTCCATTCACATCATTCTTGAACAAAACTCCATCAACAATGGCATAAGGGACAGCCTGCAATCTAAAGTGTCTCCTTTGGGTCTTGTTCATCTCCAGAGGGCATAGGCCTGTGCCTAGGAAGTGTATAATACCATGGGTCCAGCAAGGAGTGGGGGCAGCATTATCTTCTTCTTGATTGTCACTTGGCTCATGGCTATCCTGGACTGTCAAAATAGCCTCTTCTTCATTGCATACTTCTTTTTGCTTCCCTAAAACCAGCTGCTCACACAATCCTTTCCCTCTTACCAGCTTGGTGATCTTGATCTCAATGTCATACTCCATTACACGGGTGATCCAACCTGCCCTTTTCTCATTCAAATCCTTGTTGAGGAGGAAGTCCTTAACCCCAACATGTGAGACCAGCAACTGGACCTTGTTGTTTGAGACTAAATGCTTGAATTTCTTCAAGCTTCTAATTACTGCAAGTACATGCTTCTCAATAAAAGAGTACCTCACCTCATAGTCATCTAGGATCCGGCTGAAGAAGGCAATTGGCTGCTCATCATTATCCTTGTTCTACTATACCAAAATGGCAGAAATAGTATCATTACCTCCAAATGCATAGAGGATGAAATCCTTGGAGAAATCTGGGTTGATGAGAGTTGGTGCTTGAGAGATAGCTTCTTTGATTGCTTTAAAACTCTCTTTTCCTTCTGCTGTCCACTTGAAAGCCATGCTCTTCTTTAACATTTTGGTGATGGGCTTGACAAGGGCTGTAAAATCTGGGACAAATCTCTGAACAAAGTTTATCCTTCCCAAGAAACTCTGAAGGGCTTTCTTGTGGCTTGGCAATGGTAGTGCTCTTATGGCTTCAACCCTCTCTGGATCAATTGCTAATCCTTCCTTGGAGACAATATGGCCAAGGAGTTTTGCTTCATGTGCAAGAAAGATGCACTTCTTAGGATTCAAAGACACTCCAAATCTCCTGCACCTCGTGAAGACTTGCCTCAAATGAGAGAGGTGGTCTGCTGCATTTTTGGAAAAAACAGTGATATCATCAAGGTAAATCAGCACCACATTGTTAATCAAACCTTTGAATGCCATGTCCATTGCCCTTTGGAAGGTAGCACCAGCGTTGGACAGCCCAAATGGTATTTTCCTGTATGCAAAAGTTCCCCATTTGGTTGTGAAGGTTGTCTTGAACTGGTCCTCTTCCTTCACCATAATCTGATTGTAGCCTACGTAGCCATCAAGTAGTGAAAACCTCTCGAAGCCAGCCACAACTTGCAAGATTTGCTCCATGGAAGGGAGTGGGTAATGGTCATGTTGTTGCAAATCAGCAGCACCCCTGGATGTAAATCAAGGTTCTGAATTGATGTTTTAGGCATCCAGTGTGATTGCACAACATGGAAACGTCTCTCCAAGTGTGGGACTTGTGAAAATGAGAGAGAAATCTCCAAATTAGAGGTTGGTTCCTCAAACTCCTCTGATTTAGATCTATATTTTACACAACTACAGAGGTTCAGATCCTAATCCTACTCTAAATTGCAAGGAGATAGGGATAAAAATGTAAAAATGAAACTAAACTAAAGATGGAGATGCACCAAAAGGAGTGGTGAAACATTTTTTACCATGTAAATAGACACAAATTCATGAAATGCAACAAGGGAAAACATACACAAGCTAATAGATGTAATTAGAGGTCTTAAAATGAAGTAAAACAATACAAATAGAGTACTAAAAGCATTCACAGAGTTTGCACTGTCAATTCCATGTAAAAATCTCTTGCATTCCACCCTCAAAGAGGTATAAACCTGCTACGATACTTGAAAAAGGTCTGATTCTTACAACTATCACTTGCTGGAGGTGAAAGAAGAAGTTTTCTATGCCAAAAAGTGTTCAACCATGAAGAAATGAGCCAAATCTGGCTTTTACAGTACATGGGTTGAGCCCAGGAGAGATAAAACGTGAAAAATGCATGGGAACCATCCCTCATTGATGGAAAATGCATTAAAATAGCATGGAGGACCTTACAAACCCATACCATGTCATTTTTTACCATATTGGAGAAGAATGCGACCCATTCTGTATTAAATTTGGTTGTTGAAATGTTATTTTTAGCCATGGACACGTACCAGAACCGTTTTTGAATTTTTTCTCTCCAAACTGAACCAAAATTAGAAATTGACCATGGAATCATGTAGAGAATTTTAACAGATTTCCAATGATATAAATAACGTGAAAATCCAAGCTCTAGATCAAAAGATATGATTGTTTGAAGATTTAGGGCAAAAACGGCCCAAAAACGGATCGGCGGGAAAAAATTTCAAATTTTACCTTTTTTTTGTCTTTGGAAAAAATTTCTAAAATTCCCCGCTCTCCGTTGGTTGGATGCCATGTCGCAAGCTCTAATTCACTCTGGAATTCTCTCTCCTCTTTTCTGCGGGTTTTCCTTTGAAAATCAACCTTTTTATACTCTTTTGGAAAAATTTGAAATTTGCCTCCGACCCTCGAACTCCTCTACCACGTGGCAGCTTCCTATTGGCTGCGGGCCTCAAATGGGAAAATTTTCCACAAAAACTCCGTTGAGCCATAACTTGAAAAATATAAGGAGTTAGGAGGCAAACTTTACCTTTCTGGAAAGCTGAGAGAGAGCTCTATCTGATGGTGCTATTTCTAGAAAGCATTGAGTGCCTGAAAATCAAAAAATGTAGACTGGGGCACAAGAGAGGCAAGAACACAAGGAGTTAGCCACAAAAATGAGCAAGGGCACCATTTTGGATAACAATTTTGGTGACTCAGATCTGCCTGCTAGATGAAAATACCAGTTTCCTAAAGCATTCCATTGGGCATGGAGTCATCAAATATTCTGTTTAGAACCTCAACTGACTTAGAATGTGCAAGGAGGAAGATGTAATATCACATGATGGAAGCAAGGACTGCAAAACATCTCTAGGGACAGCAACCTGTGCCAAAGCACTTAGGGAAAGAAAAACTAACCTACAGCAAAACAATGTGTAAAGCACTTGGAGGAATGAAAATATAATATAATATTTATAAGGTGGTAAATTTCCCTCTAGAAGCAATGCTTGAGATAGATTCCATTGACTGGAATCTGCAGTTCTTCACCATCCAATGAGGCCAATTGGAAAGCATTGTTGTTCTTGCACTTTGTGACCATGTATGGGCCACTCCAAATGGCATCAAATTTTGAATGTCTTCCCGATTTTTCTCTATCTGCATCCCATTTTAACACTAGATCTCCAACCTGGAAAGATCTACTCTTGGCCTTCCTATCAAATGTCTTCTTGATCAAAGCTTGATCCTTCTCCATTGCTTAGGATGCCTGATCGCTGATCTCCTGAAGCTCCATTAACTCCGTATATCTCACCTCCATGGCCTCAAACTCCAACACCTCCAACTATTTCATGAGTTCAAATGTTGGAAACTCAAGTGACATGGGCAAGATTGCTTCTCTTCCATAGACAAGCTTGAATGGAGAGTTACCCGTGGATCTCTTGGGAGTTATCCTATCAGCCCATAAGGCTGATTTCAGTTTGGTATGCCAAGATCTCTGATTCTCATCAAGAGTCCTCCTAATGATCCTCAACAAGTTCTTGTTTGTAGACTCGGCTTGGCTATTACCTTGAGGGTAATAGTTTGATGAAGTGCTTAGGTAGATCCCATTCTTGACAGCCCACTCAGTCACCTTGGATCCAATGAATGCCAATGCATTATCTGAGATTATTATAGCAGGTATACCAAATCTAGTTGCTATCCCCTCATAAAATTCTAAGATGCTGGACTCATTTGCTTCTTTAAGTGCTACTGCTTCAGTCCACTTGGTGAAGGAGTCCGTGGCTGTCAAAATCCATTTGTGCCCTTGACTTGAATTAGGATTAATGACTCCAATGAAGTCCAAACTCCATTGCATGAATGGCTGGTCAACTGAGATTGGATGCAATGGAAGGGTAGCAAGTCTCTCTTTTCCTGTGAAGAATGCACAATTCTTACACCTCTTAATCCATGCATAGCAATCACTGAAAATTTTAGGCCAATAATAACCAGCCTTCACGATTTTTAGAGCTGTCACTCTCGGTGCAAAATGACCACCAGCTAATCCACCATGGAACTCTTCCAACACCCTATGAATTTGATTTGTGCTAATGCATCTCAGCAACACTCCATTCACATCTTTCTTGAACAAAACTCCATCAACAATGGCATATGGGATAGCTTGCAATTTGAAGTGTCTTCTTTGGGTCTTGTTCATCTCCAAAGGGTATAGGCCTGTGCTTAGGAAGTGCATTATACCTTGGGTCTAGCAAGGAGTGGGGGCAACATTGTTTTCTTCTTGAGTGCCACATGGCTCATGGCTGTCTTGAACTGTCAAAACAGCCTCTCCTTCATTACATGCTTCTTTTTGCTTCCCCAAAACCAGCTGCTCACACAATCCTTTTCCTTTTACCATCTTGGTGATTTTGATCTCAATGTCATACTCCATGACACGGGTGATCCAACTTGCCCTTTTCTCATTCAAATCTTTGTTGAGGAGGAAGTCCTTAACCCCAACATGTGAGACCAGCAACTGGACCTTGTTGTTTGAGACTAAATGCTTGAATTTCTTCAAGCTTCTGATTACTACCAGCACATGCTTCTTAGTAAAAGAGTACTTCACCTCATAGTCATCTAGGCTCTGGATGAAGAAGGCAATTGGCTGCTCATCATTATCCTTGTTGTACTATACCAAAATGTAAGAAATAGTGTCATTACCTCCAAATGCATAGAGGATGAAATCCTTGGAGAAGTCCGGGTTGATGAGAGTTGGTGCTTAAGAAATGGCTTCTTTGATTGCTTCAAAACTCTCCTTGCCTTCTGCTGTCCACTTGAAAGCCATGCTCTTCTTTAACATTTTGGTGATGGGCTTGACAAGGGCTGTAAAATCTAGGAAAAACCTTCGAACAAAGTTTATTCTCCCCAAGAAACTCTGAAGGGCTTTCTTGTGGCTTTGCAATGGTAGTGCTCTTATGGCTTCGACTCTCTCTGGATCAATTGCTAATCCTTCTTTGGAGACAATATGGCCAAGGAGCTTTCCTTCATGTGTAAGAAAGATACACTTCTTAGGATTCAAAGACACTCCAAATTTCCTACACCTTGTGAAAACTTGTCTCAAATGAGAGAGGTGGTCTGCTGCATTTTTGGAAAAAATAGTGATATCATCAAGGTAAATCAACACAATGTTGTTAATCAAACCTTTGAACACCATGTCCATTACTCTTTGGAAGGTAGCACCAGTGTTGGACAGCCCAAATGGCATCTTCCTGTATGCAAAAGTGCCCCATTTGGTTGTGAAGGCTATCTTGAACTAGTATTCTTCCTTCACCATAATCTAATTATAGCCGGAGTAGCCATCAAGTAGTGAAAACCTCTCGGAGCTAGCCACAACTTGCAAGATTTCCTCCATGGAAGGGAGTGGGTAATGGTCCTTGAGAGATGCTCTATTTAAGTCTTTGAAATCAACACATAATCTGATCTCTCCACTCTTCTTTCTGACTGGAACCAAGTTGGCAGTCCAACTACAATGCTTGATTGGGAATATGATTCTTGACTCAATCAGCGTGTCCAATTCTTTCCTGATGAGAGGCTCCATGTGTGGATTGACTAGTCTTTGTTTCTCCTTGACAGGCTTAGTATTTGGATCCAATTCAATGGTATGCTGAGCTAAGTTGGGATTGAAACCTTTAAAATATTCATAGCTCCATGTAAACACGTTAAGGAACTCTTGACATAGCTGTACGAACTCATACCTTTCTTGATCAGTTGTCATCTTTCCAATTTGCAATGGTTTGTTCTCTTCTACCAAGATGGATACTGAATCATCTCTCTTGACCTGAATGTTTGCTTTTTCCTTTCTAAACTGATCATTGGGATTAAAAATGGACTCCAAAGTGATAAGTCCCTTGGGTAGCTTGTTATTTCTCAGCTGTACCACTTGGTCACCATACTGCTATTCCAATTTTTCTTGATTCTTAGCTGAGAACTCATCTTCTTCTTGCAAGAAATGGATGATTTGCTGGTCATTCTCAAACACTTGCCAACTGACATTGTTATCTAGCACTGAAGGCCTCATAATCACGTGGATGTTTGGCTATACCTTGTCTTGTTGAATGCTTTCCACAATATCAAAGGCTGCCCCAACTGCTGCCAACCTGTCAGCAACTTGATTCTCTTTCCTTGGAATGGATTTGATGCCAAAACCCTCAAAATATTCCATGAGGTCTGACACCCTGTTCTTGTAGCACCTGAGTAGATCATTCTTGGTAGCATGCTATCCCTTGACCTGATTTACAATCAATTCACTATCACTAAAGACTTGCAAGTTCTTTATTTTCTTCTTGATTACCCAATGCATCCCTTGCACTAAGGCTTCATATTCAGCAGTGTTATTGGAGCATGTAAACTGAAATCTAAAAGCTGAATAGTACCTTACTCCTTGAGGTGAAACAAACATGGCTCCACCTCCTGCACCTTGTCTACTTCTTGATCCATAAAAAAATAGCTGCCATACCTCATTGTCATCCTTGTGGTTTAGCTTAGTGATGTTAGGAATAGGCTGATTTTCTTCATGTATACAATAGACCCCTAGCTTAGATTCTTCTACTTCTTGATAAGGATCAAAAGCATGTACCTTGTTTTCCCATTCATCAAAAGTTAGATCCGGGATGCTCCCAACCTTGGTGTCAGCTTCATTAGTGCTTGGGTGGTCTTCTTGATCAAGTGCTGAACAATTGGCATTGATCCAACTTGGAGTGTAAGGCTCAATGTGGAAGTTTACAATAGGTTCAGACCTGATTGTAGCCTTAGTTCCATACCTCATTCTGAACAGCGTGTGTGACCAATCAGTATACAAATATCCCCCAATCTTGGCTGTGAAGTCCCTTGATAAGCATAGGGTAAAGAGTGGTGGAAGGTCTATGAGTGATACATCTTGTGAGTCAACAACATTTAGACATGCATGTAAGGTAAGACTCAAGTTTCTAATCACCCCAACTATTGTTACTGCTGTCCCATCCAGTTGCACTACCCCTTTGGATATGGTTTCATACTAGAGCCCTAGCTAATCAGCTATTTGTTTAGGCATCATTAAGCTACTTGCCTCGGAATCTATCATGCAATTGTGCACTAACTGATTTCCAATGATTAATGAAACATAGAAAGGAGGGGGCTTCAACATTTTACCTTGCTGTCCTCCATGATTTCCCTTAGGCTGGGCAACATTTGTGAGCACTTTCTCTTGCATATGAACTTGCTAATTCGAAGTTGGCCAGTCCTTCATGGCAGCTTGTAACAAGTCTCTTTGGCCTAGGATAGATAGGGATTCCCATAGTGATATATTAACATTTGTCTTCTTCATATGATCAATGATACTGAATGGTGATGAAGGATCTCTTTGCTGTCCCTTTGCTTGTACATTCACTCCTTGCACGTGGGTAGAAATAACTAGTATTTGAGTTGGTCTAGGAGCTGTTCTTGGCTGCCCTTGTGCATTTGAAATTTGATTTTTCTTGCCAACCATTTTTGGAGCCATGGAAGGTTGTGGATTGGTTGGAGCTAATGGCTGTTCTTCACCCAAATTTCTTCTTTTTGACCTTGTGTTGGCTGCAACACCTTGGGAAACTACCTGATTCATGCCCAAAAAATCCTCTGCTTGCCAATTTACCAACGTGGTGTCATTTGGGGCTGATTGTTGTTGGAATGTTTCTTGTTGTTGGTTGTTTCCTTGACTGCCCTCACCCTCCACACCAGTATTTGTCACCATTAATGCTTGATTCAAAGCACCATTGAAGCACATGGATTGGTTATGAGGTTCATTACATGGAAAACACCAGTCATACTCCTGAGCAATGTTGTTTTGTGTTGGCACCAATGCCTTAGAGATAGATATGTCATTTGGATTGTAGGGCTGAAATGGTCTATTGGCAGGAGGCCTTGTTTGATTCATATTTACAGCTAGATTAGGTGGTCTTTGTGGTTGGTATGCCTACCTATTAGGCTAAGCTTGGGGCTGGTAAGAAGGTCTAAAACCTTGGGCTTGTTGCCTCTTGAGAGTAACCAACTCATTGCCTAGGTTTTGCAGTTGCTTCATGACTTCTTGAAGCTCATTTGGGGCACTTGGAGATGAATTAGAAGCTTCATTTGAACTCTTATTTCTAGGAGTGGGAGAAGGAGCCAAATTAGGTGCTTGATTGGTATTTGGGCTCTCTAAACTTGGAAACAATGGCATGGGAGGTCTAGGGGCTAGTTTGCCAGCTCGAATCAAACAATTTTCAGCTCTAATGGCAATGCTATAAGCCATAGGGATAGCTATGCCTCCCATGGACTGAATCAACATAGAAATATCAGAATTTAGAGCTTTGAGATAGTAGAGAAAAGCAACTTCTGTTGTTGGTCCGACTGCCACTGGAATTCTCTTTGAAGTCTTTTGAAATCTGAAGTTGAAATCAGTCAACTGCTCATTGGGAGCTCTCTTGATGGTTGTCAGCTGCTCCAAAAGAGACAAGTTGTCTCCCTTCTCTCCAAATTGCTCATGAAGTGCTATACATATCTGATTCCAATTTGTGATAGAACCAACTCCAAGGCTTCTAAACCATTGCAATGCTTTCCCCTTGAATGAAGATGCTAGGAATTTGACAGCCACTTGCATCTCATTGATTTCATGAATTGCCACTTGTAGACGATCTTGGAGTTGAGTGAGTTATTTCTAGGGTTAGGAGACCCATTTCTGTTTGCACTATCTCCGCTATGCAGCTCAAGCGGTGTGTGTGACGGGGTTTTCAGATGTATGCAGTCACAGTCAGTGATAGGACAAAGGATGGGTCTAGTGGGCCATTTCTAGATAACTATCCCATTTTGAGAGAGTATGTAGATGTGTTTCTAGGGGAGCTACCAGGGATGCCACCCCCACGTGAGATTGATTTCCATATTGATTTGGGTCCAGGAGTATAGCCATACATAGCTCATGAAGTGCTATACATAGATGATTCCAATTTGTGATAGAACCAGCTCCAAGGCTTCTAAACCATTGCAATGCTTTCCCCTTGAATGAAGATGCCAGTAATTTGACATCCACTTACATCTCATTGATTTCATGAATTGCACAAAGAATGGCAATGTCTTTAACATGATCACCTGGAGTAGTCTGATTTTCTCCAGTGAAGTAGGGAATGTTTTTCAAGGCTGCAATTGGAATTGGATGTTGTGCATTGAGGGCAAGTGGTCTGCTGCTTGTGAAGTTGACATAGGGGTTGTTTTGTGCCATTCTAATTGGTCTTAAAACCCTTGTTGATTGAATGAAAGGCCTACCAGGTGGAGGAGTTGAGAGAGTTCTGTTTGGTGGAGATGGAGACCTTTGGATTCTCCTCCCACTTTGCCTTACTCTTGGAGATAAATGCATATATTCAAATAACACCTATTCTTCTCTAGCTCTTGACCTTGTAGTGATTCTTCTCATGAGTTTTTAGGCCTGCACTACTAAAACTAGTTGATTCTTCCCCTTGGAGTCGCCAGATATGCAAATTATAGCTCTTTTCACGCAAGAAATTGTAGCAGATGCATATCAACTTTGCTGCAATAAAAATGAGACCTCTAAGGTCCCACCGGGTGTGCCAAAACTGTTGTTGCAAATCAACAACACCCTTGGATGCAAATCAGGTTTCTAAGTTGATGTTTTAGGCATCTAGTGTGATTGCACAACATTGAAACCTCTCTCCAAGTGTGGGACTAGTAAAATGAGAGAGGAATCTCTAGATTAGAGGCTGGTTCCTCAAACTCCTCTGATCAAATCTATTATTTTCACAACTGCAGAGGTTCAGATCCTAATTTTACTCTAAATTACAAGGAGACAGGGATAAAAATGCAAAAATGAAACTAAACTAAAGATGGTGATGCACCAAAAGGAGTGGTGAAACATTTTTTACCATGTAAATAGACACAAATTCATGAAATGTAACAAGGGAAAATATACACAAGCTGATAGATGTAATTAGAGGTCTTAAAATGAAGTAAAACAATACAAACAGAGGACTGAAAGCATTCACATAGTTTACACTATCAATTCCATGTAAAAATCTCTTGCATTCCACCCTCAAAGAGGTATAAACCTACTACAATACTTGAAAAAGGTTTGATTCTTACAACTATCACTTGCTGGAGGTGAAAGAAGAAGTTTTCTATGCCAAAAAGTGTTCAAACATGAAGAAATGAGCCAAATCTAGCTTTTACAGTACATGGGTCGAGCCCAGGAGAGAGAAAACATGAAAAATGCATGGGAGCCATCCCTCATTGATGGAAAATGCATTAAAACAGCATGGAGGACCTTAAAAACCCATACCCTTTCATTTTTGACCATATTGGAGAAGAATGCGACCCATTCTGTATTAAATTTGGTTGTTGAAATGTCATTTCTGGCCATAGACACATACCAGAACCATTTTTGAATTTTCTCTCTCCAAACTAAACTAAAATTATAAATTGGCCATGGAATCATGTAGAGAATTTTAACATCTTTCCAATGATATAAAGAATGTGAAAATCTGAGCTCTGGATCAAAAGATATGATCATTTGAAGATTTAGGGCAAAAAAGGCCCAAAAACGGATCGGCGGGAAATTTTTTCAAATTTTACCTTTTTCTTGTCTTTGGAAAAAATTTCAAAAATTCCCCATGCTCCGCTGGTCGGATGCCACATGGCAAGCTCTAATTCACTCTGGAATTCTATCTCCTTCTCTTTTCCGCGGGTTTTCCTTTGAAAATCGACCTTTTTATACTCTTTTGGAAAATTTTCAAATTTGCCTCCGACCCCCGAACTCCTCTGCCACGTGGCAGCTTCCTATTGGCTGCGGGCCTCAAATGGGAAAATTTTCAACAAAAACTCCACCTAGCCATAACTTGAAAAATATAAGGAGTTAGGAGGCAAACTTTACCTTTCTGGAAAGCTGAGAGAGAGCTCTATTTGATGGTGCCATTTCTAGAAAGCCTTGGGTGGCTAAAAATCAAAAAATTTAGACTGAGGCACAAGACAGGCAAGAACACAAGGAGTTAGCCACAAAAACGAGCTGGGGCACCATTTTGGATAATAGGTCCTTGAGAGATGCTCTATTCAAGTCTTTGAAGTCAACACACAATCTGATCTCTCCACTCTTCTTTCTGACTGGAACCAAGTTGGCAACTCAACTAGAATGCTTGATTGGGAATATGATCCTTGACTCAATCAGCTTGTTCAATTCTTTCCTCATGAGAGGCTCCATGTGTGGATTGACTGGTCTTTGTTTCTACTTGACAGGCTTAGTATTTGGATCCAATTCAGTGGTATGCTGAGCTAAGTTGGGATTGAAACCTTTCAAGTCTTCATAGCTCCAAGCAAACACATCAGGGAACTCTTGACACAACTGCATGAACTCATACCTTTCTTGTTCAGTTGTCATCTTTCCAATTTGGAATGGTTTGTTCTCTTCCAACAAGATAGATATTGAATCCTCTCTCTTGACTTGAATGTTTGCTTTCTCCTTCCTAAACTAATCATTGGGATTAAAAATGGACTCCAAAGTGATAAGTCCCTTGGGTAGCTTGTTAGTTCTCAGTTGTACCACTTGGTCACCATACTGCTGTTCCAATTTTTCTTGATTCTTCGCTCAGAACTCAACTTCTTCTTGCAAGAAATGGATGTTTTGTTGGTCATTCTCAAACACTTTCCAACTTACATTGTTATCTGGCACTGAAGGCCTCACAGTCATGTGGATGTTTGGTTGTACCTTGTCTTGTTGAATGCTTTCCACAATGTCAAAGGCTACCCCTACTACTGCAAGCCTGTCAGCAGCTTGGTTCCCTTTCCTAGGAATGGATTTGATGCCAAAACCCTCAAAATATTTTATAAGGTCCCATACCCTGTTCTTGTAGCACTTGAGTAGATCATTCTTGGTAGAATGCTGTCCCTTGACTTGATTTACAATCAATTCACTATTACCAAAGACTTGCAAGTTCTTTATTCCTCTCTTTATTTCCCAATGCATTCCTTGCACCAAGGCTTCATATTCAGTAGTGTTATTGGAGCATGCAAACTCAAATCTAAAAGTTGAATATTACTTTACTCCTTGAGGTGAAACAAGCATGGCTCCACCTCCTGCACCTTGTGTACTCCTTGATCCATCAAAAAGCAGCTGCCATACCTCAATGTCATCCTTATGCTTTGGCTTGGTGATGCTAGGAATGGGATGATCTTCTTCATGTATGCAATAGACCCCTAGCTCAAATTCTTCTACTTCTTGATAAGGATCAAAAGCATGTACCATGTTTGAGCATAATCAAGAGTTAGAGCCGGGATGCTTCCAACCTTGGTGTCAGCTTCATCAGTGCTTGGGTGATCTTCTTGATCAAATGCTGAACAATTGACATTGATCTGACTTGGAGTGTAGGGCTCAATGTGGAAGTTTGCAATAGGTTCAGACCTAATTGTAGCTTTGGTTCCATACCTCGTTCTCAACATCATGTGTGACCAATCAGCAGAAAAATATCCTCCAATCTTTCCTGTGAAGTCCCTTGACAAGCATAGGGAAAAGAGTGGTGGAAGGTCTATAACTGATACATCTTGTAAGACAACGACATTTGGACATGCATGCAAGGTAAGACTCAATTTTCTAATCACTCCAACTATTGTTACTGCTGTCCCATCTAGCTGCACTACCCCTTTGGATATGGTTTCATACTGGAGCCCTAGTTGATCAGCTATCTGTTTAGGCATCACTGAGCTACTTGCCCTGGAATCTATCATGTAATTGTGCACTAGCTGATTTCTAATGATTAATGAAACATAGAAAGGAGGGGGCTTCAACATTTTACGTTGCTATCCTCCATGATTCCCCTTAGGTTGGGCAACATTTGTGAGCACTTTCTCTTGCATCTGAACTTGCTGATTCGAAGTTGGCCAGTTCTTCATGGCAAGTTGTAGCAAATCTCTTTGGCCTGGGATAGATAGGGATTCCCACATTGATATATTTACATTTGTCTTCTTCATCTGATCAATGATACTGAATGGTGATGAAGGATCTCTTTATTGTCCCTTGGTTGGCACATTCACTCCTTGCATGTGGGCAGCAATAACTAGTATTTGAGTTGGTCTAGGAGCTATTCTTGGCTGCCCTTGTGCATTTGAAATTTGATTTTTCTTGCCAACCATTTGTGGAGCCATGGAAGGTTGTGGATTAGTTGGAGCTAATGGCTGTTATTCACCCAAATTCCTTCTTTTTGACCTTGTGTTGGCTGTAACACCTTGAGGGACTGTCTGATTCATGCCACAAAAATCCTCTACCTGCCAGTTCACAAGTGTGGTGTCATTTGGGGCTGATTGTTGTTGGAATGTTTCTTGTTGTTGGTTGTTTCCTTGACTGCCCTCACCCTCCACACCAGGAGTTGTCACCATTAATGCTTGATTCAAAGCACCATTTAAGCACATGGATTGGTTGTGAGGTTCATTGCATGGAAAACACCAATCATACTCCTGAGCAATGTTGTTTTGTGTTGGCACCAATGCCTTACAGGTAGATATGGCATTAGGATTATAGGGCCGAAATGGTCTATTGGCAGGAGGCCTTGTTTGATTTATATTTGCAGCTGGATTAGGTGGTCTTTGTGATTGGTATGGCTGCCTGTTAGGCTGAACTTGGGGCTGATAAGAAGGTCTAAAACCTTGGGCTTGTTGCCTCTTGAGAGTAACCAGCTCATTGCCTAAATTTTGCAATTGCTTGATGACTTCTTGAAGCTCATTTGGGGCACTTGGAGATGAAATAGAAGCTTTATTTGAACTCTAATTTCTAGGAGTGGGAGAAGGAGCCAAATTAGGTGCTTGATTAGTGTTTGGGCTCTCTAAACTTGGAAAAAATGGCATGGGAGGTCTAGGGGCTAGTTTTCTAGCTTGGATCAAATAATTTTCAGCCCTAATGGCAATGCTATAAGCCATAGGGATAGTTATGCCTCCCATGGATTGAATCAACATATAAATATCAGAATTTAGAGCTTTGAGGTAGTAGAGAAAAGCACCTTCTGATGTTGGCCTAACTGCCACTGGAATTCTCTCTGAAGTCTTTTGAAATATGAAGTTGAAATCATTCAGTTGCTCATTGGGAGCTCTCTTGATGGTTTTCCGCTGCTCCAAAAGAGACAAGTTGTCTCCCTTCTCTCCAAATTGCTCATGAAGTGCTATACATAGCTAGTTTCAATTCACTATAGAACCTGAGGCAAGACTTCTAAACCATTTCAATGCTTTCCCCTTGAAAGAAGATGCCAGCATTTTGACAGCCACTTGCATCTCATTGATTTCATGAATTACTCAAAGGTTGGCAATGTCTTTAACATGATCACCTAGAGTAGTCTGGTTCTCTCCAGTGAAGTATGGAATGTTCGTCAAGGCTGCAATTGGAATTGGATGTTGTGCATTGAGACAAAGTGGGCTGTTTCCTGTGAAATTGACATAGGGGTTGTTTTGTACCATTCTAATTGGTCTTAAAACCCTTGTTGACTAAATGAAAGGCCTACCAGGTGGAGGAGTTGAGAGAGTTTTGTTTGGTGGAGATGGAGACCTTTGGATTCTCCTCCCACTTTTCCCTACTCTTGGAGATAACTGCAGATATTCAAACAGAACCTCTTCTTCTCTAGCTCTTGACCTTGTAGTGATTCTTCTCATGATTTTTTAGGTCTGCACTGCTAAAACCAGCTGATTCTTCTTCCTTGGAGTTGCCAGATGTGTAACTTATAGCTCTTTTAAGCAAGAAAATTACAACAGATGCACATCAACTTTGCTACAATGAAAATGAGACCTCTAAGGTCCCACCGAGCGTGCCAAAACTATTGTTACAAATAAGCAGCACCCTTGGAAGCAAATCAGGTTTCTAAGTTGATATTTCAGGCATCCAGTGTGATTGCACAACATTGAAACCTCTCTCCAAGTGTGCGACTTGTAAAATGAGAGAGGAATCTCTAGATTAGAGGCTAGTTCCACAAACTCCTCTGATTAGATCTATTATTTGCACAACTGCAGAGGTTCAGATCCTAATTTTATCCTATATTGCAAGGAGATAGGGATAAGAAATGTAAAAATTGAAACTAAACTAATGATGGTGATGCACCAAATGAGTGGTGAACATTTTTGCTCATGTAAATAGACAAAAATCAGAAATTGTAACATAAAACATCATGCACAGGTTGATAATATGTAATCAAAGGTTTGAAATGAAACAAACAACACATGCAAAGGACTGAAAGCATTCACAAAGCCTACATTATGATTTTCAACATCAAAATCCTTGCATTCCAACACTAAAGAGGTAAAAAAGGCCTGTTACAATCCCTGGAAGGTCTGATACTTCTAAAATCACTTGCTGAAGATGAAAACAGAAGCTTGTTGTGTAAAAAAGTGTTCAACCATCAAAAAATGAGCCAAATCTAGATTTTACAGTGCATGGGTCGAGCCCAGGAGAGAGAAAACATGAAAAAATGTGGGAGCCATTCCTCATTGAACAAAACACATTAAAAACAACATCGAGGTCCTTATAAGCCCATGCCCTGACATTTTTGACCATACTGGAGAAGAAAACATGAAAACATGAAAAAATGTGGGAGCCATTCCTCATTGACCAAAACACATTAAAAACAACATCAAGGTCCTTATAAGCCCATGCCCTGACATTTTTGACCATACTGGAGAAGAATGCGACCCATTTCGCATTAAAATTGGTTGTTGAAATGTCAGTTCTGTCCATAGGCACATACCAGAAGTGTTTTTTAATTTTCTCCATCCAAAATAAACAAAATTCAAAATTGACCATGGAATCTTGTAGATAATTTCACCAGCTTTCTATTGATACAAAGAACGTGAAAATCTAAGCTCTGGATCAAAATTTATGGCGATTTGAATTTTTAGGGCAAAAACAGGCCAAAATCGGATCGGCGGGCAAAAAGTTTGAATTTTTACCCATTTGGTCTTTGGAACATTTTTCAAATTTTCCCCACGCTCCACCACCCCCTTCTAACATGTGTCATGTCCTGATTGGCCCGGGCCTTCTAGGGAAAAATTTCCCACCAAAAATCCGCTGAGCCATAACTTGAAAAATACATGGTGTTAGGAGGATAAATTTACCTTTCTGGAAAGCTGAGAAAGAGCTCTATCCAATGGTGCCATTTCCAGAAGGTTTTGAGTGCTTGGAAATCTAAATATTCTGACTGAGGCACAAGAGAAGGAAAGATGTAAAGGATTTACCCACAAAATTAATAGGGGGTACATTTGGGATAACACTATCCTAGGTGCTGCAGCAGAGAAAGAATGATGACCATGCCTCTTAATTACACTCCTAACCACCAAATAAAACACTATTATGAACCCTTCCATGTTTTGTGAAAAATCCCCACCAATATCTCATCAAATCTAGAATTTATTGATTACTGTGCGTTGGGCTCGGAGCCACGATTCCAACGGTACCAATTTTGTGTGATTTCCTTGAGAAATGCAAAAGTTATGCCCTTTTGAGTGTGGGCAGCTATTTTGGGTCTAGCAGGCGTTTTCTGTCATTTGACGAGAATGAGCATTAACTGATTGGAGCTGAATATGTTTCTTTTATTTAAATATATCTACCTTTGTTAAAAATAAGATGTTTTTGTGGCGTAGAGGATGTCGTGCTTGTTCCAGAAAGTCCAATTTTGTGAAAATCGGAGCTCGGAGTCAAAAGTTATGGCTGTTTTAAGTTTCATGGGTCAAACATTGAATTTTATTCTTTACCTTCGGCCGTTTCAGCTTTTCACATCCCTCACGTACTTTTGTCCCAACTGTCTTGCAGACTACTTGGGACACATTCTCTTGCATCGGCCGATTCAGGCTTCCTTGTCCCTGCTTACAGCTTTTTCACCTTTTCACGTCTCACACGTCCCTCGCATACTTTTGTCCCAGCTGTCCCGAAAAAATATCTCCAAACTTCCTTAAATGGACTGTCTTTTGGAAAATCGGCCTATTCGCGTCCCACACGTACTTTTGTCTCGGCTATCCCAAACCACGCAGAAAGTCCAATTTTGTGAAAATCAGAGCTCGGACTCAAAAGTTATGGCCGTTTGAAGTTCACAGGTCAAACGTTTACTTTGCTTCTTTGCCTTTGGCTGTTTTGGCTTTTCACATCCCACACATACTTTTGTCCCGGCTATCCCGGACACATTCTCCCGCATCGGCCAATTTGGGCTTCCTTGTCTGTTTTGCGGCCTTTTTGCCTTTTCACGTCCCGCGCATCCCTCGCGTACTTTTGTCCTAGCTGTCGAACTGCCCGAAATGGACCGTCTTTTGGCAAATCGGCCGATTTGCGTCCCATGCATACTTTTATCCCGGCTGTCCCAAACCGCGCGAAACAAAAACTTAACGATTTTTCTTACTTTCGACCGTTTCAGCTTTTCGCGTCCCTCATGTCCCGACATCCCAACTGTTCCACGGACCACCTGGGACAAAAATTTCTAACTTAGCTGATTTTCTTTGTATTTCGGCCCCAAACTTGGTACGACGAACCTTGGTACGACCCGCACTGGTACGAACCGAACCCTTCAGACCTGAAATGTCTTAAAACAATCCTGCAACCTTGTTTTTCCATTTTTTCCATTTTTTCTAACTCGTTAGGATTTCTTCTTGGATGGGAGAGTTAGAAAGAAGCCGAGGGGACCCCAAAAAACATGATTTTGGGCCTCAAATCAATCTACTTGCTCAGGACTGAAGAATTTGATGCATGTTATCAAAATCACCTCTAATATGAAGATTCCTCTTCCATTTTGCAAGTCCCACACTTGGGAAGAGGATTCAATGTTGTATAATCACACGGGATGCTTAGAATGATCAAACTAGAAATCTGATCAACATCCAGGGGGTGCTGCTAATTTGCAACAACAGTTAGTAAACTAGAAACTAAAGGAAGCTCGAAGTAATGAACTAACTCCCACTCTGGTCTATACAAGGAGCCCAAACTAAGTAGGAGAAATATGCACAGGGATCTAGAGAAATATGCTTGTGCGTGTGCTTATTCGTCTATGTGTGCATGTTCGTGTGCGTGTGCGTGTGCGTATGCATGTGCAGGTGTGCGTGTGTGTCTGTTTGCATGTGTGTGTGTGTGTGTGTGTGTGTGTGTGTGTGTGCAAGTGCATGTGCGCAATCTTGTGTGAGTGCATATGTGTGTGTGTATGCGTGTGCATGTGCATGTGTGTGTGTATGCTCATGCACTTACCCATGTACATGTGCGTGTGCGTGTTCGTGTGTGTGTGTGTGTGTGCGTATGTGTGTGCGTGTGTGTGCATGTGTGTGTGCATGTGCATGTGCAGGTGCGTGTGTGCATGCGTGCATGTGCGTGTGTGTGTGTAGGTGCGTGTGCACATGCAAGTGCGTGTGCGTGTGTGTCTGCACATGCATGTGTGTGTGTGTGCAGATGCGTGTGTGTACATGTGCACATGCGTGTGCGTGTGTGTGGGTGCACGTGTGTGTACATGTGCACGTGCATGTGCGTATGTGTGTGTGTACATGCCCGTGTGTGTAGGTGCATGTGTGTGGGAGTGTACAGGTGCGCGTGCAAATGGGCATGGGTGCATGCACGAGCGTGTGCGGGTGTGTGTGCATGTGTGTGTGCGTGTACATGTGCGTGTGTGTGTGCGCGTGCGTGTGTGTGCGCATGTGCTTGTGTGGGTGCATGTGTGGGTGCGTGTGTGTGCATGTACATATGTGTGTGCAGGCGCATGTGTGTGGGCACATGTGCGGGTGTGTGCATGTGCAAGTAGGGCATAGTTGTGCGTGTGCGAGTGTTTGTGCTTGTGTGGGTGTGCATCCGTGCGTGTGTATGTGTGCGTGTGCGCTTGTGCGTTAGCATGCGGGTGCATGTGTGTAAAAGCCAGTGTATGTGCATGTTAGTGTGCATGTAGAGGTACGCATGCATGTGAGTGTACATGTGTATGTACAGGTCCCCTGTATGCGTCACCTTGTGAGTGTGATTTTGCGTGTGAATATGTGCGTGCACTTTTAGGTAAGAACTGTAACTGCATTTTTACCTCCCAGTGTGCGCGTGTATGTGCAAGTGATTTTGCCCATGTTAAAATAACAATACAGGCCGTGTGATGTAATGTTTTCAGGTGCCTCTACTATGTGCGTGTTTGACTAATTTCTAATGTGCATGTGCATGTACAGTTATGCGTGTTTGTGCATGTTGTGTTTGTGTACATTTTATGAATTGTGTCAATCTGCAGAAGTGAGAAATGCTGCACCACTCCTGTTGGTGCATGTGCACCTATTAGCATTAGTTTTAGTTTATCTGCATGTCTCGTATCTCTGTGCACCTTTGTGAATTTAGGGTAGGATGTAGTGAATTTAAACCTCTACAACTTGTAAGTGATAACTGATGTAGAGGAGTTGAGTGAACCATGCCTGCTAATCTAGCAGATGTCCTTTCCCATTTTACAAGTGCCCACACTGTGTGTGTGAGAGCGATTGCAATGTGTGTGCAATCACACTGTGCATGTGTGTAAAATATGCAAACTAGAAATTTGATCAACATCTAGTGGGTGCGTAATGCGTTTGCAACAAGCGTGCCAAAGTCCGTCTGTGCGTGTTCATGTGGGTACGATTGTCTATATATGCTTGCATGTGCATGTGTTTGTCCACGTGTGTGTGTGCGTGTCCACATTTGTGTCCGTTAGCGTGTCTGCAGTGCGTGTGCGTGTGCAAGTGCGAGTGCATGTGCATGTGCGAGTGTGAGTGCGTGTGTGAGTGTGTGTGCGTGTGCATGTGCGATTGCATGTGCACGTGCACATGCAGGTGCGCGTGCATGTTTGTTTGCATGTGCGCGTGTGTGTCTGTTTGCGTTTACGTGTGCGTGTGTGTGTGTGCATGTGTAGGTGCATGTGTAGGTGTGCATGCGTGTGCGTGTGCGTGTTTGTGTGCGGGTGCGCGTCCATCCATGTGTACATGTGCGTGTGCGCATGTACATGTGTGTGCATGTGCATGTGCGAGTGTGAGTGCGTGTGCATGTGCATGTACGAGTGCATGTGCACATGCACATGCAGGTGCGCGTGCATGTCCATTTGCGTCTACGCGTGCATGTGTGTGTGTGCATGTGTAGGTGCGTGTGTAGGTGCGTGTGCGTGTGCGTGTGCGTGTTCGTGTGCGGGTGCACGTCCGTCCATGTGTACATGTGCGCGTGTGCGGGTGCGTGTGCGCGTGTGTGTGTATGTGCCTGTGCGTGTCCATGTGTGTGTGCGCATGCATGTGTGTTTGCATGTGCATATGCATGTGTGTGCATGTGCAAGTACGCGTAGTTGTGCATGTGCGAGTGCGTGTGCATGTGTGAGTGCGTGTCTGTGTGTGTGTACGTGTGCGTGTGCACTTGCGCGTTCGCGTGTGGGTGCGTGTGTGTGTGTGTGTGTGTGTCTGTAGAGATGCGTGTGTATGTGCGTGTTAATGTGCGTGTAGAGGTGCGCGTGCATGTGCGTGTGCGTGTGCATATGCGTGTGCATGTGTGTGTGCATGTGCGTGTGCGTGTGCACATGTACGTGCAGGTGCGTGTGCATGTTTGTTTGCGTGTGCGCATTCATGTGCAAGTGCGTGTGTCCTTCCGTTTGCATCTATGCGTGCATGCATGTGCATGTGCCGGTACGTGTGTAGATGCGCATGCGTGTGCGTGTGTGTTTGCATGTGAGTGTGCGTGCGTGTGTGTTTGCATTTGGGTGTGCTGGTGTGCATGAGTGTCTGTTTGCGTGTCTGTGTGCGTGTGTAGGTGCGCATGCATATTTGTTTACATGTCCATTTGCATGTGTAGGGGCACATGCGTGTTTGTTTGCATGTCCGTGTGTGCGTGTGTGTGTTCGTGTTCATTTGCATGCACGTGCGTGTGCGTTTGTGTGCGTGCATGTGTAGGTACGTGTGTGTGTGCATGTGTAGGTGCACGTACGTAGGCGTGTAAGGGTGCGTGTGCGTGTGTGTGTGCATGTGTGTGTGCGCGTGCGTGTGGGTGTGCATGTGTGTGTGCGTGTGCATGTGTGTGTGTGTGTGTGTGTGTGTGTGTGTGCGCCCGCATGCACGTGAGTGTGTGTGAGTGCATGTGTGTGTGTGGGTGAGAGTCCGTGAGTGTTTACGTGTGTGTGTGCATGTAAGTGTGCGCGTCCGCGTTTGCATTCATGTGTGTTAGCATGTGTGACTGTGTTTGCGAGTGTGTGTGCGCGTTCAAGTACGTGTGAGTGTGTGTGTAGAGGTGCACATGCATGTGCATATAGAGTTGCACGTGCATGTGCGTTTGCATTTGTGTGTGCGTGTGCGCATGTTTGTGTGTGTGCACGCATGTGCGTGTGCGTGTGCGTGTGCATGTATGAGTGCGTGTGCACGTGCATGTGTAGTTGCGCGTGTGTCTCCATTTACGTGTGCGTGTGCATATGGAGGTGCACGTACATGTGCGTGTGCATGTGCGTGTGCAGTTGCGTGTGCGTGTGCATTTGTGTTTGGGTGTGCTAGTGCACATGAGTGTCTATTTGCGTATCCATGTGCATGTGTAGGTGTGCGTGAATATTTGTTTGCATGTCTGTTTACATGTGCAGGGGCGCATGCATGTTTGTTTGCATGTCCGTGTATGTGTGCGTGCGTGCGTGTGTTCGTGTACATTTGCATGCACGTGCGTGTGTGTCTCTGTGTGTGCGTGTGCGTGTCCATGTGTGTGTGCATGTGTAGGCATGTGTGGGTGTGTGTGCGTGTGAATGTGTGTGTGTGTGCGTGCATGTGTGTGTGCATGTCAGTTTACGTGTGCATGTGTGTGTGAGTGTGTGTGTGCGTACGTGTGTGCACGCGCGCGTGCGCTTGAGCGTGTGTGAGTGAGTGTGTGTGTGCGGGTACAAGTGCATGTGTGTTTAAGTGTGCGCGTGCATGTAAGTGTGCGCATCCGTGTTTGTGTGTGTTAGCATGTGTGACTGCATGTGTGAGTGCGTGTGCGAGTTCAAGTGCGTGTGCGTGTGCATGTTTGTGTGTGTGTGCGTGTGCATGTGCGTGTTTGGATCACACAATTTCCTTTTAAAACCAATGTTCTCTATTCATGTACTTGCAATATGGAACACACATTCAATGCCATTCAATCATATAACAGTTACCATATGCTACTGTAAACGGCTCGAAGAACTACCGATCTCCCATTTTATGGCTGGGAGTTTCAACGATCTCTCATTTCATGACTCGACGACTTACCGATCCTTCATGTAAATCCGTGCATTGTATAATGAATATACAGGGTTCTCTTACCATTTCCAGTTATCGAAGTGATCCATTTAAGAAGCCTATTTGAATATTTGTTACTGATATTCATCTGACATCCTGCATCTTAAACTAGGTGATTAGGACAACGCAACCAGCACTTGCGATACTTTGGCCAAAGATTTTCACATGCTTTGCATGATCATATTCCTGGATGTGGTACACATCATTGAAATACGTCCTTCACCTCACTTCATCTATTATCTAGAATGGTCTTTCCTGGTCTCTTCCAGTCCTTCCGTTTAAGGTCAAGCTCTAACCCCAATTAGCAATATGAACGAGCATAGGAAGTTACTCATGGTAACTAAAGATACGCAGACATACGATAATGTCCCTAGATGAATCCGTGTGTCTAGTTACCTTTAGTCCTCTGGAGTCACTTCGTATGCGTGATCACATTCCTATCCCCATCTAAGAACTTAGTATCCAGCTTCTGTAAACTTGATGATTTAATTCAGGAGGGCATTGTAATATGTCAGCTATAACATTGTGTCGTCATGAAGGCCCTGCCTTCATGAAGAGACTATATTGTAGCTGGCGTATGTCAATGTCCTACGGAATCCTCTCATCAGGAGTACACATCTAGTTCAATTGTAATTTGGTTATGATCTTAATATTTAAGATCAACTTTCAACAGCCATGCTGATCCTTTATTCTCGTTCTTGTTACAGTTGTATGTAGCTAAGAGAGACTTAATCCGTCTTCTAGCTTACTACGCATCTCCTCCTTCGTACCGAAGGGTTGCATTTTCTCTACTTGGTTCCTTTCTTAATCTTTGGACTAATCAGCCCATTATCGATAAACTTAGTAAGTGTAACCTATTAAACTTAACCAAGTTTCCAGAACTGTAAACCAATTTAGAATTCCATCTTTTTAGATGTCATTTAAACGAGGTCAAATTTTAAATGAATTTATTCATTTATCCTCCTTAACCTTACATAGTTAAGGTCTGTTAATAATAGATATGTTTTCCCATATCCTTATTTTCTGAATTTTAAACATTCGATGCAATTAACAAAGTCCGAATATAAGGTTCGGCTGCTCCTAAGTTAATTGATATTCCTTAGCTTTCAAGCTAATCCCGAATACCTTTCAATTAAGAGATCATGTTTACCTAAATCCTTTTTGATGTCAATTTAAAATTCATCTTAACCCAAGTATGAACTAATTGCACATTTCAATGTAAAAGTTGCATTTAGGTAAAGAATAGATGTTATTCCCTTTTAAATCCACCATTAACATTTGAATAATTCCAAATCAAGGAATAATGTTATATTCTCAAACTTATTCAACAATATCAAACTGATATTGTCATTAAAAATATCACACTCGTACTTGTATTCATCCATCGGCTTTACAATCTATACATTTTCCAGTCCAAATGACTGCACTTTGTTTATATTAAACAACATTACAACTCATAAGTTAGAAGAATGTAATTTCTTCTTTTTTCATTTCCTCGTAGAGGAGTAATAGTTATCAATTACAATCCATCTTCAGTTAATCAAAGAAGTATCAGAAAACAAGCATGTCTTTGTTTATACTCAAGTTCCATCTGCAAAATTACTTGCACGGGTCAATTCATTGAACTGAGCATATTAAGCACTTGTCATTAAATTGAAGTGCTTTTAATTAAATGTCTTAATAAAAGAACCCTGCTTTTATGAAACTTTAATATGAACATCATTAAAGAATTAAATACCAAAAAGGATAAACGACATATCAACTTAATCATCTAATTACCATCTCAATCGGTCAAAGGATTACTGTCCTCTTTCCGAATACTTATAACAAGAAGTAATTTCCTTCAAACATTTCCAGATTACAAACATCCGTAAGAACTGAAAATAAAAATATGCAACTATTGTTCTAACATAATGATATCAATTCCTTTCCCCTACATTAGTTAGAGGAAGATTCACAATTAGGTTTTAAATAAAACTTCCAGCAGAACCATTTTCCTTTCCTTTCATACTACTTGTCTAATCTCAAATAATCAAACGCTCAAGAGAAAAGTAAACAACAATTTAAATACAAATGCTTAACCCAAGCAGTACGAAATTCATTCCATAACAATTATAGATTTCCAACTGTATGAGAGAAAATGATCATTAATTCAATTATCTATTCACACTCTCTTTCCTTTCCTCATAACTGTACTAATTTTTTTTTAATCCAAACGTGATATCAATCAATGATAACAGTCCAAAGAGAAATAAACGAAAATCAATAATCGAATAAAAGGAAGAAGGATCATATTACCTCTTTTCACTGTTTAACCAAATATCCACTATTTAGCACAGACATAATCCAACAGTATGATTCATTCCACATAGTATATTTCAATATGCAAAAACTACTATTTACCCTTCCAAAAGTTGACCAGAGTTCATGGCAACTGGTCCGTAAGCATCGATACCAAAAGAACTTCTAACACAATCATTTCCTTTTGTTTAAAAAATAATTCACTCTACAGACATTTACGTCTATATAACATGTAAGAGTGTACAACAACAACAACAAGTCACACTTTCATCATAATAATGAGAGAATTCACTTTCCAACAGCAAAGTAAGAAATCCATTCATATTCTGCTCCAATGAAAACAATGAAAGGTTCTCAATCCTTAAAATTATATATATATATATATATATATTATAATATATATATATATATATATATATATATATATATATATATCCTTGAGTTCAGCAGGACACAGAGTAGGATTTGTATACTCTACCCAGTCTATTCTATAGACTGAATTTTGTTTTTGTTCCCATTCAGATCAGAACTTCCTTCCAAACAGTCCTATATGAATACCAAGAACCAACAGGTAGAACACCATATCTAATTAGAACAACAAAGTAAGATGCTACTATGACCTTACTGTCCCAGGGAGCCCGTATTCTATGCAATGAAAAACATCTAGGAGATATAACTCGCACAATAGTTTACCAACATCACCACGAATTTGTTCTTCCCAAACGTTTCCACACACTGAACTCAGAAATACAATATTCACATAACAATACATTTGTCAATTCAAACCCGTATAGGGTAATAGATGCGTATGCAAAACACAGTCAAAAACAATCTCATACAGCAAGCACAACCCCCCCTTTATTTCACTTATTTGCAAGAAATACCAAAGCTGTGTTCCTTTTTATTATGACAGTTCGAACCAGGCATACAAAATCACCTTATCTTTCCATTTTTACAAGAACGCACAAAACTCAGAATTAATACACACCTAGCTAATGTATTATTCAGCACAAACTCAACTCATATTGAGTAAAGATCAATTACCCAACATTGCCAAACAACTCACACATCAAGAGCAGACTTATTTCATTCACCTAATTCACAAAAGAAATTACCCAAGTCGTACTCAACAAAGGTAAAACGACTCATTCCAGAGATCAATTCATTCAAAACAACAACATTATTTAACTAAATCACCCCTCATAAGAGCAGGGTTGTTTTAATGAGACGTTTAAACAATAGCAAATGGTTTAAGGAGAAGGGCTTAACATGCCTGTATATTTTTTTTTTGGTTCAAAGAAAACCGCGTCCACAGGAGCTGTTTCTCTCCACGGCATCCGCAGCAAGGCTTTCCCAACAGTCCACTAACTTCCTCAAGCTCAAAAATAGCCGTGGCTATTCCAACAACAGCAACAATAACTAAAAATAATAGCAGGTTCGACAGAACCATGGAAAAAAATGCAGAGCAACTAAAAACCTAATTGCACACAATGACAAACAAATTTTTCCTCTACCCTCTTTCCAAGGCGAGCTGGTCGCTAAGACCAAGGTCATTGAATGCATTGAATGCAGTGCTTTTTCCTCATTCCTCATGCCACCGCTGACTCAGGTTGGTGAGTTTCCTTTTTCAAATTTTGCGTGTAATTCCTTTTCAGCCACTTAGCTAGTTGGATGCCTCCAACTTTTTCTTGTTCCCGCAAAACTTGGCGCTGAAATTTGTAAGGACTTCATTTACTGTCCCATTAAATTTCCTACCTTCCCTTCTTATCCTTTCCATCCACATGGTTCTATGCGTCCCCTTCCTTAGGTTAGGATTAGTTTAGGATTTACATATATTTTCACCCTTATAAAATCTAAAATCCATATAGGATAGTAGTTAGGATATTAGATAAAACTTAGGGGTAGGTTAGGGTTTAATCCCCTATTATTTAATTAATTATTTTCCAATCAAGTCCTTCCGAATGACATTCATATTCAACACTATGCAAGACGTTTCATCCCATGTTCCACATACCTGAGCCACCCGCATCCAGGCCTTTATCACCTTATGTGGTCTAGCATTACAACGATGTGCGGTTCAAGAATCGAACCTTTTTCATTGGCATCTACGTACCAGATATTTATACCTGAAATCATGTGCTGTAACATTTATATCAACCTTCAGTCTGGTTTAAAATTAAATCTAGAAAGTGATCACAAGAAGGTCACAATTAGAGTTCATACATACACAAGTCTGTTGTCTCATCAGCAATCACACAAGCAATAATAACTTCTGTCCCAAGTAAACAATTACAGCAAACAAGGGTCCAGATTAGCAACACATTCCTTTAAGATCAAAGATATATCTTAACATGTTTATCTTCATTTCAGCAGTTACAATATTATGAAAAGTAATTACCATGATAACTTACAAAAATCAAGGTGTTACATTCCTCCCTTCTTAAAGAATCATCGTCCCGATGATCAAATTAACCAATTCAAGGAGTTTCTAGGACAAAATTCAGTTATTGTCCTTCCATTCATAAGTTCATACCAAAAACAGATTCACTCTTTAAAACAGTGTTTTAAGACAACTGTAAAATAGACCAATAATTGTCTAAATTTGGTAGAATTATCAGTTTTTTGAATTTCAATTTCGATCAAACAAGTATGGAAAAGCAGATCTCATTTCTTCGAGATTTTCCCAAGTTACACTTTCTTCGCTAAACTGGTCCCACTGGACCTTACATTGATTCACTTCGTGATTTCTTAAGCACAACTGGCGAGTTCCCAGCACTCGAATGGGCTTAATCATGATTATTCCTGGGTCTTGGACCTGCAAGGAATTCCAATTCAGCACATGTGATAAATCTGTTACGTATTTCTTAAGCAAAGAAATATGAAAAACATCATGCATTTGTGATAAAGCAGGAGGTAATGCTAGATGATAAGCTACAGGGTTGATTATTTCAACAATTTCAAAAGGTCCCACGTAACGTGGCGACAACTTGGCAGCCTTGCCAAAAGTTATTGAGCTCTTTTTCGGCTTAACCCAAAGAAAGACCTTCTCACCAAGTTTATAATTCCTATCAACCCGCTTTAAGTCTGCATAACTCTTCTGCCTATTGGCAGCCTCCTTTAGATGTTCCCGAATCATTTTGATTTGTTGTTCCATTTCCTTGAGGATTTCTGGCCCAATTACCTCTCTGTCCTCTACGTTGTCCCAGCTAACAGGGGTTCTGCATTTTCTTCCATACAATGCTTCAAAGGGCACCATTTTTAAAGAGGCGTGATATGTATTATTGTAGGCAAATTCAACCAGCGGAAGGTATTCCTCCCATTTATACTGCTGGTCCATGCAATACATTCTTAACATGTCCTCTAAAACTTGATTGACTCTCTCGGTCTGTCCATCTGTCTCCAGATGATATGCAGAGCTGAAGTTTAATTTAGTTCCCAAGGCCACATTAAGTGTTTGCCAAAACCTTGATGTCATCCTCGGATCTCTGTCCGATATGATCAATTCGGGTATTCCATGCAATCTGAAAATTTCATGTACAAATCTTCTTGCTAATACTGGTGCATCGTCTTTCAAATTACCAGCAATGAAGTGTGCCACTTTGGTTAATTTGTCGACGACAACCAGGATAATATCATGCTTATTCCTTGACATAGGCAATCCTTGAACGAAATCCATCGTTATCACTTGCCATTTGTACTGTGGAACGCTGTGGGGATACAATAATCCAGCGGGATGCATATGTTCCGCCTTAACATGCTGACATTCCAAGCAGTGTGTTACAAATTCCACCACATCCTTTTTCATTCCCTTCCAGAAGTATTGCTTCTTAAGATCAGCAAGCATTTTCGTAATGCCAGGATGTCCAGAAAAAGGTGAATTATGGAATTCAGTTAACAATTTCCTTCTTAAATCATTTGCCAAGGGTATATAGACCCTGTTTTTGAACCTCAGAATTCCTTCGCTATCAAAGTGAAATCCTTTATACCTCACATCCTTTGGATCTGCAGCAAGGGCTGTTTTAACTTGCTGGAAATAAGGATCTGATTCCAAGGCATCTTTCACCTCATCCTTAAACTGAGTTCTTAACGTTATAAGAGTAGAGATGTGCTTCCTTCGACTCAGAGCATCTACCACTCTATTTTCCTTGCCTTTGATGTAGCCTATATCAAAATCATACTGAGACAGAAATTCTAACCATCTTCGATGTCTTGCATTCAAATTTGGCTGAGTAAAAATATACTTCAACCCCAGATGGTCAGTTTTTAACTCAAAAGGTTTGCCTAAAAGGTAATGCCTCCACATTTGAAGTGCATGTACAATGGCAGCGAGCTCTAGGTCATGTGGAGCATAATTTTGTTCATGTAACTTAAGCTTTCTGCTTTCATAAGCTATAACATGGTCATTCTGTAACAGAATACCTCCAAGGCCTTCTCCCGATGCATCCGTTACAACCATAAAATTTCCATTTGGATCTGGTACAGTTAAAATAGGTGCTGTAGTTAACTGTTCCTTTAAATTTTTAAAGGCAGATTCACATTTGTCAGTCCAGACAAATTTCTTATCCTTCTTTTACAGTGAAGTGATTGGGGCAACAATTTTTGAAAAATCCTTAACGAACTTTCTATAATATCCTGCCAAGCCCATGAAGCTTCTTACTTCATGCACGTTCTTAGGCGCAGGCCACTCGGTTATAGCTACGATCTTTGAAGGGTCTACAGGTATTTTGTTCTTGCTTATAACATGTCCCAAATAATGCACCTCTGCATCATAAAAGGAACATTTAGACAGTTTACCATACAACTTCCTCTTTCTTAAAACTTCCAGCACTACCCTTAAATGTTCTTGGTGCTCTTCGACATTTTTAGAGTATATAAGAATGTCGTCTAAGAATACAAGCACAAACTTGTCTAGGTATTCTTGAAAAATATTGTTCATCAGATTCATGAAGGCGGCAGGTGCATTTGTCAACCCAAAAGGTAACACCGTGAATTCATAATGCCCGTACCTTGTTCTAAAAGTTGTTTTATGAATATCTTCTTCCTTTATTCTCAGCTGATGATACCCAGATCGAAGATCTATTTTTGAATAGACTGATGCTCCACGCATCTGGTCGAACAGATCATCAATCCTAGGAAGTGGGTATCGATTCTTAATAGTTTCCTTGTTCAACATTCTATAATCAATGCACAGTCTCAATGTGCCATCCTTTTTCTTTACAAAAATTACTGGTGCTCCCCATGGTGAGACGCTTGGTCTTATCAGCCCCTTAGTCAAAAGTTCCTGTAATTGAGCCTTTAACTCTACCAACTCGAGGGTGGTCATTCTATAAGGTGCCTTAGATATGGGTTCAGTTCCTGGCTTGATTTCTATTGCAAAGTCAAACTCTCGTTTGGGTGGAAGACCTGGTAATTCCTCTGGAAATACATCACTGAAATCCCTTAATAATGGATATCTTTCCATGAAATCATTATCCTCCTCAGCATTTTCTGTCATTTTTACTGCATACAAGGTGCAGCCTCTATTTTTAGCCCTTTTTAGTTGCATAGCTGTTAGTTTCCTAACTGCAACTTCACGCTTTACACCCTGAATGACTGCCGCTTTCTGCAGGTCGTCAAAACAACAAATTTGTTTTTCATAACAGTCGACCTTTGCCTTATGTTCTGCCAACCAGTTAACTCCAATAATGATATCATATGATCCTAAAGGAGTGACATACATGTCAACTTCGGTGGAGAAACTGGGCAAATCAAGAATTGCCCCAAAAAGGCACATTTCGACTGTATGGACAACATTATTCCCATAATGCACTGTCCATGTCTTATCCATTTGTTCAGCTTTTCTTTTTAATTTCATTACAAGTTTAGTAGAAATAAAGCATTCAGTAGCTCCAGTATCAAAAAGTATGACTACAGGTGTACCGAATAACTTACTCAGAACTTCTATAGGCGTAACTTGCTTTTCAGCTTGTCTGTTAGCCACCGCAGCGTGTATCCTATGCTGCTGATCGCGATCATCCTTTTTTAGAGGATAGTGACTCGCGTAATGGTCCTTTCCACAGTTGAAGCATCCTCCAACTGGCCCTTTCCTAGGCTCAAATTTGTTACCAGCTTTGAAGTTATCATTCTGGCTCCCATAGGACTTTTGTCCATTGCCACTAACTTTTGCGAAGCTGTTCCACACACTATTTACAGGTTTGTTCATTACAGATTTCTTGTTGTTATCTACAACAATTTTGTTTTTCACACCAAACCTTTTCCAAGGCCCCCTTTTGGGTGCGAGAGATGAAGAAGAGTTGGGAATCTTCTTCCTTATCTCTTCCCTATGAGCAGAAATTGCTCTCAATTTCTGTTCCTGTCTTATTGCCTTTTCGACAACTCCTTCCATGGTGGTTGGACCGTGGACATCCACTTTGCCACCAATGATGGGATTTAGTCCCATTATGAACTTTCATATTCTGAACTTCTCGTCAGCTTGGTACTGCGGCACATACTTAAGGAGTTTAGTAAACCCTTCCCAGTATTCTGTCACCATCAGCCTTCCTTGCGACCAGTTCTGAAATTCAGTCATTTTCCTATCAAAATAGAGTTGAGGCAGCCACCGTTGCCTAAAGTAACCCTTAAATTGATCCCAAGTTATGTCTGATTCGACAATATTCAACTCAACCTTACGGTTGTCCCACCATGATGATGCTTCATGAGAAAGCTGATATGCTCCCCATATCGCTTTGGTCTCCTCAGAGAAGTTTCTTATTGCAAAGTACTTCTCCATTTCACTGAGCCAATTCTCAGCTTCATCCCCAAGGGTTGTTCCATCAAACTTTGGAGGACTTATTCTCTTTATGTCATTTGTAATTTCAGCTACTAATCTTTCCCTTTTAGTTCCAGGATGATTAGGAGCATTCACATTACTATTATCAACACCCGGATTCCCTCCATTGGTGTTGTCCACAGGAGGTGGCTGATCATTTATATCAGCTTCTTCTTCCTCCTCTTCATTTCCCATTGACTGCTATTCCAAAATAGTCAAACGATCTCTCGTGTCTAGTAGGGCAGCAAGGATTTCATCCAGCTTTTGAGCAGTAGCTGCTTCTCCACCCGGTAATGGGTTGTTCGCAACATTTCTTCTTGTTCTGACCATTTTCTGTTCAATAAGAAAATGTAAACCTTATTAAATTATGGACTCATTAGGTCCAAGAGATGCAACCTTCAGCTCTGATACCAAGATGTAACATCCCCATTTTAAGATACTAGAACAAGGGAATTTTTTTTTTTTTAATACAACGTTCCCTGTTATGAATTATATAATTCAAACACATGTTCAAGTTTTAATAATTGTTCTCTGTCCAACTAATGTAGTTTGGATCACACAATTTCCTTTTAAAACCAATGTTCTCTGTTCACATACTTGCAATATGGAACACACATTCAATGCCATTCAATCATATAACAGTTACCATATGCTGCTGTAAATGACTCGAAGAACTACCGATCTCCCATTTTATGGCTCAGAGTTTCAGCGATCTCTCATTTCATGACTCGGTGACTTACCGATCCTTCATGTAAATCCATGCATTTTATAATGAATATATAGGGTTCTCTTACCATGTCCAGTTATCGAAGTGATCCATTTAAGAAGCCTATCTAAATATCTGTTACTAATATTCATCTGACATCCTGCATCTTAAACTAGGTGATTAGGACAACACAACCAGCACTTGCGATACTTTGGCCAAAGATTTTCACATGCTTTGCATGATCATATTCCTAGGTGTGGTACACATCATTGGAATACGTCCTTCACCTCACTTCATCTGTTATCTAGAATGGTCTTTCCTGGTCTCTTCCAGTCCTTCCGTTTAAGGTCAAGCTCTAATCCCCAACTAGCAATATGAATGAGTATAGGAAGTTACTCATGGTAACTAAAGATACGCAGACATACGACGTCGTCCCTAGATGACTCCGTGTGTCTAGTTACCTTTAGTCCTCCGGAGTCACTCCGTATACGTGATCACATTCCTATCCCCAGCCAATAACTTATTATCCAGCTTATGTAAACTTGATGATTTAATTCGGGAGGGCATTGTAATATGTCAGCTATAACATTGTGTCGTCATGAAGGCCCCGCCTTCATGAAGACACCATATTGTAGCTGGCGTATGTCAATGTCCTACGGAATCCTCCCATCGAGAGTACACATCCAGCTCAAGTGTGATTTGGTTATGATCTTAATATTTAAGATCAACTTTCAGCAGCCATGCTGATCCTTTATTCTTGTTCTTGTTACAGTTGTATGTAGCTAAGAGAGACTTAATCCGTCTTCTAGCTTACTACGCATCTCCTCCTTCGTACCGAAGGGTTGCATTTTCTCTACTTGGTTCCTTTCTTAATCTTTGGACTAATCAGCCCATTATCGATAAACTTAATAAGTTTAACCTATTAAACTTAACCAAGTTTTCCACAACTGTAAACAAATTCAGAATTCCATCTTATTAGACGTCATTTAAACGAGGTCTAATTTTAAATGAATTTATTCATTTATCCTCCTTAACCTTACATAGTTAAGGTCTGTTAACAATAGATATGTTTTCCCATATCCTTATTTTCTGAATTTTAAACATTCAAGGCTATTAACGGAGTCCGAATATAAGGTTCGGCTGCTCCTAAGTTATTTGATATTCCTTAGCTTTCAAGCTAATCCTGAATACCTTTCAATTAAGAGATCATGTTTACCTAAATCCTTTTTGATGTCAATTTAAAATTCATCTTAACCCAAGTATGAACTAATTGCACATTTCAACGTAAAAGTTGCATTTAGGTAAAGAATAGATGTTATTCCCTTTTAAATCCATCCATTAACATTTGAATAATTCCAAATCAAGGAATAATGTTATATTCTCAAACTTATTCAACAATATCAAACTGATACAGTCATTAAAAATATCACACTCGTACTTGTATTCATCCATCGGCTTTACAATCTATACATTTTCCAGTCCAAATGACTGGACTTTGTTTATATTAAACAACATTACAACTCATAAGTTAGAAGAATGTAATTTCTTCTTTTCTCATTTCCTCGTAGAGGAGTAATAGTTATCAATTACAATCCATCTTCAGTTAATCAAAGAAGTATCAGAAAACAACCATGTCTTCGTTTATACTCAAGTTCCATCTGCAAAATTACTTGCACGGGTCAGTTCATTGAACTGAGCATATTAAGCACTTGTCATTAAAATGAAGTGCTTTTAATTAACTGTCTCAATAAAAGAACCCTGCTTTTATGAAACGTTAATATGAACATCATTCAAGAATTAAATACCAAAAAGGATGAACAGCATATCAACTTAATCATCTAATTACCATCCCAATCAGTCAAAGGATTACTGTCCTCTTTCTGAATACTTATAACAAGAAGTAATTTCCTTCAAACATTTCTAGATTACAAACATCCGTAAGAACTGAAAATACAATTATGCAACTGTTGTTCTAACATAATACTATCAATTCCTTTCCCCTACATTAGTTAGAGGAAGATTCACAATTAGATTTTAAATAAAACTTCCAGCAGAACCATTTTCCTTTCCTTTCATACTACTTGTCTAATCTCAAACAATCAAACGCTGAAGAGAAAAGTAAACAACAATTTAAATACAAATGCTTAACCCAAGCAGTACGAAATTCATTCCATAACAATTATAGATTTCCAACTGTATGAGAGAAAATGATCATTAATTCAATTATCCATTCACACTCTCTTTCCTTTCCTCATAACTGTACTAGAAATTTTTAATCCAAACGTGATATCAATCAATGATAACAGTCCAAAGAGAAATAAATGAAAATCAATAATCGAATAAAAGGAAGAAGGATCATATTACCTCTTTTCACTGTTTAACCAAATATCCACTATTTAGCACAGACATAATCCAACAGTATGATTCATTCCACATAGTATATTTCAATATGCAAAAACTACTATTTACCCTTCCAAAAGTTGACCAGAGTTCATGGCAACTGGTCTGTAAGCATCGATACCAAAAGAACTTCTAACACAATCATTTCTTTTTTTTAAAAAAATAATTCACTCTACAGACATTTACATCTATATAACATGTAAGAGTGTACAACAACAACAACAAGTCACACTTTCATCATAATAATGAGAGAATTCACTTTCCAACAGCAAAGTAAGAAATCCATTCATATTCTGCTCCAATGAAAACAATGAAAGGTTCTCAATCCTTAAAATTATATATATATATCCTTGAGTTCAGCAAGACACAGAGTAGGATTTGTATACTCTACCCAGTCTATTCTATAGACTGAATTTTTGTTTGTTCCCATTCATATCAGAACTTCCTTCCAAATAGTCCTATATGAATACTAAGAACCAACAGGCAAAACACCATATCTAATTAGAACAACAAAGTAAGATGCTACTATGACCTTACTATCCCAGGGAGCCTGTATTCTATGCAATGAAAAACATCTAGGAGATATAACTCACACAATAGTTTACCAACATCACCACGAATTTGTTCTTCCCAAACGTTTCCACACACTGAACTTAGAAATACAATATTCGCATAACAATACATTTGTCAATTCAAACCCGTATAGGGTAATAGATGCGTATGTAAAACACAGTAAAAAACAATCTCATATAGCAAGCACAACCCCCCCTTTATTTCACTTATTTGCAAGAAATACCCAAGCCAAGTTCCTTTTTATTATGACAGTTCGAACCAGGCATACAGAATCACCTTATCTTTCCATTTTACAAGAACGCACAAAACTCAGAACTAATACAAACCTAGCTAATGTATTATTCAGCACAAACTCAACTCATATTGAGTAAAGATCAATTACCCAACATTGCCAAATAACTCACACATCAAGAGCAGACTTATTTCATTCACCTAATTTGCAAAATAAATTACCCAAGTCGTACTCAGCAAAGGAAAAACGACTCAGTCCAGAGATCATTTCATTCAAAACAACAACATCATTTAACTAAATCACCCCTCATAAGAGTAGGGTTGTTTTAATGAGATGTTTAAACAAAAGCAAATGGTTTAAGGAGAAGGGCTTAACATGCCTGTATATTTTTTTTTGGTTCGAAGAAAACCGCATCCACAGGAGCTATTTCTCTCCACGGTGTCCGCAGCAGGGCTTTCCCAATAGTCCACTAGCTTCCTCAAGCTCAAAAATAGTCGTGGCTATTCCAACAACAACAATAACCAAAAATAACAACAGGTTCGATAGAGCCATGGAAAAAAATGCAGAGCACCTAGAAACCTGATTGCACACAATGAAAAACAAATTTTTCCTCTACCCTCTTTCCAAGGCGAGCTGGTCGCTAAGACCAAGGTCATTGAATGCATTGAATGCAGTGCTTTTTCCTCATTCCTCATGCCACCGCTGACTCAGGTTGGCAAGTTTCCTTTTTCAAATTTTACATGTAATTCCTTTTTAGCCACTTAGCTAGTTGGATGCCTCCAACTTTTTCTTGTTCCCGCCAAACTTGGCGCTGAAATTTGTAAGGACTTCATTTACTGTCCCATTAAATTTCCTACCTTCCCTTCTTATCCTTTCCATCCACATGGGTCTATGCGTCCCCTTCCTTAGGTTAGGATTAGTTTAGATTTTAATAGTCCATATCTAGGTCATTCGCCTAGTTCATAGGTTAATGGAATTTTCACCCTTATAAAATCTAAAATCCATATAGGATAGTAGTTAGGGTATAAGATAAAACTTAGGGGTAGGTTAGGGTTTAATCCCCTAATATTTAATTAACTAGTTTCCATATCAAGTCCTTCCGACTGACATTCATATTCAACATTAATGCAGGACATTTCATCCTAAGTTCCACATACCTGTGCCACTTGCATCTAGGCCTTTATCACCTTACGAGGTCTAGCGTTACAACAGTGTGTGGTTCGAGAATTGAACCTTTTTCATTGGCATCTACGTACCAGATATTTATACCTGAAATCAGGTGCTGCAACATTTATATCAACCTTCAATCTGGTTTAAAATTAAATAAAATCATAAGAAGGCCACAGCATACCTTGGATCAATGGAATTGATTCACAAGAAGGTCACAGCATACGACAAATCTATTGTCACATCAGCAATCACACAAGCAATAATAACTTATGTCCCAAGTATCAAGTTACAGCAAACAAGGGTCCAGATCAGCAACACATTCCTCTAAGATCAAAAGATGTGTCTTAACATATTTATCTTCATTTCTGCAGTTACAACATCATGAAAGGTAATTACCATGATAACTTACAAAAATCAAGGTGTTACAAGATGCGCGTGTATGTGCTTGTTAGTGTGTGTGTAGAGGTGCGCATGCATGTGCGTGTGTGTGCACGTGTGCATGTGTGAGTGCGTGTCTGCATGCACATGCAGGTGCATGTGCATGTTTGTTTACGTGTGTGTGTGTGCTTATCCATTTGCCTATGTATGTGTGTGTGTGTGTGTGCATGTGCGTGTGCATGTGTAGGTGTGTGTGTAGGTGCACGTGCATGTGCGTGTGCATGTTCATGTGTGGGTGCACATCTGTCCATGTGTACATGTGCGCGTGCGTGTGCACATGCGTGTGCTGGTGCGCGTGCGCGTGCGTGTGCGTGTCCATGTGCATGTGTGTTTACATGTGCATGTGCGTGTGCATGTACATGTGCAGGTGTATGTGTATGTGCATGTGTGTGCATGTGCAAGTGCGCATAGTTGTGCATGCGTGAGTGCGTGTGCATGTGCAGGTGCGCGTCCATGCGTGTGTACGTGTACGCGCGCGCACGTGCGTGTGTGTGTGTGTGTGTGCGCACTTGCTAGTTCACGTGCATGTGCGTGCGTGTGTGGGTGGGTGTGTGTGTGTGCATGTAGAGATGCGCGTGTATGTGCATGTTAGTGCGCGTGGAGAGGTGCGCGTGCATGTGTGTGTGTGTGTGTGCGTGTGTGTGTGTGTGCATATGCGAGTGCGTGTGTGAGTGCGTGTGCGCGTACACGTGTAAGTGTGCATGCATGTTTGTGTGTGTGTGTGTGTGTGTGTGTGTGTGTGTGTGTTTGTAGGTGCACATACCTATCCGTTTGTATCTTGCGCGCGTGCGTGTGCGTGTGTGTGTAGGTGCATGTGTAGGTGCGTATGCATGTGCGTGTGTGTGTTTGTGTGCGTATGCATGTGCGTGTGCATTTGCATTTGGGTGTGCTACTACACATGAGTGTCTATTAGCGTGTCCATGTGCGTGTGCAGGTGCGCATGCGTATCTTTTTGCATGTCCATTTGCATGTGCAGGGGTGCGTGTGTGTTTGTTTGCATGTCCGTGTGTGTTTACGTGGGTGTGTGTGTTCATGTGTGTTTGCATGCACGTTTGTGTGCGTCTGTGTGCATGCGTGTGCATCTCCATGTGCATGTGCAGGTGCGTGTGCATGTGCGTGTGTAGGTACGTGTGCGCAGGTGTGTGTGGGTGCGTGTGCGTGTGCATGTGTGTGTGCATGTGTGTTTACATGGTGCGTGTGTGCGTGCGTGCGTGGGTGGGTGTGTGTGTGTGTGTGTGTGTGTGTGTGTGTGTGTGTGTGTGTGTGTGTGTGTGTGTGTGTGTGTGTGTGTGTGTGTGTGTGTGTGTGTGTAACACCTTGATTTTTGTATGTTATCATGGTAATTACCTTTCATGATGTTGTAACTGCAGAAATGAAGATAAATATGTTAAGACACATCTTTTGATCTTAGAGGAATGTGTTGCTGATTTGGACCCTTGTTTGTTGTAACTTGATACTTAGGACAGAAGTTATTATTGCTTGTGTGATTGCTAATGAGACAACATACTTGTCGTATGCTTGATGAACTCTATTCACTGATTGACAACACACCTTGAATCAATTCCATTGATCCAAGGTATGTTGTGGCCTTCTTATGATCGCTTTGTCGATTTACTTTTAAACCAGACTGAAGGTTGATATAAATGTTGTAGCACCTGATTTCAGGTATGAATATCTAGTACGTAGATGCCAATGAAAAAGGTTCGATTCTTGAAACACACACTATTGTAACGCTAGACAACGTAAGACGATAAGGGCTTGGATGCAAGTGGCACAGGTATGTGGAACTTAGGACGAAATGTCTTACTTAATGTTGAATATGACTGTCAGGCGGAAAGACTTGATATGGAAACTAGTTAATTAAATATTAGGGGATTAAACCCTGACCTACCCCTAAGTTTTATCTTATACCCTAACTACTATCCTATATGGATTTTAGATTTCATAAGGGAGAAAATAGATATAAATTCCATTAACCTATGAACTAGGCGAATGACCTAGATATGGACTATTAAAATCCTAAACTAATCCTAATCTAAGGAAGGGGACGCATAGACCCATGTGGATGGAAAGGATAAGGGGGGAAGGTAGGAAATTTAATGGGACAGTAAATGAAGTCCTTATATGTAAAACGCCAAGTTTGGCGGGAACAAAGAAAAGTTGGAGGCATCCAACTAGCTTAGAAACTAAATGGAATTTATATGCAAATTTGAAATTTGGAAACTCACAAACCCGAGTCGGTGGTGGCATGAGGAATGAGGAAAGGTAGTGCACTCAATGCATTAATTATCTTGGTCTTAGCGACCAGCTCGCCTTGGAAAGAGGATAGAGGAAAAAGGAAAATTGTTTGTTGCTGTGTGCATTTGGATTTTAGTTGCTCTACATTTTGTTTCTCCATGGTTCTGTCGAACTAGCTATGTTTTGATTATTATCTCTGTTCTTTGGAAAAACAAAGGCTATTCTTGAGCCTATGGAAGTTAGTGACTGGTTGGAAAGCCTGGCCGAGGACATCGTGGAGAGAAACAACTCCAATGGGTGCGGTTTTCTTCGAGCCACAAGAAAAATTAACAGGCATGTTAAGCCCTTCTCCTTAAACCACTTGCTTTTGCTTAATAGTCTCATTAAAACAACCCTGCTCTTATGATTGGGGTTTTGGTTATTTGATTTGGCTGTTATGTTGAGATGATTTTGAGTTGAGTTGTTTTCTTTTGCTGTATGCGGCTTGAGCATTCTTTGCATAATGATTAAGTTGAATACACTGTCCTTGCTATGTGGTTCATTTCGGCAGTGTTGGGTATTCACTTTATTACCATTTGGGGTTGTGCTAATAAATACATTAGCTAAATGAATATCACTTCTGAGTTCTAATCATTCTTGTGAAAATGAAAAGATGAGATGATTTGTATGTCTGGTTGAACTGTCCTTAAAAGAATGAACATGACTTGGGTATTCTCAGGTGTTTGAATAAAATGATTGTTCTTCTTATTGAAATCATTAATGAATAATGTTTTCTCTTTGTTGCTTTGAAATCTGAAGGTAATGGGAAAGAGGATTCTATTGTGCATTTTGGATGCGGTTTGATCTTCTAGTCTGAACTTTCATCATGAAAACGAACATGGCTTAGTGTTTCTGTGCAAATGAATGAAACAAATGAGATTTGGCTTGCTGTTGAGATTGTTTTGACTGTACCTTGCTTGCACATCTATTACCCTATCCGGGTTTGCATTGATAAAGGCATTGTTATGCGAATATTGTATTTCTGAGTTCATTGTGTGGAAACGTTTGGGAAAAACAAAGATGTGGTAATATTAATAGACTATTATGTGAGTTATAATTCCTTGATGTTTTTTTTTCATTGCATAAAACACAGGCTCCCTGGGACAGTAAGGTTATTATAGCATCTTACTTTGCTATACTAATTTGATATGGTATTCTGCCTGCTGGTTCTTGGTATTCATATAGGACTATTTGGAAGGAAGTTTTAATCTAACGAGGAACATAAAATCAGTCTGTAACATCCCCATTTTAAGATACTAGAACAAGGGAATTTTTTTTTTAAACAACGTTCCCTGTTATGAATTATATAATTCAAACACACATTCAAGTTTTAATAATTGTTCTCTGTCCAAATAATTCAGTTTGGATCACACAATTTCCCTTTAAAACTAATGTTCTCTGTTCACATATTTGTAATATGGAACACACATTCAGTGTCATTCAATCATATAACAGATTCCATATGCTGCTGTAAATGACTCGAAGAACTACCGATCTCCCATTTTCATGGCTCGGAGTTTCAACGATCTCTCATTTCATGACTCGGTAACTTACCGATCCTTCATGTTCATTCATGCATAGTATAATATATATACAAGGTTCTCTTACCGTTTTCGGTTATCGAAGTGATCCATTTAAGAAGCCTATCTCAATATTTGTTACTGATATTCATCTAACATCCTGCATCTTAAATTAGGTGATTAGGACAACGCAACCAGCACTTGCGATACTTTGGCCAAATATTTTCACATGCTTTACATGATCATATTCCTGGATGTGATACACACCAATGGAATACATCCTTCACCTCACTTCGTCTGTTATCTAGAATGGTCTTTCCTGGTTCCTACCAGTCCTTCCAATTTAAGGTCAAACTCTAACTCCAACTAGCAATATGAACGAGTATAGGAAGTCACTCATGGTAACTAAAGATACGCAGACATACGGTGTCATCCCTAGACGACTCCGTGTGTCTAGTTATCTTTAGTCCTCCGGAGTCACTCCGTATACGTGATCACACTCCTATCCCCAGCCAAGATCTTAATATTCAGCTTATGTAATCTTGATGATTTAATTCGGGAGGGCATTGTAATATGTCAGCTATAACATTGTGTCGTCATGAAGGCCCCGCCTTCATGAAGACACCATGCTGTAGCTGGCGTATGTCAATGTCCTACGGAATCCTCCCATCGAGAGTACACATCCAGCTCAAGTGATTTGGATATGATCTTAATATTTAAGATCAACTTTCAGCAGCCATGCTGATCCTTTATCCTCGTTCTTGTTACAGTTGTATGTAGCTAAGAGAGACTAAATCCGTCTTCTAGCTTACTATGCATCTTCTCCTTCGTACCGAAGGGTTGCATTTTCTCTACTTGGTTCTTTTCTTAATCCTTGGATTAAGCAGCCCATTACCGATAGACTTAATAAGTTTAACCTATTAAACTTAACCAAGTTTTTCCACAACTGAAAACAAATTCAGAATTCCAGCTTATTAGACGTCATTAAAATGAGGTCTAATTCTCAATGAATATATTCATTTATTCTCCTTAACCTTACATAGTTAAGGTCTGTTAGCCCTGGATATATTTATCCCATATCCTTACTTTCTGAATTTAACATTCGAGGCTATTAACGGAGTCCGAATACGAAGTTCGGATGCTCCTAAGTTATTTGATATTCCTTAGCTTTCAAGCTAATCCTGAATACCTATCAGTTATGAGATCATGTTCTTCCTAATCCTTTTTAATGTCAATTAAAAATTCATCTTAACCCAAGTATGAACTAATTGCACATTTCAACGTAAAAGTTGCATTTAGGTAAGAATAGATATCAGTTCCCTTTTAAATCCATCCAAGGACAATTGAATAATTCCAAATCAAGAAATAACATTATATTTCCAATTTAATCAACAATATCAAACTGATATAGTCATTAAAATATCACACTTGTATTTGTATTCATCAATCCATTTCATAATCCATACATTTGCCAGTCCAAATTACTGGACTTTGTTTATATAAAACAACATTACAACTCATAAGATAGAAGAATGTAGTTTCTTCTTTTCACAATTCCTCGTAGAGGAATAATAACTATCAAATACAATCCATCTTCAGACAATCAAAAGAAGTATCAGAAAACAACCATGTCTTCATTTTACTCAAGTTCCATCTGCAAAATTACTTGCACGGGTCAGTTCATTGAACTGAGCATATTAAGCACTTGTCATTAAAATGAGGTGCTTCTAATTAACTGTCTCAATAAAAGAACCCTGCTTTTATGAAATGTTAATATGAACATCAATCAAGAATTAAGTATAAAAAAGAATGAACAGCATAACAACGAAATCATCTAAATACCATCCCAATCAGTCAAAGAACTACTGTCCTTTTTCCCAAATGATCATTACAAAAAGTAATTTCCTTCAAACAGTTCTAGATTACAACATCTGTAAAAACTAGGAACACACGTGAAGCATACTGCTGTTATAGCATAACTGCTATCCATTTCCTTTCCCTTACATTAGTAATAAATGCAAAGGATAAAATTTGACTGAAAATATAAACCAATTACTTTCCTTTCAGTTCATGCATCTCATTTGATTTCAAGTAATCAAGTACAGATGAGAAAAGCAAACAGTAATAAATATAGATGCTTAAACCCAAAGTAATACAAAATTCGTTCCTTAACGATTACCGATTTCCAACTGTATGAGAGAAGAAATGATCATTATTCCAAGTTATCCATCCTCACTCCTATTCCTTTCCTCATGACTGTACTGAAATTTAATCCAAACGAGACATCAATCAAAGATAACAGTTCAGAGTGAAACTTACAAAATCCATTCAGAATTCACTTTCCAACAGCAAAGAATAATTCCATCCATATTCAGCTTTAAATAAAAACAAGGAAGAATTTATCATCCATATCAATACTTCCTTTCAAGTCAGGCTCATACGAATACCAAAAACAAGTTGGTAAAACATTGTATCCATCATAGAACAAGCAATATAAAGAATGCATACTATGTACTTACTGTACTAGAAGAATTCATACTTCCTTCACTATATTTTAACCAAATAAATAGTTATACAGTCACTTAATCAATTATTCACACGACTTTCTATATCCATGAACGCACACAGTTCATAAATAACAATTTACACATTACTGTTACCTACAGCAAGTCCAATCTGTATTGTACAGTGAAGCTCAATTATTGCTATTTCCAGAATTCAAACAGCAAGAAGAGAAATATTCATTCCTTTAACTATTTCAATAAGAAAACATCCATTTTCTTCAAACACAACAAGAATCACTCAAGTCGAGTTCATTTTTTTTTTTTAATGACAGTGCAAAATCAGAGATCACACGAAACATTTAAATCTTCCATTTGTACAGAAAGAAAACAGCACTCAGAAAAATAATCTAAATATCACTGTCACTTCCATCAAGCTGAATCCAAAATGCTCAATGGATCCCAAATTACCATTTCTTTCAAAATCTTAAAACAGCAGAAAGAAGAAGAACTCGTTTCCTTATAATTTCAGTAAAGAAACAATCATTTTCTTCAAAATGTAATAAGGACACCCAAGTCATGTGCTTGTTTTATAATGACAGCTCAAACCCATATTGACAATAGAATGATTGTTCAACAATGTCAAACCAACTCACACAGCCTGTACCAGTTTTCATTCAATATGCCATTTGTAAAGAAATATCTAGTTTGAGTTCCTTCTCGAACAAACATTTCTCCCCGAAATCAACATTCTCCTATTTCACAATGATGTACAGAACTCAGAAATACAACATTCATATATCAATACCTCTATCAAGGCAAACCCGCATAGGGTATTAGATGCGTAAGCTTGGTACAGTCAAGACAGACTCAAACAACAAGCTAATTCCCATGTATTTCATTTATTTGCACAATAATACAAAGCCAAGTTCGTTTTCACGAAACAGTTCGAACTGGAAGATCAAACCACATCAATAAAACACAACAAAATCAACTTTCCACCACAGCAAGAGAAAACATAATTCATTTATAATTTCAGAAGAAAAACAGTTACTTTCTCCAACTCCCATGAATACCCAAGTCGTATTCATCCTTCCATTTTTACAAAAGAAAAGCACAGCAATAAGAATATTACTCGCATAGTTAATACGTTCCATCACTCAAGTTCATATTGGCAAAAGAACAATTGCTCAACAATGAAAAACAAACTCATACAACCTGTACAGTTTCATTCAATATAATCATTTACAAAGAAATACCCAGTTCAAATTCTTATCAACAGACATCTCAACCCAAAATTCCATTCTTCCATTTCACAATGATGTGCAGATCTCAAAATTGATTCACACATAGCTAAGTATTCATAAGCATAATTTCCTTATAATTTCAGTAAAGAACAATCCTCAATACTATCAAATAAACCAACATAGCATGGCTATATTTCCAACTCAATAAATATGCAAAGACTGTTCAAATCACAGCAGTAAGACAAAACGACTCTACCCAGAATCATTTCAACATGACAGCAAAATCGACTAAATCCAAATCATCTCAGTCATGACAGTAAATCAAATAAACCCAAAACCCCCTTCATCAGAAGAGTAGGGTTGTTTTAATGAGACGTTTAAGCAAAGCAATTAGTTTTAAAGAGAAGGGCTTAACATGCCTGGTAATCTTCCTCAAAGCTCGAAGAAAACCGCACCTATGGGAGGTATTTCCTTCCATGGCGACAGCAACAAGATTTCCAAACAATCACCTTCCGTTACAGGCTCGAAAATAGCCTTTGATTTCCAAAGAAACAGAGATAGCAATCAAACACAACTGGTTCGATTGAACCAAGAAAAACCAAATTTAGAGCAACTTCCAAAAATCCGAACGAACACAATAAACAATCAAAATTTCCTCGATACTCTTTCCAAGGTGGGCTGGTCACGAAGACCAAGAAAATTAAATGCATTAAAGGCTTTGCCTTTTTCCTATTTCCTCATGCCACCGCCGACTTGGGCTGGCGAATCGCCAATTTCAAATTTTGCAAGAAAACCAAGTTTAGTCCCATAACTAACCAAATGCCTCTAGCTTTTTCCAGTTCCCGCCAAACTTGGCGCTGTCCACACAAGGACCTTATTTAATGCCCATTAAATTTCCTTCCATCCTTATCCTTTCCATCCCCCATGGGTCTGTGCGTCCCCTTCCTTAGGTTAGGATTAGTTTAGGATTAACAATAATGTTCATACCTAGGTCATAGGTTAATAGAACTTAGGTCTATTTTTACCATTATAGAATTTAAAAATCCACTTAGGATAGTAGTTAGGATATAAGGTAGAACTTAGGGTTAGATTAGGGTCTATTTCCCCCTAACACCTAATTAATCAATTTTCAGTCAAGTCTTTCCGAATGACATCCAATTCAGTATTATGCAGGACGTTTCATCCCACATTCCACATACCTGAGCCACCCGCATCCAGGCATTTACCGCCTTACAAGGTCTGGCGTTACAACAGTGCATGGTTTGAGAATCGAACCTTTTTCGTTGGCATCTACGTGTCAGCTATTCATACCTAAAATCAGGCACTGCACATTTATATCACCCTTCAGTCTGGTTTAAAAGTAAATTGACAAAGCGATTACAAGAAGGCCACAACATACCTTGGATCAATGGAATTGATTCCAGGTGTGCTGTCAATCAACGAATAGAGTTCAACAAGCATATGACAAATCTGTCGTCACATCAACAAACATACAAGCAATAATAACTGTTGTCCCATGTAAATAAATTACAGTATGCAAGAATCCAGATTAGCAACACATTCCTTTAAGATCAAAATATATATCTTAACATGTTTGCCTTCATTTCAGCAGTTACAAAATTATGAAAAATAATCACCATGATAACTTACAAAAGTCAGGGCGTTACAGTCATCATGAAAATGAACATGGCTTAGTGTTTTTGTGCAAATGAATGAAACAAATGAGATTTGGCTTGCTATTGAGATTGTTTTGACTGTACCTTACTTGCGCATCTATTACCCTATGTGGGTTTGCATTGATAAAGGCATTGTTATGTGAATATTGTATTTTTGAGTTCAGTGTGTGGAAAAGTTTGGGAAAAACAAAGTTGTGGTGATATAATTAGACTATTATGCGAGTTATAATTCCTTGATGTTTTTCATTGCATAAAACACGGGTTCCTTGGGACAGTAAGGTTATTATAGCATCTTACTTTGCTGTACTAATTTGATATAGTATTTTTCCTGCTAGTTCTTGGTATTCATATAGGACTGTTGGAAGGAAGTTTTAATCTGACGAGGAACATAAAATCAGTCTATATAATAGACTGAGTAGAACATGTAAATTATATTGTGTCTTGCTGAACTCAAGGATATATATATATATATATATATATATATATATATATATATATATATATATATATATATATAAGGATTGTGGACCTTTCATCGTTTTCATTAAGAACAGAATATGAATGGAATTATTCTTTGTTGTTGTAAAATGAAAACTCTCATTATTAGGATGAAAGTGTGACTGGTTGTAGTCGTTGTACACTCTTGCATGTTATAAAGACGTGAATGTCTGTAGAGTGAAATGTTTAAAAGGAAATGATTGTGTTATAGGTTCTTTTGGTACTAATGTTTATAGACCAGTTGCAATGAACTCTGGTCAACTTTTTGGAAAGGTAATAGTAGTTTTCAATTACTGAATATACTATTCTGAATGAATTATACTATTGGAGTATGTCTGCTCTAAATAAGAGGTACTTGGATAGACAGTAGAAGAGGTGATATGATCTTTCTCCCTTATATTTGATTATTGATTTTCATTTATTTCTCTTTGGACTGTTATCATTGATTGATATCACGTTTGGATTAAAACTTCTAGTACAACTATGAGGAAAAGAAAGAGAGTGTGAATGGATAATTTGAGTTAATGATCATTTTTCTCTCATACAGTTGGAAATCTATAATTGTTATGGAACGAATTTTGTACTACTTGGGTTAAGCATTTGTATTTAATTGTTGTTTGCTTGTTCTCTTCAGTGTTTGATTGCTTGAAATCAGATGAGTTGTATGAAAGAAGGGACAATAATTCAGTTTAGATTTTAGTTAAGATCTATCTTTTGAATTCACAACTATTGTAAGAGAATGGAATTGATAGCATTTATGTTAGAACAGCTGTTGCATAATTTTGTTTTTAGTTCTTACAGATGTTTGTAATCTGGAACTGTTGAAGGAAATTACTTCTTGTAATAATTATTTGGGAAAGAGGGCAGTAATCCTTTGTCTGATTAGGAGGGTTATTGGATGATTGAGTTGATATGTTGTCATCCTTTTTGGTATTTAATTTTTGAATGATGTTCATATTAACGTTTCATAAAAGCAGGGTTCTTTTATTTAGACAGTTAATTAAAAGCACCTCATTTTAAAGAAAAGTGCTTAATATGCTCAGTTCAATGAACTGACCCGTGCAAGTAATTTTGCAGATGAAAATTGAGTATAAATGAAGACATGGTTGTTTTCTGATACTTCTTTGATTAACTGAAGATGGATTGTATTGATAGCTATTACTCCTCCATGAGGAAATGAGAAAGGAAGAAGTTACATTCTTCTATCTTTATGAGTTGTAATGTTGTTTGATATAAACAAAGTCCAGTCGTTTGGACTGGCAAATGTATAGATTGTAAATTTGATGGATGAATACAAGTAAAAGTGTGATATTTTCAATAACTATATCAGTTTGATATTGTTGAATAAGTTTGAGAATATAATATTATTCCTTGACTTGGAATTATTCAAATGTTAATGGATGAATTTAAAAGGAAATAACATCTATTCTTTACCTGAATGCAACTTTTACGTTGAAATGTGCAATTAGTTCATACTTGGGTTAAGATGAATTTTGAATTGACATTAAAAAGATTTAGATAAACATGAAATCCTAATTGGAAGGTAATCGGGATTATCTTGAAAGCTAAGGGATATCAAATAACTTAGGGGCAGCCGAACCTTGTATTCGGACTCCGTTAATAGACTCGAATGTTTAAATTCAAAAAATAAAGATATGGGAAATCATATCTATTGTTAACAGACCTTAACTAAGTAAGGTTAAAGAGGATAAATGAATAAATTCATTTAGAATTAGACCTCATTTAAATGATGTCTAATAAGATGGAATTCTGAATTTGTTTACAGTTGTGGAAAACTTGGTTAAGTTTAATAGGTTAAACTTATTAAGTTTATTGATAATGGACTGATTATTCCAAAGATTAAGAAAGGAACCAAGAAGTGAATATTCAACCCTTCGGTATGAAGGAGGAGATGCGTATTAAGCTAGAAGACGGATTAAGTCTCTCGTAGCTACATACAATTGTAACTAGAACAAGGATAAAGGATCAGCATGGCTGCTGAAAGTTGATCTTAAATACTAAGATTATAACCAAATCACAATTGAGCTAGATGTGTACCCTTGATGAGATGATTTCGTAGGACATTGACATACACCAGCTACAATATGGTGTCTTCATGAAGGCGGGGCCTTCATGACGACACAATTTTATAGCTGACATATTACAATGCCCTCCCGAATTAAATCATCAAGTTTACATAAGCTGGATACTAAGTTCTTTGCTGGGGATATGAATGTGATCACATATATGGAGTGACTTCGGAGGACTAAAGGTAACTAGACACATAGAGTCATCTAGGAATGACACCATATGTCTGTGTATCTTTAGTTACTGTTAGTGTAAATCAGCAGCACCCCCTGGATGTTGATCAGATTTCTAGTTTGATCATACTAGCATCCAGTGTGTTTACACAACATTGAAACCTCTCTCCAAGTGTGGGACTTGTAAAATGAGAGAGGAATCTCTAGATTAGATGCTGGTTCCTCAAACTCCTCTGATCAGATCTGTTATTTACATACATTACAACATCAAAAGGTAGAAAACCTATTATAACCATCGAGAGGTCTGATACTTGCAAAAATCACTTGTTAAAGGTGAAAGAAGAAGCTTGCTATCTAAATAAATGTTCCCCTAAAAAAATGAGCCAAATCTAGCTTTTACAATGCATGGGTCGAGTCCAGGAGAGAAAAAACGTGTAAAAATGTGGGAGCCATTCCTCATTGAATGAAGAGGCATTAAAATAGAATGGGAATCCTTACATACCCATGCCCTAACATTTTTGGCCATACTGAAGGAGAATGTGACCCATTTTGCATTAAAACTGGTTGTTGAAACGTCATTTCTGGCCATTACCACGTATCAGAGATGTTTCTTGTTTTTCTCTTTCCAAACTAAAACAAAATGAAAAATTGACCCTGGAATCATGTAGAGAATTTCACCATCTTTCCATTGATATAAAGAACATGAAAATTTTACCTCTGGATCGAAAGATATGGTGATTTGAAGATTTAGGGCAAAAATAGGCCAAAATCGAATTGGCGGGAAAAAAAGTTTGAATTTTTACCCGTTTGGTCATTGGAAAAATTTTCAAATTTTTCCCGTGCTCCGCCACTTGGATGACACGTGGTGAGATTCCATTCGGTGGCAAGGGCAGTGGGCCAAAACTTTCCCTTTGGACTTTCGGCAAAACATTTTGCCAAAAATTCTAATTTTTTGCCTTGCTCCGCTGGGTCGATGGTGAAGACACGTGGTGAGATTTGATTCGTTGGCGGGCCCGTAGGCAAACATTTTTACCTTTGAAAGTCCTTCTCTTTCCTCTGCCACTTTTTGGGACACATTCTCCCGCATCGGCCGATTCGAGCTTCCTTGTCCTTGCTTGCGGCCTTTTCGCCTTTTCGCGTCCCTCGCATACTATTGTCCCATCTGTCCCGAAAAAATATCTCTGAACTGCCCAAAATGGACTGTCTTTCGGCAAACTAGCCGATTCGCGTCCTGCACATACTTTTGTCCTGGTTGTCCCAGACGAATATCTCCGAACTGCCCGAAATGGACTGTCTTTCGGCAAACCGGTCGATTCACGTCCCACACGTACTTTTGTCCCGGCTGTCCCAAACCGCGTGAAACAAAAGACTTAGGAGATTTTTCTTTGTTTTTGGCCGATTCAAATTTTCACGTCCCTCGCGTCCTGATGTCCCAACTATCCTGCAGACCGCCTGGGACAAAAATGTCTGACTTAGCCGATTTTCTTGCTTTTTCGGCCCTAAGCTTGGTAACGAACCTCAATACGACCCGAACCCTTCAGACCCGAAATGCTTTAAAACAGTCCTGCAACCTTGTTTTTTGCATTTTTTCCATTTTCTCAACTTGTTGGGATTTCTTCTTGGATGGGAGAGTTAGAGATAAGCCAAGGGGGCCCCAAAAAACATTATTTTGGGCCTTGAATCAATCTTACTTGCTCAGGACTGAATAATTTGATGTATGTTATCAAAATTACCTTGAGGGTGAATTTTGGATAACAATTTTGGTGACTCAGCGGGGTCATCTACCTGCTGGATGAAGTTACCAGTTTCCTGAAGCATCCATTGGGCATGGAGTTATGAGTTGTCTGTTCGGAACCCCAACTAACTTAGAATGTTGCAAGGAGGAAGATGGAATATCACCCGATGGAAGCAAGGGCTGCAAAACATCTCCAGGGACAGCAAGCTTGTGCCAAAGCACTTAGGGAAAGCAAAACAACCTACAACAAAACAATGTGCACAAGCACTTAGAGGAATGAAAACCTAAGCTAATATTTACAAGGTGGAGAATTTCCCTTTAGTAGCAATGCTTTAGATAGATTCCATTGACTGGAATATGTAGTTCTTTGCTATCCAATGAAGACAATTGGAAGGCATTGTTGTCCTTACACTTTGTGACCATGTATGGGCCACTCTAAATGGCATCAAATTTTGAATGCCTTCTGGTTTTGCTCTATCTGCATCCCATTTTAACACTAGATCTCCAACTTGGAAAGATCTACTCTTGGCCTTGCTATCAAAGGTCTTCTTGATCAAAGTTTGATCCTTCTCCATTGCTTGGGATGCCTGATCTCTGATCTCTTGGAGCTCCATCAACTCTACATATCAGACCTCCATGGGCCCAAACTCTAGCAACTTTAACTGCTTCATGAGTTCCAATGTTGGCAACTCAAGTGACATGAGAAAGATTGCCTCTCTTCCATAAACAAGCCTGAATGGAGAGTTACCTGTGGATCTCTTGGGAGTTACCCTATCAGCCCATAAAGCTGATTTCATTTTGGTATGCCAAGACCTCTGATTCTCATCAAGAGTCCTCGTGATGATCCTTAACAAGTTCTTGTTTGTAGATTCAGACTAGCCATTACCCTGAGGGTAGTAGTTTGATGAAGTACGTAGGTAGATCCCATTCTTGACAGCCCACTCACTTACCTTGGATCCAATGAATGCTAATGCATTATCTGAGATTATTGTAGCAGGTATGCCAAATCTGGTTACTATCCCCTCATAGAATTCTAAGATGCTAGACTCATTTGCTTTCTTGAGTGCTACTGCTTCAGTCCATTTGGTGAAGTAGTTTGTGGATGTCAAAATCCACTTATGCCCTTGGCTTGAATTGGGATTAATGACTCCAATGAAGTCTCAACCCCATTGCATGAATGGCTGGTCAACTAAAATTGGATGCAATGGGAGGGCAGAAATCCTCTCTTTACTGTGAAGAATGCAAAATTCTTGCACCTTTTGATCCATGCAAAGCAATCACTGAAAATCTTGGGCCAATAATAACCAGCCTTCATGATTTTTAGGGTTGTCACTCTTGGTGTAAAATGACCACCAGCTGGTCCACCATGGAACTCTTCCAACACCCTATGAATCTGATTCGTGTTGATGCATCTCAGCAGCACTCCATTCACATCTTTTTTGAACAAAACACCGTCTACTATGGCATATGGGACAACTTGCAATCTGAAGTGTCTTCTTTGGGTTTTGTTCATCTCTGGAGGGCATAGGCCCATGCTTAGGAAGTGCATTATACCTTGGGTCCAACAAGGAGTGGGGATAGCATTATCCTATTCTTGAGTTCTACCTTGCACATGGCTATCTTGAACTGTCAAAACAGTCTCTTCTTCATTACATACTCCCTTTTGCTTGCCTAGAATCAGCTACTCACACAATCCTTTTCCTCTTACCAGCTTGGTAACCTGGATCTCCATGTCATACTCCATGACACGAGTGATCCAACCTGCCCTTTTCTCATTCAAATCCTTATTGAGGAGGAATTCCTTTACTCCTGCATGAGAGACCAACAACTGAACCTTGTTGTTTGAGACTAGATACTTGAATTTTTTCAAGCTTCTGATTACTACAAGTACATGCTTCTGAATAAAAGAATATATTACCTCATAGTCATATAGGCTTTGGATGAAGAAAGTAATTGGATGTTCATCATTGTCCTTGTTCTACTGTACCAAAATGGTAGAAATGGTATCATTACCTCCAAATGCATAGAGGATGAAATCCTTGGAGAAATCTGGGTTGATGAGAGTTGGTGCTTGAGAGATGGCTTCTTTGATTGCTTCAAAACTCTCCTTGCCTTCTACTTTCCACTTGAAAGCCATGCTTTTCTTTAACATTTTGGTGATAGGTTTGACAAGGGCTGCAAAATCTGGGACAAACCTCCAAACAAAGTTTATTCTCCCCAAGAAACTCTGAATGGCCTTCTTGTGGCTTGACAATGGTAGTGCTCTTATGGCTTCAACCCTCTCTACATCAATTGCTAATCCTTCTTTGGAGACAATATGGCCAAGGAGCTTTCCTTCATGTGCTAGGAAGATACACTTCTTAGGATTCAAAAACACTCCAAATCTCCTGCACCTTTGGAAGACTTGTCTCAAATGAGAGAGGTGGTCTGCTGCATTCTTTGAAAAAATAGTGATATCATCAAGGTATATCAGCACGATGTTGTTGATCAAACCTTTGAACACCATGTCCATTGCTCTTTGGAAGCTAGCTCCAGCGTTGGACAGCCCAAATGGCATTTTCCTGTATGCATAAGTTCCCCATTTGATTGTGAAGGCTGTCTTGAACTGATCTTCTTCCTTCACCATAATTTGATTGTAGCCCGAGTAGCCGTCAAGTAGTGAAAACCTCTCGGAGCCAGCCACCACTTGCAAAATTGCTCCATAGAAGGGAGTGGGTAATGGTCCTTGAGAGATGCTCTATTCAAGTCTCTGAAGTCAACACACAATCTGATCTCTCCACTCTTCTTTCTGACTGGAACTAAGTTGGCAACCCAACTAGAATGCTTGATTGGGAATATGATTCTTGACTCTATCAACTTATTCAATTCTTTTCTCATGAGAGGCTCCATGTGGGGGTGACTAGCCTTTGTTTCTACCTGATGGGCTTAGTATTTGGATCCAATTCAATGGTGTGTTGAGCTAACTCGGGATTGAAACCTTTCAAATCTTTGTATCTCCAAGCAAACACATCAGGGAATTCTTGACAAAGTTGTATAAACTCATACTTTTCTTGTTCAGTTGTCATCTTTCCAATTTGCAATGGTTTGTTCTCTTCCACCAAGATGGATACCGAATCTTCACTCTTGACCTGAATGTTTTCTTTCTCTTTCCTAAACTGATCATTGGGATTGAAAATGGAATCCAAAGTGATAAGTCCCTTGGGAAGCTTGTTAGTTCTCAGCTGTACCACTTGGTCACCATACTGTTGTTCCAATTTTCCCTAATTTTTAGCTAAGAACTCAGCTTCTTCTTGCAAGAAATGGATGATTTGCTGGTCATTCTCAAACACTTGCCAAATTACATTGTTATCTGGCACTAAAGTCCTCACAATCACATGGATGTTTGGCTATACCTTGTCCTTTTGAATGCTTTCCACAATATCAAAGGCTGCCCGAACTGCTGTAAGCCTGTTAGCAGCTTGGTTCTCTTTCCTAGGAACTAATTTGATGCCAAAGCCCTCAAAATCTTCAATGAGGTCCAACACCCTATTCTTGTAGCACTTGAGTATATCATTCTTGGTAGCATGCTACCCTTTGACCTGATTTACAATCAATTCACTATCACCAAAGACTTGCGAGTTCTTTATTCCTCCCTTTATTGCTCAATGCATCCCTTGCACCAAGGCTTCATATTCAGTAGTGTTATTGGAGCATGCAAACTGAAATCTAAAAGCTGAATAACACTTTACTCCTTGAGGTGAAACAAACATGGCTCCCCCTTCGGCACCTTGTCTACTCCTTGATCTGTCAAAAAATAGCTGCGATACCTCATTGTCATCCTTATGGTCTAGCTTGGTGATGCTAGGAATGGGCTGATCTTTTTCATGTATGCAATAGACTCCTAGATTAGATTCTTCTACTTCTTGATAAGGATCAAAAGCATGCACCTTGTTTTCCCATTCATCAAGAGTTAGATCCAGGATGCTTCCAATCTTGGTATCAGCTTCATCAGTGCTTGGGTGATCTTCTTGATCAAATGCCAAACAGTTGGCATTGATATGACTTAGAGTGTAGGGCTCAATGTGGAAGTTTGCAATAGGTTCAGACCTAATTGTAGCTTTGGTTCCATACCTCATTCTGAACAGCATGTGTGACCAATCAACAGACAAATATCCTCCAATCTTGGCTATGAAATCTCTTAACAAACATAGGGAAAAGAGTGGTGGAAGGTCTATAACTGATACATCTTGTAAAACAACAACATTTGGACATGCATGCAAGGTAAGACTCAAGTTTCTAATCACCCCAACTGTTGTTACTACTGTCTCATCCAACTGCACTACCCCTTTGGATATGGTTTCATATTGAAGTCCTAGCTGATCAGCTATTTACTTGGGCATTACTGAGCTACTTGCCCCAGAAACAATCATGCAAGTGTGCACCAATTGGTTTCCAATGATTAATGAGACATAAAAAGGAGGGGGGCTTCAACATTTTACCTTGCTGTCCTCCATGATTCCCTTCAGGCTGGGTAGCATTTGTGAGCACCTTCTCTTGCATTTAGACTTGCTGATTCGAAGTTTTCCAGTCCTTCATCGTAGCTTGTAGCAAATCTCTCTGGCCTGGGATAGATAGTGATTCCCACATTGATATGTTTACATTTGTCTTCTTCATCTGATCAATGATATTGAATGGAGATGAAGTATCCTTTTGTTGTTCCTTAGTTTATATATTCATTCCTTGCCTGTGGGCAAAAACAGCTGGCATGTGAGTTGGTTTAGGAGCTGGTTTGGGTGATCCTTGCATGTTTGGAACTACATGTTGTTTGCCAACAAATTGTAGAGTGGTTAGAAGGTTGTGGATTATTTGGAGCTAATGGTTGTCCTTCACCGAAATTTCTCCCTTTTTGACCTTGTGTTGGCTGCAACACTTTGAGAGGGTATTTGATTCATACCATAGAAATATTTAGCCTGCCAATTGACAAGAGTAGTTTCGTTCGGAGATGTTCCTTGCTGAGTGGCTATTGTTACAAATCAACAACACCCCCTGGATGCAAATCAAGGTTCTAAGTTGATGTTTAGGGCATCCAGTGGTGATTGCACAACATTGAAACCTCTCTCCAAGTGTGGGACTTATAAGATGCGAGAGGAATCTCTAGATTAGAGGCTGGTTCCTCAAACTCCTCTAATTAGATCTATTATTTACACAACTGCAGAGGTTCAGATCCTAATTTTATCCTAATTTGCAAGGAGACAAGGATAAGAAATGAAAAAATTAAAACTAAACTGATAAGGGTGATACACCAAATGAGTGGTGAGCACTTCTTACTCGTGAAAATTGACAGAAATCAGAAATTGCAACAGAAAACATCATGCATAGGTTGATAAGCTGTAAACAAGGGTTTGAAATGAAGCAAACAACACATACAAAGGACTGAAAGCATTCATAGAGCCTGCATTGTGATTTTTAACATCAAAATCCTTGTATTCCAAAACCAAAGAGGCAGAAAAACCTATTACAATCCCTGAAGGTCTGATACTTGCCAAAATCACTTGTTGAAAGTGAAAACAGAAGCTTGCTATCTAAATAAATGTTCCCCTAAAAAATGAGCCAACTCTAGCTTTTTCAATGCATGGGCGAGTCCAGGAGAGAAAAAACGTGTAAAAATGTGGGAGCCATTCCTCATTGAATGAAGAGGCATTAAAATAGAATGGGGAATCCTTAATACCCATGCCCTAACATTTTTGGCCATACTGAAGGGAGAATGTGCCCCATTTTGCATTTAAAACTGGTTGTTGAAACGTCATTTCTGGCCATTACCACGTATCAGAGATGTTTCTTGTTTTTCTCATTCCAAACTAAAACAAATGAAAAAATTGACCCTGGAATCATGTAGAGAATTTCACCCATCTTTCCATCTGAGTATAAAGAACATGAAAATTTTACCTCTGGATCGAAAGATATGGTGATTTGAAGATTTAGGGCAAAATTAGGCCAAAATCGAATTGGCGGGAAAAAAAGTTTGAATTTTTACCCGTTTGGTCATTGGAAAATTTTCAAATTTTTCCCGTGCTCCGCCACTTGGATGACACGTGGTGAGATTCCATTCGGTTGGCAAGGGCAGTGGGCCAAAACTTTCCCTTTGGACTTTCGGCAAAAACATTTTGCCAAAAATTCTAATTTTTTGCCTTGCTCCGCTGGGGTCGATGGTGAAGACACGTGGTGAGATTTGATTCGTTGGCGGGCCCGTAGGCAAAACATTTTACCTTTGAAAGTCCTTCTCTTTCCTCTGCCACTTTTTGGGACACATTTCTCCCGCATCGGCCGATTCGAGCTTCCTTGTCCTGCTTGCGGCCTTTTCGCCTTTTCGCGTCCCTCGCATACTATTGTCCCATCTGTCCCGAAAAAATATCTCTGAACTGCCCAAATGGACTGTCTTTCGGCAAACTAGCCGATTCGCGTCCTGCACATACTTTTGTTCCTGGTTGTCCCAGACGAATATCTCCGAACTGCCCGAAATGGACTGTCTTTCGGCAAACCGGTCGATTCACGTCCCACACGTACTTTTGTCAGGCTGTCCCAAACCGCGTGTTGAAACAAAAGACTTAGGAGCATTTTTCTTTGTTTTTGGCCGATTCAAATTTTCACGTCCCTCGCGTCCTGATGTCCCAACTATCCTGCAGACCGCCTGGGACAAAAATGTCTGACTTAGCCGATATTTCTTGCTTTTTCGGCCCTAAGCTTGGTAACGAACCCTCAATACGACCCGAACCCTTCAGACCCGAAATGCTTTAAAACAGTCCTGCAACCTTGTTTTTTGCATTTTTTCCATTTTCTCAACTTGTTGGGATTTCTTCTTGGATGGGAGAGTTAGAGATAAGCCAAGGGGGCCCCAAAAAACATTATTTTGGGCCTTGAATCAATCTTACTTGCTCAGGACTGAATAATTTGATTGTATGTTATCAAAATTACCTTGAGGGTGAATTTTGGATAACCAATTTTGGTGACTCAGCGGGGTCATCTACCTGCTGGATGAAGTTACCAGTTTCCTGAAGCAGCATCCATTGGGCCTGGAGTTATGAGTTGTCTGTTCGGAACCCCAACTAAACTTAGAATGTTGCAAGGAGGAAGATGGAATATCACCCGATGGAAGCAAGGGCTGCAAAACATCTCCAGGGACAGCAAGCTTGTGCCAAAGCACTTAGGGAAGCAAAACAACCTACAACAAAACAATGTGCACAAGCACTTAGAGGAATGAAAACCTAAGCTAATATTTACAAGGTGAGAATTTCCCTTTAGTAGCAATGCTTTAGATAGATTCCATTGACTGGAATATGTAGTTCTTGCTATACAATGAAGACAATTGGAAGGCATTGTTGTCCTTACACTTTGTGACCATGTATGGGCCACTCTAAATGGCATCAAATTTTGAATGCCTTCTGGTTTTGCTCTATCTGCATCCCATGTTAACACTAGATCTCCAACTTGGAAAGATCTACTCTTGGCCTTGCTATCAAAGGTCTTCTTGATCAAAGTTTTGATCCTTCTCCCATTGTTGGGATGCCTGATCTCTGATCTCTGGAGCTCCATCAACTCTACATATCAGACCTCCATGGGCCCAAACTCTAGCAACTTTAACTGCTTTCATGAGTTCCAATGTTGGCCAACTCAAGTGGACATGAGAAAGATTGCACTCTCTTCCATAACAAGCCTGAATGGAGAGTTACCTGTGGATCTCTTGGGAGTTACCCTATCAGCCCATTAAAGCTGATTTCATTTTGGTATGCCAAGACCTCTGATTCTCATCAAGAGTCCTCGTGATGATCCTTAACAAGTTCTTGTTTGTAGATTCAGACTAGCATTCCCTGAGGGTAGTAGTTTGATGAAGTACGTAGGTAGATCCCATTCTTGACAGCCCACTCACTTCCTTGGATCCAATGAATGCCTAATGCATTATCTGAGATTATTGTAGCCGGTATGCCCAATCTGGTTACTATCCCCTCATAGAATTCTAAGATGCTAGACTCATTTGCTTTCTTGGAGTGCTACTGCTTCAGTCCATTTGGTTGAAGTTAGTAGTAGTTTGTGGATCGGCTAAATCCACTTATGCCCTTGGCTTGAATTGGGATTAATGACTCCAATGAAATGTCTCAACCCCATTGCCATGAATGGCTGGTCAAACAAATTGGATTGCAATGGGAGGGCAGAAATCCTCTCTCTTGAGTAATGTGAAGAATGCAAAATTCTTGCACCTTTTGATCCATGCAAGCAATCACTGAAAATCTTGGGCCAATAATAACCGCCTTCATGATTTTTGTAGGGTTGTCACTCTTGGTGTAAAATGACCACCAGCTGGTCCACCATGAAACTCTTCCAAAACACCTATGAATCTGATTCGTGTTGATTGCATCTCAGCAGCACTCCATTCACATCTTTTTGAACAAAACTACGTCTACTATGGCATATGGGACAACTTGCAATCTGAAGGTCTTCTTTGGGTTTTGTTTCATCTCTGGAGGGCAATAGGCCCATGCTTAGAGGGAAGTGCATTATACCTGGGGTCCAACAAGGAGTGGGGATAGCATTATCCTATTCTTGAGTTACCTTGCACATGGCTATCTTGAACTGTCAAAACCAGTCTCGTCTTCATTACATACTCCCTTTTGCTTGTCCTAGAATCAGCTACTCACACAATCCTTTTCCTCTTACCAGCTTGGTAACCTGGATCGTCCATGTCATACTCCATGACACGAGTGATCCAACCTGCCCTTTTCTCATTCAATCCTTATTGAGGAGGAATTCCTTTACTCCTGCATGAGAGAGACCAACAACTGAACCTTGTTGTTTGAGACTAGATACTTGAATTTTTCAAGCTTCTGATTACTACAAGTACATGCTTCTGAATAAAAGAATATATTACCTCATAGTCATATAGGCTTTGGATGAAGAAAGTAATTGGATGTTCAGCATTGTCCTTGTTCTACTGTACCAAAATGGTAGAAATGGTATCATTACTCCAAAATGCAATATAGAGATGAAATCCTTGGGAGAAATCTGGGTTGATGAGAGTTGGTGCTTGAGAGATGGCTTCTTTGATTGCTTCAAAACTCTCCTTGCCTTCTACTTTCCACTTGAAAGCCATGCTTTTCTTTAACATTTTGGTGATAGGTTTGACAAGGGCTGCAAAATCTGGGACAAACCTCCAAACAAAGTTTATTCTCCCCAAGAAACTCTGAATGGCCTTCTTGTGGCTTGACAATGGTAGTGCTCTTATGGCTTCAACCCTCTCTACATCAATTGCTAATCCTTCTTTGGAGACAATATGGCCAAGGAGCTTTCCTTCATGTGCTAGGAAGATACACTTCTTAGGATTCAAAAACACTCCAAATCTCCTGCACCTTTGGAAGACTTGTCTCAAATGAGAGAGGTGGTCTGCTGCATTCTTTGAAAAAATAGTGATATCATCAAGGTATATCAGCACGATGTTGTTGATCAAACCTTTGAACACCATGTCCATTGCTCTTTGGAAGCTAGCTCCAGCGTTGGACAGCCCAAATGGCATTTTCCTGTATGCATAAGTTCCCCATTTGATTGTGAAGGCTGTCTTGAACTGATCTTCTTCCTTCACCATAATTTGATTGTAGCCCGAGTAGCCGTCAAGTAGTGAAAACCTCTCGGAGCCAGCCACCACTTGCAAAATTTGCTCCATAGAAGGGAGTGGGTAATGGTCCTTGAGAGATGCTCTATTCAAGTCTCTGAAGTCAACACACAATCTGATCTCTCCACTCTTCTTTCTGACTGGAACTAAGTTGGCAACCCAACTAGAATGCTTGATTGGGGAATATGATTCTTGACTCTATCAACTTATTCAATTCTTTTCTCATGAGAGGCTCCATGTGGGGGTGACTAGCCTTTGTTTCTACCTGATGGGCTTAGTATTTGGATCCAATTCAATGGTGTGTTGAGCTAACTCGGGATTGAAACCTTTCAAATCTTTGTATCTCCAAGCAAACACATCAGGGAATTCTTGACAAAGTTGTATAAACTCATACTTTTCTTGTTCAGTTGTCATCTTTCCAATTTGCAATGGTTTGTTCTCTTCCACCAAGATGGATACCGAATCTTCACTCTTGACCTGAATGTTTTCTTTCTCTTTCCTAAACTGATCATTGGGATTGAAAATGGAATCCAAAGTGATAAGTCCCTTGGGAAGCTTGTTAGTTCTCAGCTGTACCACTTGGTCACCATACTGTTGTTCCAATTTTCCCTAATTTTTAGCTAAGAACTCAGCTTCTTCTTGCAAGAAATGGATGATTTGCTGGTCATTCTCAAACACTTGCCAAATTACATTGTTATCTGGCACTAAAGTCCTCACAATCACATGGATGTTTGGCTATACCTTGTCCTTTTGAATGCTTTCCACAATATCAAAGGCTGCCCGAACTGCTGTAAGCCTGTTAGCAGCTTGGTTCTCTTTCCTAGGAACTAATTTGATGCCAAAGCCCTCAAAATCTTCAATGAGGTCCAACACCCTATTCTTGTAGCACTTGAGTATATCATTCTTGGTAGCATGCTACCCTTTGACCTGATTTACAATCAATTCACTATCACCAAAGACTTGCGAGTTCTTTATTCCTCCCTTTATTGCTCAATGCATCCCTTGCACCAAGGCTTCATATTCAGTAGTGTTATTGGAGCATGCAAACTGAAATCTAAAAGCTGAATAACACTTTACTCCTTGAGGTGAAACAAACATGGCTCCCCCTTCGGCACCTTGTCTACTCCTTGATCTGTCAAAAAATAGCTGCGATACCTCATTGTCATCCTTATGGTCTAGCTTGGTGATGCTAGGAATGGGCTGATCTTTTTCATGTATGCAATAGACTCCTAGATTAGATTCTTCTACTTCTTGATAAGGATCAAAAGCATGCACCTTGTTTTCCCATTCATCAAGAGTTAGATCCAGGATGCTTCCAATCTTGGTATCAGCTTCATCAGTGCTTGGGTGATCTTCTTGATCAAATGCCAAACAGTTGGCATTGATATGACTTAGAGTGTAGGGCTCAATGTGGAAGTTTGCAATAGGTTCAGACCTAATTGTAGCTTTGGTTCCATACCTCATTCTGAACAGCATGTGTGACCAATCAACAGACAAATATCCTCCAATCTTGGCTATGAAATCTCTTAACAAACATAGGGAAAAGAGTGGTGGAAGGTCTATAACTGATACATCTTGTAAAACAACAACATTTGGACATGCATGCAAGGTAAGACTCAAGTTTCTAATCACCCCAACTGTTGTTACTACTGTCTCATCCAACTGCACTACCCCTTTGGATATGGTTTCATATTGAAGTCCTAGCTGATCAGCTATTTACTTGGGCATTACTGAGCTACTTGCCCCAGAAACAATCATGCAAGTGTGCACCAATTGGTTTCCAATGATTAATGAGACATAAAAAGGAGGGGGCTTCAACATTTTACCTTGCTGTCCTCCATGATTCCCTTCAGGCTGGGTAGCATTTGTGAGCACCTTCTCTTGCATTTAGACTTGCTGATTCGAAGTTTTCCAGTCCTTCATCGTAGCTTGTAGCAAATCTCTCTGGCCTGGGATAGATAGTGATTCCCACATTGATATGTTTACATTTGTCTTCTTCATCTGATCAATGATATTGAATGGAGATGAAGTATCCTTTTGTTGTTCCTTAGTTTATATATTCATTCCTTGCCTGTGGGCAAAAACAGCTGGCATGTGAGTTGGTTTAGGAGCTGGTTTGGGTGATCCTTGCATGTTTGGAACTACATTTTGTTTGCCAACAAATTGTAGAGTGGTAGAAGGTTGTGGATTATTTGGAGCTAATGGTTGTCCTTCACCGAAATTTCTCCTTTTTGACCTTGTGTTGGCTGCAACACTTTGAGAGGGTATTTGATTCATACCATAGAAATATTTAGCCTGCCAATTGACAAGAGTAGTTTCGTTCGGAGATGTTCCTTGCTGAGGTGCTATTGTTACAAATCAACAACACCCCTGGATGCAAATCAAGGTTCTAAGTTGATGTTTAGGGCATCCAGTGTGATTGCACAACATTGAAACCTCTCTCCAAGTGTGGGACTTATAAGATGCGAGAGGAATCTCTAGATTAGAGGCTGGTTCCTCAAACTCCTCTAATTAGATCTATTATTTACACAACTGCAGAGGTTCAGATCCTAATTTTATCCTAATTGCAAGGAGACAAGGATAAGAAATGAAAAAATTAAAACTAAACTGATAAGGGTGATACACCAAATGAGTGGTGAGCACTTCTTACTCGTGAAAATTGACAGAAATCAGAAATTGCAACAGAAAACATCATGCATAGGTTGATAAGCTGTAAACAAGGGTTTGAAATGAAGCAAACAACACATACAAAGGACTGAAAGCATTCATAGAGCCTGCATTGTGATTTTTAACATCAAAATCCTTGTATTCCAAAACCAAAGAGGCAGAAAAACCTATTACAATCCCTGGAAGGTCTGATACTTGCCAAAATCACTTGTTGAAAGTGAAAACAGAAGCTTGCTGTGCAAAAAAAATGTTCCCCTTTGAAAAATGAGCCAAATTTGGCTTTTACAGTGCATGGGTCAAACCCAGGAGAACGAAAATGTGAAAAAATATGGGAGCCATTCCTCATTGACCAAAATGCATTAAAAATAGCATGGGTGACCTGACAGACCCATCCCCCGACATTTTGACCATGCTGGAGAAGAATGTGATATATTTTGCATTAAAATTGGTTTTTAAAACGTTAGTTTTGTCCATAGGCACATACCAGAAGCGTTTTTTGATTTTCTCCCTCAAAACTAATCCAAAATTCAAAATTGACCATGGAATCATGTATAGAATTTTACCATCTTTCCATTGATATAAAGAACGTGAAAATCCGAGCACTGGATCGAAAGTTATGGCCGTTCGAAGATTTAGGGCAAAAACAGGCCCAAAACGGATCAGCGGGAAAAAATTTCAAATTTTACCTCTTTTTTGCATTTGGAATTTTTTTTCAAAAATCCCCACGCTCTGCCACCTCCTGGGACACATGGCAGCTTCCTATTGGCTGCAGGCTTCCAAGGGGAAAATTTCCCACAAAAACCCCACCGAGCCATAACTTGAAAAATATAAGGAGTTAGGAGGAAAACTTTACCTTTCTGGAAAGCTGAGAGAGAGATCTATCCAATGGTGCCATTTCCAGAAAGATTTGAGTGCTTGAAAATAAAAAAATGGAGACTAAGGCACAAGAGAGGCAAGAACACAAGGAGTTAGCCATCCAAAATGAGTAGGGGCACATTTTGGATAACAATTTTGGCGACACAGAGGGGTCATCTGCCTACTAGATGAAAATACCAGTTGCCTGAAGTAGTCCATTGGGCATGGAGTCATCAAATTTTATTATTGGAACCCCAACTGACTTAGAACTTCACAAGGAGGAAGATGGAATATCACTTGATGGAAGCAAGGACTGCAAAACATCTCCAGGGATAGCTCGTTGTGCCAAAGTACTTAGGGAAAGCAAAACTAACCTACAACAAAACAATGTGCACAAGCACTTGAAGGAATGGAAACCTAAGCTAATATTTACATGGTGGAGAATTTCCCTTTAGAATAAATGCTTGAGATAGATTCCATTGACTAGAATCTGTAGTTCTTCACAATCCAATGAAGAAAATTAGAAAGCATTGTTGTTCTTACACTTTGTGACCATATATGGGCCACTCCAAATGGCATCAAATTTTGAATGCCTTCCTGGTTTTGCTCTATCTACATCCCATTTTAACACTAGATCTCCAACTTGGAAAGATATACTCTTGGCCTTCCTGTCAAAGGTCTTCTTGATCAAAGCTTGATCCTTCTCCATTACTTGGGATGCCTGATCTCTGATCTCTTGAAGCTCCATCAACTCTGCATATCTCACCTCCATGGGCTCAAATTCCAACAGCTCCAATTGTTTCATGAGTTCCAATTATGGAAACTCAAGAGACATGGGCAAGATTGCTTCTCTTCCATAGACAAGCCTGAATGGAGAGTTACCTGTGGATCTCTTGGGAGTTATCTTATCATCCCATAAGGATGATTTCAATTTGGTATGCCAAGACCTCTGATTCTCATCAAGAGTCCTCCTAATGATCCTCAGCAAGTTCTTGTTTGTTGATTCAGCCTGGCCATGACCCTGAGGGTAATAGTTTGATGAAGTACTTAGGTAGATCCCGTTCTTGACAACCCACTCAGTCACCTTGGATCCAATGAATGCCAATGCATTATTTGAGATTATTGTAGCAGGTATGCCAAATCTAGTTACTATGCCCTCATAGAAGTCTAAGATGCTAGACTCATTTGCCTCTTTGAGTGCTATTGCTTCAGTCCACTTGGTGAAGTAGTATGTGGCTGTCAAAATCCATTTGTGCCCTTGGCTTGAATTGAGATTAATGACTCCAATGAAGTCCAAACCCCATTGCATGAATGGCTGGTCAACTGAGATTGGATGCAATGGAAGGGCAGCAAGTCTCTCTTTTCCTGTGAAGAATGCACAATTCTTACACCTCTTGATCCATGCAAAGCAATCACTAAAAATATTGGGCCAATAATAACCAGCCTTCATAATTTTTAGAGCTGTCACTCTCGGTGCAAAATGACCACCAGCTGGTCCACCATGGAACTCTTCCAACACCCTATGAATCTGATTTGTGCTAATGCATCTCAGCAACACTCCATTCACATCTTTCTTGAACAAAACTCCATCAACAATGGCATATGGGATAGCCTGCAATCTGAAGTGTCTTCTTTGGGTCTTGTTCATCTCTGGAGGGCATAGGCCTATGCTTAGGAAGTGTATTATACCTTGGGTCCAGCAAGGAGTGGGGACAGCATTATTTTCTTCTTGAGTGCCACTTGGCTCATGGCTGTCTTGAACTGTCAAAACAGCCTCTTCTTCATTGCATACTTCTTTTTTCTTCCCCAAAATCAGCTGCTCACACAATCCTTTTCCTCTTACCAGCTTGGTGACCTTGATCTCAATGTCATACTCCATGACATGAGTGATCCAACCTACCCTTTTCTCATTCAAATCCTTGTTGAGGAGGAAGTCTTTAACCCCAGCATGAGAGACCAGCAACTGGACCTTGTTGTTTGAGACTAAATGCTTGAATTTCTTCAAGCTTCTGATTACTGCAAGTACATGCTTCTCAATAAAAGAATACCTCACCTCATAGTCATCTAGGCTCTGGCTGAAGAAAGTAATTGGCTGCTCATCGTTGTCCTTGTTCTGCTGTACCAAAATGGTAGAAATAGTATCATTACCTCCAAATGCATAGAGGATGAAATCCTTGGAGAAGTCTGGGTTGATGAGGGTTGGTGCTTGAGAGATGGCTTCTTTGATTGCTTCAAAACTCTCCTTGCCTTCTGCTGTCCACTTGAAAGCCATGCTTTTCTTTAACATTTTGGTGATAGGTTTGACAAGGGCTGCAAAATCTGGGACAAACCTCCAAACAAAGTTTATTCTCCCCAAGAAACTCTGAAGGGCCTTCTTGTGGCTTGGCAATGGTAGTGCTCTTATGGCTTCAACTCTCTCTACATCAATTGCTAATCCTTCTTTGGAGACAATATGGCCAAGGAGCTTTCCTTCATGTGCTAGGAAGATACACTTCTTAGGATTCAAAGACACTCCAAATCTCCTGCACCTTTGGAAGACTTGTCTCAAATGAGAGAGGTGGTCTGCTGCATTATTTGAAAAAATAGTGATATCATCAAGGTATATCAGCACCACATTGTTAATCAAACCTTTGAACGCCATGTCCATTTCTCTTTGGAAGGTAGCACCAACGTTGGACAGCCCAAATGGCATCTTCCTATATGTAAATATCCCCCATTTGGTTGTGAAGGTTGTCTTGAACTGGTCTTCTTCCTTCACCATAATCTGATTGTAGCCAGAGTAGCCATCAAGTAGTGAAAACCTCTCGGAGCCAGCCATAACTTGCAAGATTTTCTCCATGGAAGGGAGTGGGTAATGGTCCTTGAGAGATGCTCTATTTAAGTCTCTAAAATCAACACATAATCTGATCTCTCCAATCTTCTTTCTGACTGGAACCAAGTTGGCAACCCAACTAGAATGCTTGATTGAGAATATGATTCTTGACTCAATCAACTTGTCCAATTCTTTCCTCATGAGAGGCTCCATGTGTGGATTGACTGGTCTTTGTTTCTGCCTGACAGGTTTAGTATTTGGATCCAATTCAATGGTATGCTGAGCTAAGTTGGGATTGAAACCTTTCAAATCTTCATAGCTCCATGCAAACACATTAGGGAACTCTTGACACAGCTGTACAAACTCATACCTTTCTTGATCAGTTGTCATCTTTCCAATTTGCAATGGTTTGTTCTCTTCTACCAAGATGGATACTGAATCCTCTCCCTTGACCTGAATGTTTTCTTTCTCCTTTCTAAATTGATCATTGGGATTAAAAATGTACTCCAAAGTGATAAGTCCCTTGGGCAGCTTGTTAGTTCTCAGTTGTACCACTTGGTCACCATACTACTGTTCCAATTTTTCTTGATTCTTAGCTGAGAACTCGGCTTCTTCTTACAAGAAATGGATGATTTGTTGGTCATTCTCAAACACTTGCCAACTGACATTGTTATCTGGCACTGAAGGCCTCTCAATCACATGGATGTTTGGCTATACCTTGTCTTGTTGAATGCTTTCCACAATGTCAAAGGCTGCCCCTACTGCTGCAAGCCTGTCAGCAGCTTGATTCTCTTTCCTAGGAATGGATTTGGTGCCAAAACCCTCAAAATCTTCCATGAGGTCCCACACCCTGTTCTTGTAGCACCTGAGTAGATCATTCTTGGAAGCATGATGTCCCTTAACCTGATTTACAATCAATTCACTGTCACCAAATACTTGCAAGTTCTTTATTTTCTTCTTGATTGCCCAATGCATCCCTTGCACTAAGGCTTCATATTCAGCAGTGTTATTGGAGCATGCAAACTGAAATCTAAAAGTTGAATAGTACCTTACTACTTGAGGTGAACCAAGCATGGCTCTACCTCCTGCACCTTGTCTACTTCTTGATCCATCAAAAAATAGCTGTCATACCTCATTGTCATCCTTGTGGTTTGGCTTGGTGATGTTAGGAATAGGCTGATTTTCTTCATGTATACAATAGACCCCTAGCTAAGATTCTTCTACTTCTTGATAAGGATCAAAAGCATGTACCTTGTTTGCCCATTCATCAAGAGTTTGATCCGGGATGCTCCCAACCTTGGTGTCAGCTTCATCGGTGCTTGGGTGGTAGTCTTGATCAAATGCTAAACAATTGGTGTTGATCTAACTTGGAGTGTAAGGATCAATGTGGAAGTTTGCAATAGGTTCAGACATGATTTTAGCCTTAGTTCCATACCTCATTCTGAATAGCATGTGTGACCAATCAGCAGACAAATATCCCCCAATCTTGGCTATGAAGTCCCTTGACAAGCATAGGGCAAAGAGTGGTGGAAGGTCTATGACTGATACATCTTGTAAAACAACAACATTTGGACATGCATGCAAGGTAAGACTCAAGTTTCTAATCACTCCAACTATTGTTACTGCTGTCCCATAAAGCTGCATTACCCCTTTGGATATGGTTTCATATTGGAGCCCTAGCTGATCAGCTATTTGTTTAGGCATCACTGAGCTACTTGCCCCAGAATCTATCATGCAATTGTGCACTAACTGATTTCCAATGATTAATGAAACATAGAAAGGAGGGGGATTCAAAATTTCACCTTGCTATCCTCCATGATTCCCTTCAGGCTGGGCAGCATTTGTGAGCACTTTCTTTTGCATCTGAACTTGCTGATTCGAAGTTGGCCAGTCCTTCATGGCAGCTTGTAGCAAATCTCTTTGGCCTGGGATAGATAGGGATTCCCACATTGATATATTTACATTTGTCTTCTTCATCTGATCAATGATACTGAATGGTGATGGAGGATCTCTTTGTTGTCCCTTTGCTTGTACATTCACTCCCTTGCATGTGGGCAGCAATAACTGGTATTTGAGTTGGTCTAGGAGCTGTTCTTGGCTGCCCTTGTGCATTTGACAATTGGATTTTGTCTTGCCAACCATTTGTGGAGCCATGGAAGGTTGTGGATTGGTTGGAGCTAATGGTTGTTCTTCACCCAAATTCCTTTATTTTGACCTTGTGTTGGCTGCAACACCTTGGGAAACTACCTGATTCATGCCACAAAAATCCTCTGCTTGCCAATTTACCAACGTGGTGTCATTTGGGGCTGATTGCTGTTGGAATGTTTCTTGTTGTTGGCTGTTTCCTTGACTGCCCTCACCCTCCACACCAGTAGTTGTCACCATTAATGCTTGATTCAAAGCACCATAGAAGCACATGGATTGGTTATGAGGTTCATTGCATGGAAAACACTAGTCATACTCCTGAGAAATGTTGTTTTGTGTTAGCACCAATGCCTTAGAGGCAGATATGGCATTTGGATTGTAGCTCTGAAATGGTCTATTGGCAAGATGCCTTGTTTGATTCATATTTACAGCTGGATTAGGAGGTCTTTTTGGTTGGTATGGCTACCTGTTGGGCTGAGCTTGGGGCTGGTAAGAAAGTCTAAAACCTTGGGCTTGCTGCCTCTTGAGAGTGACTAGCTCATTACCTAGGTTTTGCAATTGCTTCACGACTTCTTGAAGCTCATTTGGGGCACTTGGAGATGAAGTAGAAGCTTCATTTGAACTCTGATTTCTAGGAGTGGGAGAAGGAGCCAAATTAGGTGCTTGATTAGTATTTGGACTCTCTAAACTTTGAAACAATGGCATGGGAGGTCTAGGGGCTAGTTTGTCAGCTTGGATCAAACAATTTTCAGCCCTAATGGCAATGCTATAAGCCATAGGGATAGTTATGCCTCCCATGGACTGAATCAACATAGAAATATCAGAATTTAGAGCTTTGAGATAGTAGAGAAAAGCACCTTCTACTATTGGTCTGACTGCCACTGGAATTCTCTCCCAAGTCTTTTGAAATCTGAAGTTGAAATCAGTTAGTTGCTCATTGGGAGCTCTCTTGATGGTTGTCAGCTGCTCCAAAAGAGACAAGTTGTCTCCCTTCTCTCCAAATTTCTCATGAAGTGCTATACATAGCTGATTCCAATTCTGCAATAGAACCTGAGCTCCAAGGCTTCTAAACCATTGCAATGCTTTCCCCTTGAATGAAGATGCTAGCAATTTGACAGCCACTTGCATCTCATTGATTTCATGAATTACACAAAGATTGGCAATGTCTTTAACGTGATCACCTGGAGTAGTATGATTTTCTCTAGTGAAGTAGGGAATGCTCTTCAAGGCTGCAATTGGAATTAGATGTTGTGCATTGAGGGCAAGTGGAACTACTGCCTGTGAAGTTGACATAGGGGTTGTTTTGTGCCATTCTAATTGGTCTTAAAACCCTTGTTGACTGAATGAAAGGCCTACCAGGTGGAGGAGTTGAAAGAGTTCTGTTTGGTAGAGATGGAGACCTTTGAATCCTTCTCCCACTTTGCCTTACTCTTGGAGATAACTGTAGATATTCAAACAACACCTCTTCTTCTTTAGCTCTTGACCTTGTAGTGATTCTTCTCATGAGTTTTCAGGTCTGCACTACTGAAACCAGTTGATTCTTCTCCTTGGAGTCGCCAGATGTGTAATTTATAGGTCTTTTGAAGCAAGAAAATTGCAACAGATGCACATCAACTTTTCTGCAATTAAAATGAGACCTCTAAGGTCCCACCGGGCATGCCAAAACTATTGTTGCAAATCAGCAAGCACCCCTGGATGCAAATCAAGGTTCTAAATTGATGTTTTAGGGCATCCAGTGTGATTACACAACATGGAAACCTCTCTCCAAGTGTGGGACTTGTGAAAATGAGAGAGGAATCTCCAGATTAGAGGCTGGTTCCTCAAACTCCTCTGATTTAGATCTATTATTGTTCACAACTACAGAGGTTCGGATCCTAATCCTACTCCTAAATTGTAAGGAGACAAGGATAAGAAATGTAAAAATGAAAACTAAACTGATAAGATGGTGATGCACCAAAAGGAGTGGTGAAACATTTTTTGCTCATGTAAATAGACACAAATTCATGAAATTGCAACATAGGGAAACATCATACACAAGCTGATAAGATGTAATTAGAGGGTCTTGAAATGAAGTAAAACAATACAGACAGAGGAATTAAAGCATTCACAGAGTTTGCACTGTCATTTTCAACATGTAAAAAGCTCTTGCATTCCAACCCTCAAAGAGGTAGATAAACCAACTACAATACTTGGAAAAGTTATGATTCTTTACAACTATCACTTGCTGGAGGTGAAAGAAGAAGTTTTCTATGCAAAAAAAGTGTTCAACCTTTGAAGAAATGAGCCAAATCTAGCTTTTACAGTACATGGGTCGAGCCCAGGAGAGAGAAAACATGAAAAGTGCATGGGAGATATCCCTCATTGATGGAAAATGCATTAAAACAGCATGGAGGACCTTACAAACCCATACCCTGTCATTTTTGACCATATTGGAGAAGAATGCGACCCATTTCTGTATTAAATTTGGTTGTTGAAATGTCATTTCTGGCCATGGACACGTACCAGAACCGTTTTTGAATTTTATCTCTCCAAACTAAACCAAAATTATAAATTGACTATGGAATCATATAGATAATTTTAACAGCTTTCCAATGATATAAATAACGTGAAAATTCTGAGCTCTGGATCAAAAGATATGATCGTTTGAAGATTTAGGGCAAAAACAGGCCCAAAAATGGATCGACGGGAAAAAATTTCAAATTTTACCTTTTTTTTTTGTCATTTGGAAATTTTTTTTCAAAAATTCCCCGCGCTCCACCACCTGGTTGGATGCCATGTGGCAAGCTTCCTGATTCACTGCTAGAATTCTCTCTCCTCAAACACTTTCCCACAAATTTTTCATTGCGCCTTCCCCTTGTGACACGTGTCACACTGTGATTGAGTCTGCGGGCCCCACGGGCAAAAATTTACCATTCTGGAAAGCTTTGACCAGAGAGATCTATCCAATGGAAAAATTTCTAAAAAGATTTGAGTGCCTCCAACCCCCGAAAAAGCTTCCTATTGGAGACTGTGGGCACTTAAGATGAGGCAAGAATTTTCCACAAAAACTCCGCCGAGCCATAACTTGAAAAATATAAGGAGTTAGGGGCAAACTTTACCTTTCTGGATAAGCTGAGAGAGAGCTTCTATGCTGATGGTGGCCATCTTCTAGAAAGCCTTGAGTGCTTTAAAATCAAAAAATGTAGACTGAGGCACCATAGAGATCCTAATTTAATGCACAAGGAGTTAAAGCCACATTGAAACGTTATGCTGGTTGCACTACATTTTGGATACACCAATCATATTCCTTGGGCCATGTTATCTTTCACCGGCATTAAAGCACGGGTTCCCTGGATGCAACAGTGGGGTTATCGGGCTGATAGCATCTTACTGTTGGCTGTAGGCCTAATGCTTGATATGGTGATTTGTTCCTAGATTGGTTCTTGGTATTCATATAGGACTGATATGGAAGGGAAGTTTTAATCTGAACTTGAGGAGCAGATAAGATCAGGTCTATATAACTTTGAGACTGTTGCCTCTAGAGCATGCAAATTAGCTCATTGCCTAAACTTTGCAGTTGCTTCATGACTTCTTGAAGTATATATTTAGGTACTATATAGATGAAGTAGAAGCTTCACTTGAATTCTAATTTCTAGGAGTGGGAACAGGAGCTAAGACAGGTGCTGATTCTTTGTACTTGGAAAATGAAAACTCTCTAAACTTGGATGATAATGGCATTGGAGGCCTAGTAGCTAGATTTCCATGCTTGAATCAAACAATTTTCATGTCTCTAATGGCAATGTTTATAAGCAACAGGGATAGTTATGCCTTCCATGGACTGAATCAATATAGAAATATCATGAATTTAAGGCTTTGGAAAGGTAATAGTAGAAAAGCACCTTACTACTCTGGCCTGACTACCACTGGAATTCTCTCCCAAGTATTTGAAATATGAAAGTAGAAATCAGTCAGCTGCTCATTGGGAGCTCTCTTGATGGTTGTCAGCTATTTTCCAAAAGGACTGACAAGTTGATCTCCCTTCTCTCCAAACTTCTCATGGACAGCTATACAAAGCTGAGTTCCAATTTTGGATAGAACCTAATGATCAAGGCTTCTTAACCATTGCAAAGCCTTCCCTTTGAATGAAGACGTCAGTAATTTGACAGCAACTTGCATCTCATTGATTTCATGAATTACACAAAGGTTGGCAATGTCTTTGACATGATCGCCAGGAGTGGTCTGATTTTCTCCAGTAAAGTATGGAATGTTCTTCAATCCATGCAACTGGTGATTGGATGTTGTGCATTGAGTAGCAAGTGGGTTTCTGCTAGTGAACACTTGACATACGGTTCAGTGGTTGCCCTATTCTGATTGGCCTGAGAACCCTTGTTGATTAGCATGAAAGGCCTATCAGGTGGAGGTGTTGAAGTAGGTTCTATTAGGTGGAGATGGAGATAAAGCTCTTCTTCCCCTGTCTTTCCTTCCTGGAGATAGGCTAGATTAAGCAAACGGTATCCTTCATCCCAGTTCTTGACCTGGTCTGTATTCTTCTCATAAATTTTCCGAGGCTTACGATATGCTGAAACCAGTGGATTTCATTCTTTTGGAGTCGCCAGATGTGTAAAATTGTAAGCTCATTCAAAGCATTCAGAACTTACAACATTCGTACACATCAATCTTTTTGTTCAATAAAAGCCTTAAGACCTCTAAGGTCCCACCGGGATGCCAAAACTATTAGTGCAAATCGGTAGCACCCCCTGGATGTAAATCCAATTTCTAGTTTGATCAAATTAGCATCCAGTGTGATTGCACAACATTGAAACCTATCTCCAAGTGTGGGACTTGTCAAAATGAGAGAAGAATCTCCAGATTAGAGACAATGGTTCCTCAAACTCCTCTGAACAGATCTATTATTTACACAATTGTACGAGGTTTGAATCCTAATCCTACACTAGATTCTCAAGGAGACAATAGATAGAAAGTGCAAAAATTGAAACTAAACTCAACAGGTGATACACCAAATTGAGGAGTGGTGAACACTTCTACTTCTGTAAGCATAGATTTAATCATGTTGAATACAACATAAACATCATGCACAAGCTGATAAGATGTAATTGAAAGTCAGATGAAATGAAGCAAACAAGGGACAACCAAAGGGCTGAAATTTTAGTCACAGAGCTTCTATTGTCATTTCTATTGTCAAGATCCTGGACATTGACAGCATCAAAAGGTAGAAAACCAGTTACATACCATCAAGAGTTCTAATAGTTCTTACAAATCAGTTTGTAATCTGGAAAGGTGAAAGAAGAAGCTTCTATCCAAAATTATGTTCCCACAAGAAAATGAGCCAAATCTGACTTTTACATTAGCATGGGTCGAGCCCAGGAGAGAGAAAACATGTAAAAACATGGGAGCCATTCTCATTGAATGAATGATGGCATTAAAATAACCATGGGCATCCTTATGAGACCCATGCCCTTACATTTTTGGCCATATTTTAAGGAGAATGCTTAACCCATGCTGCATTAAAACTGGTTGTTGAAACGTCATTTCTGGCCATGAAACCACGTACCAGAGACATTCTTGATTTTCCAATCTTCCAAACTGAAACAAAATGCAAAATTGACCCCAGAATCATGTAGAGAATTTCACATCTTTCCATTGATATAAAGAACAGGAAAATCCAAGCTCTGGATCGAAGTATATGGCGATTTGAAGATTTAGGGCAAAAACAGGCCAAAATCGGATTGGCGGGAAAAAAAGTTTGAATTTTTACCCGTTTGGTCATTGGAAAAAATTTCAAGTTTTCCCTGCGCTCTGCCACTTGGATGACACGTGGCGAGATTCCATTCAGTTTGAGAATAGTGGGCCAATACTATTCCTTTTGGAATTTTCAAATGTTAAAGGACATTTTGCCAAAAATTCTAATTCTTTGCCTCGAATGCAACTTGGGTCGATGGTGAAGACACGTGGCAGATTAGATTCATACTTGCGGGCCCGCAGGCAAAATTTTTTGACCATTAAAAAGATTTAGACCAAAACTTGAAAATCCTAATTGGAAGTCCTTCGGGATTAGCTTGAAACTTTCTGGGATCAAATAACTAGGGGCATCTGAAACTTGATTCAGACTTCCGTTAATAGCCTGCAAATGCCTTAAATTCAAAAAATAAAGCCTCATGGGAAATCACGCATCTACTTTTAAGAGTCCTTAACTAAGTCCCAGACGAATAAATCTCTGAACTTCCTAGGATACAGACCTTAACTAAAATAAGGAGGACTGTCATTTTTAGACCTCGTTTAAATGACGTCTAATAAGATGGAATTCTGAATTTGTTTACAGTTGTGGAAAACTTGGTTAATATTTAATAGGTTAAACTTATTAAGTTTATCGATAATGGAGCTGATTACGTTCCAAAGATTAAGAAAGGCTGTCCCAGAAGTGTGAAATGCAACCCTTCGGTATGAAGGAGGAGATGCGTATTAAGCTAGAAGATAGATTAAGTCTCTCTTAGCTACATACAACTATAACCAGAAAGGAGAAAGGATCAGCATGGCTGCTGAAAGTTGATCTTAAATACTAAGATTATAACCAAATCACAATTGAGCTAGATGTGTACCCTTGATGAGAGGATTCCGTAGGACATTGACATATGCCAGCTACAATATGGTGTCTTTGTGAAGGTGGGGCCTTCATGACGACACAATGTTATAGTTGACATATTACAATACCCTTCTAGATACTAAGTTCTTGGGGGATAGGAATGATTTTGACCTCGAATCAATCTTCCGGACGGAGTGACTCCAGAGGACTAAAGGTAACTAGACACATGGAGTTGTCTAGGAATGAAACCATATGTCTTTGTATCTTTAGTTACCATGAGTAACTTCCTATACTCGTTCATATTGCTAGTTGGGGTTAGAGTTTGACCTTAAATGGAAGGACTGGTAGAGACCAAGAAAGACCATTCTAGATAACAGACGAAGTGAGGTGAAGGACGTATTCCATTGGTGTGTATCACATCTAGGAATATGATCATACAAAGCATGTGAAAATATTTGGCCAAAGTATCGCAAGTGCTGGTTGCGTTGTCCTAATCACCTAGTTTAAGATGCAGGATGTCAGATGAATATCAGTAACAGATATTTAGATAGGCTTCTTAAATGGATCACTTCGATAACCGGAAATGGTAAGAGAACCCTGTATATTCATTATACTATGCATGAATTAACATGAAGGATCGGTAAGTCACCGAGTCATGAAATGAGAGATCGCTGAAACTCCGAGCCATAAAGTGGGAGGTCAGTAGTTCTTCGAGTCATTTACAGCAGCATATGGTATCTGTTATATGATTGAATGACATTGAATGTGTGTTCCATATTGCAAATATGTGAACAGAGAACATTAGTTTTAAAAGGAAATTGTGTCATCCAAACTACATTAATTGGACAGAGAACAATTATTAAAACTTGAACCTGTGTTTGAATTATATAATTCATAACAGGGAACGTTGTATAAATTTATTTTTCCCTTGTTCTAGTATCTTAAAATGGGGATGTTACATCTTGGTATCAGAGCTGAAGGTTGCAGCTCTTGGACCTAATGAGTCCACAATTTAATAAGGTTTACATTTTCTTATTGAACAGAAAATGGTCAGAACAAGAGGAAATGCTGTGAACAACCCGTTACCGGGTGGAGAAGCAGCTACTGCTCAAAAGCTGGATGAAATCCTTGCTGCCCTACTAGACACGAGAGATCGTTTGACTGTTTTGGAACAGCAGTCAATGGGCAATGAAGAGGAGGAAGAAGAAGCTGATATAAATGATCAGCCACCTCCTGTGGACAACACCAATGGAGGGAATCCGAGTGTTGATAATAGTAATGTGAATGCTCCTAATCATCCTAAAAATAAAAGGGCAAGATTAGTAGCTGAACTTACAAATGACATAAAGAGAATAAGTCCTTCAAAGTTTGATGGAACAACCCTTGGGGATAGAGCTGAGAATTGGCTCAGTGAAATGGAGAAGTACTTTGCAATAAGAAACTTCTCCAAGGAGACCAAAGCGATATGGGGAGCATATCAGCTTTCTCATGAAGCATCATCATGGTGGGACAACCGTAAGGTTGAGTTGAATATTGTCGAATCAGACATAACTTGGGATCAATTTAAGGGTTACTTTAGGCAACGGTGGCTGCCTCAACTCTATTTTGATAGGAAAATGACTGAATTTCAGAACTGGTCACAAGGAAGGCTGACGGTGACAGAATACTGGGAAGGGTTTACTAAACTCCTTAAGTATGTGCCGCAGTACCAAGCTGATGAGAAGTTCAGAATATGAAAGTTCATAATGGGACTAAATCCCATCATTGGTGGAGAAGTGGATGTCCACGGTCCAACCACCATGGAAGGAGTTGTCGAAAAGGCAATAAGACAGGAACAAAAATTGAGAGCAATTTCTGCTCATAGGGAAGAGATAAGGAAGAAGATTCCCAATTCTTCTTCATCTCTCACACCCAAAAGGGGGCCTTGGAAAAGGTTTGGTGTGTAAAAACAAAATTGTTGTAGATAACAACAAGAAATCTGTAATGAACAAACCTATAAATAGTGTGCAGAACAGCTTCGCAAAAGTTAGTGGCAATGGACAAAAGTCCTATGGGAGCCAGAATGATAACTTCAAAGCTGGTAACAAATTTGAGCCTAGGAAAGGGCCAGTTGGAGGATGCTTCAACTGTGGAAAGGACCATTACACGAGTCACTATCCTCTGAAAAAGGATGATCGCGATCAGTAGCATAGGATACACGCTGTGGTGGCTAACAGACAAGCTGAAAAGCAAGTTACGCCTATAGAAGTTCTGGGTAAGTTATTCGGTACACCTGTAGTCATACTTTTTGATACTGGAGCCACTGAATGCTTTATTTCTACTAAACTTGCAATGAAATTAAAAAGAAAGGCTGAACAAATGGATAAGACATGGACAATGCATTATGGGAATAATGTTGTCCATACAGTCGAAATGTGCCTTTTTGGGGCAATTCTTGACTTGCCCAGTTTCTCCACCGAAGTTGACCTATATGTCACTCCTTTAGGATCATATGATATCATTATTGGAGTTAACTGGTTGGCAGAACATAAGGCAAAGGTCGACTGTTATGAAAAACAAATTTGTTGTTTTGACAACCTGCAGAAAGTAGCAGTCATTCAAGGTGTAAAGCGTGAAGTTGCAGTTAGGAAACTAACAGCTATGCAACTAAAAAGGGCTAAAAATAGAGGTTGCACCTTGTATGCAGTAAAAATGACAGAAAATGTTGAGGAGGATAATGATTTCATGGAAAGATATCCATTATTAAGGGATTTCAGTGATGTATTTCCGGAAGGAATTACCAGGTCTTCCACCCAAACGAGAGTTTGACTTTGCAATAGAAATCAAGCCAGGAACTGAACCCATATCTAAGGCACCTTATAGAATGACCACCCTCGAGTTGGTAGAGCTAAAGGCTCAATTACAGGAACTTTTGACTAAGGGGCTGATAAGACCAAGCGTCTCACCGTGGGGAGCACCGGTAATTTTTGTAAAGAAAAAGGATGGCACATTGAGAATGTGCATTGATTATAGAATGTTGAACAAGGCAACTATTAAGAATCAATACCCACTTCCTAGGATTGATGATCTGTTCAACTAGATGTGTGGAGAATCAGTCTATTCAAAAATAGATCTTCGATCTGGGTATCATCAGCTGAGAATAAAGGAAGAAGATATTCATAAAACAGCTTTTAGAACAAGGTACGGGCATTATGAATTCACGGTGTTACCTTTTGGGTTGACAAATGCACCTGCCGCCTTCATGAATCTGATGAACAATATTTTTCAAGAATACCTAGACAAGTTTGTGCTTGTATTCTTAGACGACATTCTTATATACTCTAAAAATGTCGAAGAGCACCAAGAACATTTAAGGGTAGTGCTGGAAGTTTTAAGAAAGAGGAAGTTGTATGGTAAACTATCTAAATGTTGCTTTTATGATGCAGAGGTGCATTATTTGGGACACGTTATAAGCAAGAACGGAATAGCTGTAGACCCTTCAAAGATCGCAGCTATAACCAAGTGGCCTACACCTAAGAAGCGTGCATGAAGTAAGAAGCTTCATGGGCTTGGCAGGATATTATAGAAAGTTCGTTAAGGATTTTTCAAAAATTGCTGCCCCAATCACCTCACTGCAAAAGAAGGATAAGAAATTTGTCTAGACTAACAAATGTGAATCTGCCTTTAAAAACTTAAAGGAACAGTTAACTACAACACCTATTTTAACTGTACCAGATCCAAATGGAAATTTTATGGTTGTAACGGATGCATCAGAAGAGAAGGCAAACTTGGAGGTATTCTGTTACAGAATGACCATGTCATAGCTTATGAAAGTAAGAAAGCTTAAGTTACATGAACAGAATTATGCTCCACATGACCTAGAGCTCGACTGCCATTGTACATGCACTTCAAATGTGGAGGCATTACCTTTTAGGCAAACCTTTTGAGTTAAAAACTGACCATCTGGGGTTGAAGTATATTTTTACTCGAGCCCAAATTTGAATGCAAGACAGCGAAGATGGTTAGAATTTCTATCTCAATATGATTTTGATATAAGCTACTGTAAGCTAGGAAAACTACACTTCTAGCCATAAGCTGAAGTAATAATGCGACCCATAATGCATTAAAACTAGTTTTTGAAATGTCAGTTCCATAGCCATGTTGAACCTCAGAATGGGCTAGGACCCATGTGCATTGAAAACTGGTTATGTGAAACGTCAGGTACTTTGGCCATTACCACGCGCCATGAGATGTTTCTTGATTTTCTCTCTTCCAAACTAAACAAAAATGCAATACTTTGACCCTAGAATCGTGTAGATAGGATTATGAGACCATCTTTGGCATTAAGACGAGTCAAAGAACATGAAAATCTGAGCTCAAAGGATGCAAGAACTTAGTTATGGCGATCTGAAGAGTTTATTTTCAAAAACGTGTGTAAAAACGGATCGACGGGTAACGTATTTGAATTTTTCCCGCGCGTTGCCACTTGGATGACACGTGATCAGGCTCTAGATTCATTCACGGGTAATCATGGTCTCTGAAAATTCCTGTCGGGCCCTTCCTTAAGTGAGTGGTCTTGCCACTGTGGACACATGGCATTAAGTGGGTGGTATTGAAAATGCTCGGGCCTGATTAGGTGCACTTGTCCTTCGAAAATATTGGCAAGATTAGGTCACTTTGGGACTATTTTTCCCATTTCAGTCCCCCACGCTCCGCCACTCAAGTGCCACATGTTGCATCAGATTTCTAGTTGGACGCGGGCCCTTCCTGACCATTTCCCTTTTGTTTTTTTCAACTTTGGAAATAATCTTCAAAATTTTCCCGCCGGGCTTACGATGAGGTGAAGACACGTGGCGAGATTTGATTCATTGGTTCGGCTCAACTCGGCTTTTCGCGTCCCACGCGTCCCTCGCTTACACAATTGGCCTGAGCTTTCCCAAACTCCTAAATCTACTCTAAATTTCAAAGGGACAAGGATAGAAAATGGAAAAAGAAAGAACTAAAACTAATGTCCCTCTTTGCGGTGAAGCACCAAAGGAGTGGCGAGCATTCCATTGGCTCTCTAGCTCTTTCGGCACAGTTTCGAAAATCCCGCACGTACAACATGGCCCAAACTGATCCCAGTACATGAAGTCTCCTAGAAATTCGGCAAACGACACCAGCAAAGGATAAAAACTGATCACAGCGTCCTCCGCGTACTCTTGTCCCAACTATCCCAGACTGCACTAGGATTCAAATATCTCCAAACCGCCTGAAATAGACTGACAGTTGCGCGAAACTGGTCTGTTATTCCGCTAAATCACTTGCAACGTGACTTTTGGCCCGAGCTATCCCATACTGTCCCAAGTGCTGCGCAGACTGCCTTGGCAACTTTTCAGCCAATTCGTGGCTCCGACAGTCCTAGGGACTGAGCCCAGGAGAGATTGAAACCTGGGAAAACTTGGAAGGGATTCAGCCATTTTTCCTGTATTTCGGCACCACAGCATTGGCAACCTTACAGACCCATTTCCTGACATTTTAAAAACTTGCTGGGAGAGAATGCGAGCCATTCTTCATTGGACATCGGAGAGTTAGAAATGTCATTTCTGTTCAGGGGACCACGTGCAGAAACATGATTTTTTGCCTTGAATCAATATACTTTCTCAGGACTGAATAATCTGATGCATGTTATCAAAATTGATCTTGGGCAGTGAATTTTGGATAGATAGTTTGTGTTTGTATTCTTAGACGACATTCTGTATGATACTCTAAAGAACGTCGAAGAGCACCAAGAACATTTAAGGGTAGTGCTGAAAGTTTTAAGAAAGATTTGAAGTTGAATGGTAAACAGGTCTAAATCGGTTCCTTTTATGATGCAGAGGTGCATTATTGGCTGGGACACGTTATAAGCAAGAACGTAATATGGCTGTAGACCCTTCTAGGGGAAGATTTCACAGCTATATCTGAGTGGCTTGTGCCTAAGAACGTGCATGAAGTAAGAAGCTTCATGGGCTTAGGCAGGAATAATTATAGAAAGTTCATTAAGGATTTTTCAAGAAATTGCTGCTATCCAATCACTGCCACTACAAAAGAAGGATAAAAAATTTGTCTGGACTGACAAAATGTGAATCTGCCTTTAGACACAATTTAAAGGAACAGTTAACTACAGCACCTATTTTAACTATACCATGATCCAAATGGCAAATTTTATGGTTGTACATGGACCACAATGCATCGGGAGAAGGCCTTGGAGGTATATTTGTTAATTCAGAAGTGGACCATGTTATAGCTTAGTGGAAAGCATGAAAGCTGGGTGAAGATTACATGAATTAGAATTTTTAATGCTCCACAGTGGACCTAGAGCATCGCTGCCATAATGTACATGCACTGGTCAAATGTGGTTGGCATTACCTTTTAGATTTTGCAAACCCTGGTTGAGTTAATCAAACTGACCATCTGATTAATTCAAAGTATATTTTTACTTAGCCAAATTTGAATGCAAGACAGCGAAGATGGTTAGAATTTCTGTCTGAGATATGAAATTTGGGTGATATACAGCTACATCAAAGGAAAGGAAAATAAAGTGGCAGATGCTCTGAGTTGAAGGAAGCACATCTCTACTCTTATAATGTTAAGAACTCAGTTTAAGGATGAGGTGAAAGATGCCTTGGAATCAGATCCTTATTTCCAGCAAGTTAAAACAGCACTTGCTACAGATCCAAAGGATGTGAAGTATAAAGGATTTCACTTTGATAGCGAAGGAATTCTGAGATTTGAAAACAAGGTCTATATAACCTTGGAAAATGAATTAAGAAGGAAATTGTTAACTGAATTCCATAATTCACCTTTTTCTAGACATCCTGGAATTACGAAAATGCTTGCTGATCTTAAGAAGCAATACTTCTGGAAGGGAATGAAAAAGGATGTGGTGGAATTTGTAACACACTACTTGGAATGTCAGCGTGTTAAGGCAGAACATATGCATCCCGCTGGATTATTGTATCCCCACAGCGTTCCACAATACAAATGGCAAGTGATAACGATGGATTTTGTTCAAGGATTGCCTATGTCAAGGAATAAGCATGATATTATCCTGGTTGTTGTCGACAAATTAACCAAAGTGGAAAACTTCATTACTGGTAATTTGAAAGACGATGCAACCAGTATTAGCAAGAAGATTTGTACATGAAATTTTTAGATTTGCATGGAATACCCAAATTGATCATTTCAGACAGAGATCTGAAGATGACATCAAGGTTTTGGCAAACGCTTAATGTAGCCTTGGGAACTAAATTAAACTTCAGCTCTGCATATCATCTGGAGACGGGATGGACAGATCTGAGAGAGTCAATCAAGTTTTAGAGGACATGTTAAGAATGTATTGCATGGACCAGTAGTATAAATGGGAGGAATACCTTCCACTGGTTGAATTTGCCTACAATAATACATACCACACCTCTTTAAGCATGGCGCCCTTTGAAGCATTGTATGGAAGAAAATGCAGAACCCCTGTTGGTTGGGACAACGTAGAGGACAGAGAGGTAATTAGGCCAGAAATCCTCAAGGAAATGGAACAACAAATCAAAATAATTCGGGAATGTATAAAGGAGGCTGCCAATAGGCAGAAGAGTTATGCAAACTGAAAGTGGGTTGATAGGAATTATAAACTTGGTGAGAAGGTCTTTCTTCAGGTTAAGTCAAAAAAGAGCTCAATAACTTTTGGCAAGGCTGCAAAGTTGTCACCACGTTACGTGGGACCTTTTGAAATTGTTGAAATAATCAACCCTATAGCTTATCGTCTAGAATTACATCCTTCTTTATCACAAATGCATGATGTTTTTCATATTTCTTTGCTTAAGAAATATGTGACAGATTTATCACATGTGCTGAATTGGAATTCCTTGTAGGTCCAAGACCCAAGAATAATCGTGATTAAGCCCATTTGAGTGCTGGGAACTCGTCTAGTTGTGCTTAAGAAATCACAAAGTGAATCAATGTAAGGTCCAGTGGGACTAGTTTAGCGAAGAAAGTGCAACTTGGGAAAATCTTGAAGAAATGAGATCTGCTTTTCCATACTTGTTTGATCGAAATTGAAATTCAAAAATACTGATAATTCTACCAAATTTAGACAATTATTGATCTATTTTACAGTTGTCTTAAAACACTGTTTTAAAGAGTGAATCTGTTTTTGGTATGAACTTATGAATGGAAGGACAATAATTGAATTTTGTCCTAGAAACTCCTTGAATTGGTTAATTTGATCATCGGGATGATGATTCTTTAAGAAGGGAGGAATGTAACGCCTTGATTTTTGTAAGTTATCATGGTAATTACCTTTCATGATGTTGTAACTGTAGAAATGAAGATAAATATGTTAAGACACATCTTTTGATCTTAGAGGAATGTGTTTCTGATTTGGACCCTTGTTTGCTGTAACTTGATACTTGGGACAGAAGTTATTATTTCTTGTGTGATTGCTAATGAGACAACAAACTTGTCGTATGCTTGATGAACTCTATTCGCTGATTGACAGCACACCTTGAATCAATTCCATTGATCCAAGGTATGTTGTGGCCTTCTTATGATTGCTTTGTCGATTTACTTTTAAACCAGACTGAAGGTTGATATAAATGTTGCAGCACTTGATTTCAGGTATGAATATCTCGTACATAGATGCCAATGAAAAGGTTCTATTCTCAAACCACACACTGTTGTAACTCTAGATAGCGTAAGACGATAAGGGCCTGGATGCAAGTGGCACATGTATGTGGAATTTAGGACGAAATGTCCTGCTTAATGTTGAATATGACTGTCAGGTGGAAAGACTTGATATGGAAACTAGTTAATTAAATATTAGGGGATTAAACCCTAACCAACCCCTAAGTTTTATCTTATACCCTAACTACTATCCTATATGGATTTTAGATTTCATAAGGGAGAAAATAGATATAAATTCCATTAACCTATGAACTAGGTGGATGATCTAGATATGAACTATTAAAATACTAAGCTAATCCTAACCTAAGGAAGGGGACACATAGACCCATGTGGATGGAAAGGATAAGGAAGGGAAGGTAGTAAATTTAATGGGACAGTAAATGAAGTCCTTATAAATGTTCAGCGCCAAGTTTGGCGGGAACAATTAAAAGTTGGAGGCATCCAACTAGCTAAGTGGCTAAAAAGGGAATTTACATGCAAAATTTGAAATTTGAAAACTTGCCAACCTGAGTCGGCATTGGTGGCATGAGGAATGAGGAAAAAAGTACTGCATTCAATGCATTCAATGACCTTGGTTTTAGCGACCATCTCGCCTTGGAAGATAGGTTAGAGGAAAAAGGAAAATTGTTTGTCATGCTGTGTGCAATCGGTTTTTTAGTTACTCTGCATTTTGTTTCTCCATGGTTCTGTCAAACCTGCTGTTATTTTTGGTTATTGTCTGCTGTTCTTTGGAATAACAGCGGCTATTCTTCGAGCTTGAGGAAGTTAGTGAACTGGTTGGGAAAGCCCTAGCTGCGGACGCCGTGGAGAGAAATAGCTCTTGTGGGTGCGGTTTTCTTCGAGCTTCAAAAGAAAATTTAACATGCATGTTAAGCCCTTCTCCTTAATACCGTTTTCTTTTTTTTAATACATCTCATTAAAACAACCTTGCTCTTATGATGGGGTGATTTGGGTTAAATGATGTTGGTTGTTATGTTGAGATGATTTCGAGTTGAGTCGTTTTCTTTTGCTGTACGCGGCTTGAGTCATTCTTTGCATATGATTAAGCTGAGTACACTTTCCTTGACTATGTGGTTTGTTTCGGCAGTGTTAGGTATTCACTTTATTGCGAATTGGGGTTGTGCTAATGAAATACATTAGTTAAATGAATATCTCTTCTGATGTTGTGAGCATTGTTGTGGCAATGAAAATATGAGGTGAATTGTATGTCTGGTTGAACTGTCCTTAAAAGAATGAACACAAGTTGAGTATTCTCGGGTGCTTGAATAATATGATTAGTTCTTCTTATGTGAAATCATTAATGAATCTGATGTTTTGTGTGTCCTACTTCAAAATCTGAAGGTAATGGGGAAAGAGGATTTTATTGTGCATTTTGGATTCGGTGTGATCTTCTGGTATGAACTTTCATAATAAAAAGGAACACGGCTTTGTGTATTTTTTGCAAATGAAGTGAAATAAAGTGGGGTTTGTGCTTGCTGTCTGAGATTGTTTTTGACTGTGTTTTGCATACGCATCTATTATCCTATGTACGAGTTTGAATTGACAAATGTATTGTTATGTGAATATTGTATTTCTGAGTTCAGTGTGTGGAAATGTTTGGGAAGAACAAAGTTCGTGGTGATTTTGATAAACTATTGTGCGAGTTATAATCTCCTTGACGTTTTGTTTTTCATTGCATAGAATACGGGCTCCCTGGGACAGTAAGGTCATAGTAGCATCTTACTTTGTTGTTCTAATTAGATATGGTGTTCTACCTGTTGGTTCTTGGTATTCATATAGGACTGTTTGGAAGGAAGTTCTGATCTGAATGGGAACAAAAAAAATTCAGTCTATAGAATAGATTGGGTAGAGTATAAAAATCCTACTCTGTGTCCTGCTAAACTCAAGGATATATATATATATAATTTTAAGGATTGAGAACCTTTCATTTTTTTCATTAAGAGCAGAATATGAATGGATTTCTTACTTTGTCTATTGGAAAGGGAATTCTCTCATTATTATGATGAAAGTGTGACTGGTTGATAGTTGTTCTACACTCTTACATCTTATATAGATGTAAATGTCTGTAGAGCGAAATTATTTAAAAAAAAAGAAATGATTGTGTTAGAAGTTATTTTGGTATCTAATGCTTACGGACCAGTTGCCATGAACTCTGGTCAACTTTTTGGAAGGGTAAATAGTAGTTTTTATATTATTGAAATATACTACTGTGGAATGAATCATACTATTGGATTATGCCTGCTGCTAAATAAGTGGATATTTGGTTAAACAGTGAAGAAGAGCTAATATGATCCTTGCTTCCTTTTATTCGATTATTGATTTTTGTTTATTTCTCTTTGGACTGTTATCATTGATTGATACCACGTTTGGATTAAAAATTTCTAGTACAGTCTATGAGGAAAGGAAAGAGAGTGTGAATGGATAATTGAATTCATGATCATTTTTCTCTCATACAATTGGAAATCTATAATTGTTATGGAATGAATTTCGTACTGCTTGGGTTAAGCATTTGTATTTAATTGTTGTTCGCTTGTTCTCTTCAACGTTTGATTGCTTGAAATCAGATGAGTTGTATGAAGGAAGGGACAATAATTCGGTTTAGATTTTAGTTAAGATCTATCTTTTGAATTCAAAACTATTGTAAGAGAATGGAATTGATAGCATTTATGTTAGAACAGTAGTTGCATAGTTGTGTTTTTAGTTCTTACAGTTGTTTGTAATCTGGAACTGTTGAAGGAAATTACTTCTTGCAATAATTATTTGGGAAAGAGAGCAGTAATCCTTTGTCTGATTAGGAGGGTTATTGGATGATTGAGTTGATATGTTGTTCATCCTCTTTGGTATTTAATTCTTGAATGATGTTCATATTAACATTTCATAAAAGTAGGGTTCTTTTATTGAGACAGTTAATTAAAAGCACCTCATTTTAAAGATAAGTGCTTAATATGCTCAATTCAATGAACTGACCCATGTAAGTAATTTTGCAGATGAAACTTGAGTATAAATGAAGACATGGTTTTTTTCTGATACTTCTTTGATTAACTGAAGATGGATTGTATTGATAGCTATTACTCCTCCATGAGGAAATGAGAAAGGAATAAGTTACATTCTTCTATCTTTATGAGTTGTAATGTTGTTTGATATAAACAAAGTCCAGTCGTTTGGACTGGCAAATGTATAGATTGTAAATCTGATGGATGAATACAAGTAAAAGTGTGATATTTTTAATAACTATATCAGTTTGATATTGTTGAATAAGTTTGAGAATATAACTGTTGTTGCAAATCAGCAGCACCCCTGGATGTAAATCAGGTTTCTAAGTTGATGTTTTAGGCATCCAGTGTGATTGTAAAACATTGAAACCTTTCTCCAAGTGGGGGACTTGTAAAATGAAAGAGGAATCTCCAGATTAGAGGTTGGTTCCTCAAACTCCTCTGATCAGATCTATTATTTGTACAATTGCAGAGGTTTGAATCCTAATCCTACTCTAAATTCCAAGGAGACAGAGATAGAAAGTGTAAAAATTGAAACTAAACTAATAGGTGATACACCAAAGGAGTGGTGAATACTTCTTGTTCATGCAAATTGACACAATTTCATAAAATGTAACATGAAACATCATACATAGGCTGATAATATGTAATTAGAGGTCTGAAATAAAGCAAGAAAATACAAACAAAGGACTGAAAATTGATCATAGAGTTTACACTGTCATTTTTCACTGTCAAAATCCTTGCATTTGCAACATCAAAGAGGCAGAAACCTGTTACAATCATGAAGAAGGTATGATACTTGCAAAAATCACTTGTTGAAGGTGAAAGAAGAAGCTTGCTATCCAAAAAAAATGTTTCTTTTTCAAAAAAGAGCCAAATTTGGCTTTTACAATGCATGGGTCGAGCCCAGGAGAGAGAAAATGTGTAAAAAACATGGAAGCCATTCCCCATTGAATGAAGATGCATTAAAACATCACGGGCGTCCTTACAGACCCATGCCCTAACATTTTTGGACATGCTAAAGAAGAATGCAACCCATTTTACATTAAAACTAGTTGTTGAAACGTCATTTTTGGTCATTACCATGTGCCAGAAGCGTTTTTTGATTTTCTCTCTCCAAACTCCACCAAAATGAAAAATTAACCCCAGAATCTTGTAGAGAATTTCACCAGCTTTCCATTGATATAAAGAACGCAAAAAATGAGCTTTGGATGAAAGATATGGTGATTTGAAGTTTTAGGGCAAAACAGGGCCAAATCGGTTCGCTTTGATATTTTTGGCCTGGACATGTGGCGAGTTCTGATTGGCTACGGGCCTTCTAGGGGAAAATTTCCCAAAAAAACTCCACTGAGCCATAACTTGAAAAATACATGGAGTTAGGAGGAAAACTTTACATTTCTGGAAAGCTGAGAAAGAGCTCTATCTAATGGTGTCATTTCCAGAAGGTTTTGAGTGCTTGAAAAGTACAATTTTGTGACTGAGGCACAAGAGAGGGAAGAATGAGAGGAGTTAGCCACAAAATGAGAAGGGGGCACATTTTGGATAACAATTTTGGTGACTCAGAGGGGTCATCTGCCTGCTGGATGAAGTTACCAGTTGCCTGAAGCATCCATTGGGCCTGGAGTCATGAGTTGTAGCCTACAAACTGATCTGAACTTTGAAAACCTCCTCTCTGAGCCACTTGGAAACCCACTGAAATGGACTGTGCAAGAGCAAAACCAGCACCACAAAAACTATGTACAAAACTGAAAATCATACATGCTCCAAATGGAACATGCAGAGTGTACACAAGCACTTATTTTACTGAAAGCAAACTTCTTATTTCACCAACAAGTGATAGTTGTAAGAATTGACCTTTTTCAAATTTGTAACAGGTTATACCTCGTTGATGGTGGAAACAAGAGATTTTTCATTGGAAACTGACAGTGCCAAACTTTGTGAATGCTTCAGTCCTTTGTTTGTATGTTTTACGTCATTTTAAGACCTCTAATTACATATCAGCTCTGTGTATGTTTTCCCGTTGCCATTTCATGACTTTGTGTTAGTTACATGGCAAAAATGTTTCACCATCCTTTTGGTGCAGCACCATCTAGGTTAGTGTTTCATTTTTGCATTTTTATCCCGTTTCTCTTGCAATCTCGGGTAGAATTAGGATTAGAACCTCTGTAGTGTGTAAATATAGATCTAAATCAGAGGAGTTTGAGGAACCATCCTCTATCTGGAAGTTCCTCTCTACATTTCCAAAGTCACCAAATTGGATTGGAGAGAGTTTTCCATGTTGTGCAATCACACTGGATGACTCTAAAAATCATTGAGAACATGATTGCATCAAAGGGTGCTGCTAATTTGCAACAACAGTTTTGGAACATCCGGGGAGGTGGGACTTAGAGTTGTCTCATTTTTACTAGCAGCAAAGTGATGTGCTATGCTGCCAATTATTGCTTGAAAAGCGCTATATTTGCATATCTGGCGACTCAAGGGGAAGAATCAACTAGTTTCAGGAGGGCAGGACTAAAAACTCATGTGAGAAGAATCACCACAAGGTCAAGAGCCTGGAGAAGAAAGAGGGTGTTTGTTTGAATATCTGTGTTTATCTCCAAGAGATAAGGTAAAGTGGGAGAGAATCCAAAGGTCTCCCCTCCACAAAAAGAACTCTCTCAACTTCCTTCCCACCTAAGTAGGCCTTCACTACAATCAACACTAAAGGGGTTCTAAGGCCAATAGAATGGCCACAAAACAACCCCTATTGCAAATTCACAGGTAGCAACCACTTTCCCTCAATGCACACACATCTAATTTAATTGCAGCTTGAAGAACATTCCATACTCACTGGAGTGGAGAGAAATCAGATAGCCAGGTGGATCAGGTTAAAGACATTGACAAACTCTTTGTGCCAATTCATGAAATCAATGGATGGCAAGTGGACTGTTCAAATGCTAGCATCTTCAATTCAGGGGCGAAAGATTGCAATGAGTTTAGAAGCCTTAGAGCTAGTTTTCTATCACATAATTGAATCAGCTATGTATAGCCAATCATGAGCAATTTGGAGAGAAGGGAGGGAGACAACTGCTCTTTTAGGGTAGTGAAACCATCAAGAGAGCTCTAAGAGCAGCTGAATGATTTCAACTTCAGATTCAAAGCTCTAAATTCTGATATTTCTCTATTGATTCAATCCATGAGGAGGCTCATAAACTATCCCTATGGCGTATAGGCATTGACTTAGGGCTGAAAAATTGTGTGAGCCAAGCTGGGCCAAATAGCCCCTCTGACCTCCCATGCCATTTTTCCAGTTTGAGCGTCCAATTACCATCAAGCAACTATTGAAGCTCTTCTCCCCTCTAGAAATCAGAGTTCAAATGAAGCTTATACTTCCATATCCAATGTGCCCGATGAGCTGCAAAGAAGTCATGAAGCATTGCAAAACTCTAGGCAATGAGATAGTCCATCTAAAGAGGCAGGCAAGCCCAAGGTTTTCGACCTATCACCACCCAAGCTCAGCCCAACAGGCAGCCATAACTAACCCAAAGACTCCTAATCCAGCTTACAATATGAATCAAACAAGGCCTCCGCCCAAATAGCCATTTCAGTATTCCTACAATCAGATGCCATATTGCCTCGAAGGCATTGGGGCCCAACACAAACAACATTGCTCAGGAGGATGACTGGTGTTTTCCATGTAAGGACCCAGAACCAATCCATTGCTTTCAATGGTGCTTTGAATCAAGTATTACTGGTGAAAAATACTGGTGTGGTGGGTGAGGGAAGTAAGGCAACCAACCAACAACAAGACACATTCCAACAGCAATCAGCTCCAAATGACACCACGTTGGTAAATTAGCAGACAAAGGATTTTGTGGCATGAATCAAAACCGTCTTCAAGGTGGTACAGCCACACAAGGTCAAAACAAAATGCATTTGGGTGAAGAACATCCAGTAGCTCCAACCACTCCCCAAACCCTTCCCTAGCTCCCCCCCATGGTTGGCAAGCCACCTCCCCTTTCACTGCCCACGGCCGCCCAGCGCCCCTTCTCAGACCCACCTCACATCCATTCTTTTCATACCCCCGTGCAAGGAGGGAATGTACAAGCCACGGGACACACCCAGGACTTCCTTCCCCATTTAGTACATGAGCAGATGAGAAGACAAATGTTAATCTATCAATGTGGGACCCTATATACCAGGCCAAGAGACTTGTTACAACGCCATTGAAGGAATGGCCAACTCGAATCAACAGTTCAGATGCAAGAGAAGTGCTCACAAATGCGCCCTACCTGAGGGAAACTGGATGACAGCAGGTAAAATGTTGATGAAGACCCCACGCTTTCTATGTTCCATTAAATGGAAATCAGTTCGTACACATTGCATGAGATTCTGGGGAGAAAGAGCTTAGTGATGACTAAACAATAGCTGATCAGCTAGGGCTCTCGTATGAACCCATATCTAAAGGGGTTAGTGAGTGGATGTGACGCAGTAGTAAGCGTGTAGAGAGGAACAATAGTTGGGGTGATTAGAAACTGGAGTCTTACCTGGCATGCATGTCCAAATGTTGTTGTTTACAAGACGTATAGTCATAGACCTTCAACCACTCTTGCCTATGCTGTCAAGGGACTTAACGCTAAGATGTGGGGATATTTGTCTGATGATGGGTACACATTGCTATTCAAAACGAGGTATGGACATAAGGCTACAATAAAGTCTGAACCTATATGCAAACTTCCACATTGAGCCTTCACTCCAAAGTCAGATCAACACCAATGTTGGATTGGATCAAGAGAACCACCCAAGCACGATGAAGGTGACACCAAGGCTGGAGCATCCCGGATCTAAATTGATGATGGGCAAACAGGTAACAGCTTTTGATCCTTATCAAGAAGTAGAAGATCTGAAGCTAGGGGTCTATTGTAGAAATGAAGAAAATCGCATAATCATGAACATCACAAGCCAAACACAAGGATGAAATGAGGTATGGCAGCTATTTTTTGAAGGGATCAAGAAGTAGACAAGGTGCAAGAGGGGGGACACATGCTTGTCACCTAAAGGAGTAAGGTTAATTCAACTTTTAGATTTAAGTTTGCATATAATCTGGGTTGCTCCATTATGCTCCAAATAACACTGCATGTATGAAGCCTTAGGCAAGGGATGCATTGGGCAACAAGAAGAAAATTAAAGAACTTGGCAAGTCTTTGGTGATGTGAATTGATTGTAAATCAAGTCAAGGGACAACATGCTACCAAGAATGATCTATCAGGTGCGTGTAACAAGAACAAGGTGTGGGACCTCATGAGATATTGAGGGTTTTGCATTCATCATTTCCCATCCTAGGAAGAGAATCAGCTGCTGACAGGGCTTTGCAGAGTGTTAGGGGCAGCCTTTTTGACATTGTGGAAAGCATTCAACAAGACAAGGTACAGCCAAAACATCCACGTGATTGTGAGGCCTTCAGTGCCAAGATGATAAAATGTAGTTGGTAAGTGTTTGAGGATGACCAGCAAATCATCCATTTTGCAGAAGAAGCCGAGTTCTCAGCTAAGAATCAAGAAAAATTAGAACAGCAGTATGTGTGACCAGTGGATACAGCTGAGAACTAATAAGCTGCCCAAGGGACTGACAATTTGGAGTTCCATTTTAATCCCAATGATAGTTAGAAAGGATTAAAGCAACATTCAGGCAAGAGGAGAGGATTCAGTATCCATTTGGTAGAAGAGAACAACCATTGCAATTAGAAAGATGACAACTGATCAAAGAAAGAAGGTATGAGTTCGTTACAGCTGTGTCAGAGTTCCTGATGGGTTTACATGGAGCCTAGTGAAGATTTGAAAGGTTTATCCTAAACTTAGTTAGCATACCTTGAATTGGAGCCAAAATACTAAGCCTGCAGGTAGAAGAAACAAAGGACAGTCAATCCACACAATGGAGCCTCTGTCATGAGGAACGAATTGGAGAAGGAGAAGCTGATTGAGTCAAGAATCGTATTCCCAATCAGGCATTCTAGTTAGTGTGCCAACTTGGTTTCCAGTCAGAAAAGAAGAGAAGAAGAATGGAGAGATCAGATGGGTTGATTTATTTTAGAGACTTAAATAGAGAATCTCTGCAAGGACCATTACCCATCTACTTCCATGAGTAAATCTTGCAAGTTGGGCTGGCTCTGAGAGGTTTTCACTATTGATGGCTACTCCGGCTACAATCAAATTATCGGTGAGGAAGAAGACCAGTTCAAGACAGCTTCAAACCAATGGGGGACTTTTGCATACAAGAAGATACCATTTGGGGCTGTCCATGCTAGTGCTACCTTCCAAAGGCAATGGACATGGCGTTCACAGGTTTGATTAACACGGTGGTGCTGATTTACCTGATGCTATCTCTATTTTTTTTAAAATGTAGCAGACCACTCTCTCCCCCCATTTGAGAAAGTTTCACGTATGGTGTAGGAAAATTTGAGACTGTCTTTGACTCCAAGGAAGTTGATCTTTTTGCCCACATGAAGGAAATCTACTTGGCCCAATTGTCTCCAAGAATGATTAGCAATTGATCAGAGAGAGTCAAGCCATACAGGAGCACTACCATTGCCAGAGCCACAAGAAAGCCCTTCAGGATTCTGGGGAGGGATAAACTTGTTTTCGGCGGTTTTTGGGGGCCTAGAATTTTGCAGCCCTGTTCAAGCCCTCACCAAAATGGTAAAGAAGGCATGGCTTTCAAGTGGGACAGTTATAAGGCAAGGAGATTTTTGAAGCAATCAAGGAAGCATTTCTCAAGCCAACATTGTCATCACCCGGAATTCTCCAAGGATTTCATCCTTATGATTTAGAGGTAATGACACTATTTCTCCCATTTTTGGTACAGTAGAACAAGGATAATGATGTGAGACGCCCATTGCCTTCTTCAGCCAGAGGCCTAGATGAATATGAGGTGAAGTACTCTGTTATTGAGAGCACATGCTGGTGGCAGTAATAAGAAGCTTGAAGAAAATTAAGCATTAGTTCCAACAACAAGGTCAGTTGATGGCTTCACATGTTGGGGTTAAGGACTCATCCTCAACAACGCATTTGAACGAGAAAAGGGCAGTGGATCACTGTGTCATGGAGGATGACAGAGATCCCAAAAATCACCAAGTGGTTATAGAAAAAGGATTGTGGGAGAGCAGCTAGTTTGGGGAAGCAACAAAAGAAGCATGCAATGAAGGAGAGTGCTGTTGACAGTTCAAGACAGCTATGAGCATGTGGGCAATCAAGAAGAAAACAATGCTGCCCCCACTCCTTGTGGACCCAAGGTATAATGCACTTCCTAAGCACAACCCTATGCCCCCCAGAGATGAGTACAAGACCAAAGAGAAACTTTTCGATTGCAAGGCATCCATATGCATTGTTGATGGAGTTTTGTTCACGAAAGATGTTGAATGGATGCTACTGGATGCATAGCAAAATCAGAATTCATAGGGTGTTGGAAGAGTTCCATGGTGGAACAGCTTGGTGGTCTTGAACCGAGAGTGATAAGCTCTAAAAATAATGGAAGGATGGTTTATTATTGGGCCCCCCCCCCCCCCTAAATTCAGTGATTGTATGCATGGATAAGACGGTGTAAGACTTGGTGCCATTCTTCATAGCAACATCAGATAGAACTCTCTCTCTACTTTCCAGAAAGGTAAAGTTTTCCTCCTAACTCCTTATATTTTTCAAGTTATGGCTCGGCAGAGTTTTTGTGGAAAATTTTCTCATTTGAGGCCCACAGCTAATAGGAAGCTGCCACATGGTAGAGGAGTTCGGGGTCGGAGGCAAATATGAATTTTTTTTCCAAAAGAGTATAAAAAAGTCGATTTTTAAAGGAAAACCCACGGAAAAGAGAAGGAGAGAGAATTCTAGAGTAAATCAGAGCTTGCCACGTGGCATCCAACCAGTGGAGCACAGGGAATTTTTGAAATTTTTTTCAAAGACAAAAAAAAGGAAAAATTTGAAATTTTTTCCCGCTGATCCATTTTTTGGCCGTTTTTGCCCTAAATCTTCAAATGATCATATATTTTGATACAAAGCTCATATTTTCACATTCTTTATATCATTGGAAAGATGTTAAAATTCTCTACATGATTCCATGGTCAATTTCTAATTTTGGTTCAGTTTAGAGAGAGAAAATTCAAAAACAGTTCTGGTACGTGTCCATGGCCAGAAATGACATTTCAACAACCAAATTTAATACAGAATGGGTCACATTCTTCTCCAATATGGTCAAAAATGATAGGGTATGGGTTTGTAAGGTCCTCCATGCTATTTTAATGCATTTTCCGTCAATGAGGGATGGTTCCCATGTGTTTTTCACATTTTCTCTCTCCTGGGCTCGACCCATGTACTGTAAAAGCTAGATTTGGCTCATTTCTTCATGGTTGAACACTTTTTGGCATTGCAAACTTCTTATTTCACCTCCAACAAGTGATAGTTGTAAGAATTAGACCTTTTTCACAATTTGTAACAGGTTTATACCTCTTTGATGGTGGAATACAAGAGATTTTTTCATGGAACTGACAGTGCAAACTTTGTGAATGCTTTCAGTCCTTTGTTTGTATGGTTTTACTTCATTTTAAGACCTCTAATTACATCTATCAGCTTGTGTATGTTTTCCCTTGTTGCATTTCATGAATTTGTGTCTATTTACATGGCAAAAATGTTTCACCACTCCTTTTGGTGCATCACCATCTTTAGTTTAGTTTCATTTTTGCATTTTTATCCCTGTCTCCTTGCAATCTAGGGTAGAATTAGGATTAGAACCTCTGTAGTTGTGTAAAATATAGATCTAAATCAGAGGAGTTTGAGGAACCATCCTCTATTCTGGAGATTCCTCTCTCATTTTCACAAGTCCCACACTTGGAGAGAGTTTTCCATGTTGTGCAATCACACTGGATGCTCTAAACATCATTGAGAACATTGATTTGCATCAAAGGGTGCTGCTAATTTGCAACAACAGTTTTGGCACATCCGGTGGGACCTTAGAGGTCTCATTTTTACTGCAGCAAAGTTGATGTGCATCTGCTGCAATTTTATTGCTTGAAAAGAGCTATAATTTGCATATCTGGCGACTCCAAGGGGAAGAATCAACTAGTTTCAGGAGTGCAGGCCTAAAAACTCATGAGAAGAATCACCACAAGGTCAAGAGCTGGAGAAGAAGAGGTGTTGTTTGAATATCTGTAGTTATCTCCAAGAGTAAGGTAAAGTGGGAGGAGAATCCAAAGGTCTCCATCTCCACCAAACAGAACTCTCTCAACTCCTCCACCTAGTAGGCCTTTCACTCAATCAACAAGGGTTCTAAGGCCAATTAGAATGGCACAAAACAACCCCTATTGCAAATTCACAGGTAGCAACCCACTTTCCCTCAATGCACAACATCTAATTCCAATTGCAGCCTTGAAGAACATTCCCTACTTCACTGGAGAAAATCAGACTACTCCAGGTGATCATGTTAAAGACATTGCCAATCTTTGTGCAATTCATGAAATCAATGAGATGCAAGTGGCTGTCAAATTGCTAGCATCTTCATTCAGGGGGAAAGCATTGCAATGGTTTAGAAGCCTTAGAGCTAGTTCTATCACAAATTGGAATCAGCTATGTATAGCACTTCATGAGCAATTTGGAGAGAAGGGAGACAACTTGTCTCTTTTAGAGTAGCTGACAACCATCAAGAGAGCTCCTAATGAGCAGCTGACTGATTTCAACTTCAGATTTCAAAGCTCTAAATTCTGATATTTCTATATTGATTCAATCCATGGGAGGCATAACTATCCCTATGGCTTATAGCATTGCCATTAGGGCTGAAAATTGTTTGATCCAAGCTGGCAAAATAGCCCCTAGACCTCCCATGCCATTGTTTCCAAGTTTAGAGAGTCCAATACCAATCAAGCACCTATTGAAGCTCCTTCTCCCACTCCTAGAAATCAGAGTTCAAATGAAGCTTCTACTTCATCTCCAAGTGCCCCGAATGAGCTTCAAGAAGTCATGAAGCAATTGCAAAACCTAGGCAATGAGCTAGTCACTCTCAAGAGGCAGCAAGCCCAAGGTTTTAGACCTTCTAACCAGCCCCAAGCTCAGCCCAACAGGCAGCCATACTAACCACAAAGACCTCCTAATCCAGCTACAAATATGAATCAAACAAGGCCTCCTGCCAATAGACCATTTCAGTCCTACAATCCAAATGCCATATTTGCCTCTAAGGCATTGGTGCAACACAAAACAACATTGCTCAGGAGTATGACTGGTGTTTTCCATGTAATGAACCTCATAACCAATCCATGTGCTTCAATGGTGCTTTGAATCAAGTATTACTGGTGAAAAATACTGGTGTGGTGGGTGAGGGAAGTCAAGGAAACAACCAACAACAAGAAACATTCCAACAGCAATCAGCTCCAAATGACACCACGTTGGTAAATTAGCAAGCAAAGGATTTTTGTGGCATGAATCAAACAGTCTCTCAAGGTGTTACAGCCAACACAAGGTCAAAAAAAATGAATTTGGGTGAAGAACATCCATTAGCTCCAACCAATCCACAACCTTCCATGGCTCCACAAATGGTTGGCAAGAAAAATCCAATTTCAAATGCACAAGGGAAGCCAAGAGCAACTCCTAGACCAACTCAAATACCAGTTATCACTACCCACGTGCAAGGAGTGAATGTACAAGCAAAGGGACAACAAAGAGATCCTTCATCACCATTTAGTATCATTGATCAGATGAAGAAGACAAATGTTAATATATCAATGTGGGAATCCCTATCTATCCCAGGCCAAAGAGACTTGTTACAAGCTGCCATGAAGGACTGGCCAACTTCGAATCAACAAGTTCAGATGCAAGAGAAAGTGCTCACAAATGCTGCCTAGCCTGAGGGAAATCCTGGAGGACAGCAAGGTAAAATGTTGAAGCCCACTCCTTTCTATGTTTCATTAATCATTGGAAATCAGTTAGTACACAATTGCATGATAGATTCTGGGGAAAGTAGCTTAGTGATGCCTAAACAAATAGCTGATCAGCTAGGGCTCTAGTATGAACCATATCTAAAGGGGTAGTGCAGCTGGATGGGACAGCAGTAACAATAGTTGGGGTGATTAGAAACTTGAGTCTTACCTTGCATGCATGTCCAAATGTTGTTGTTTTACAAGATGTATCAGTCATAGACCTTCCACCACTCTTTGCCCTATGCTTGTCAAGGGACTTCACAGCTAAGATTGGGGGATATTTGTCTGCTGATTGGTCACACATGCTATTCAGAACGAGGTATGGAACTAAGGCTACAATCAAGTCTGAACCTATTGCAAACTTCCACATTGAGCCTTACACTCCAAGTCAGATCAACACCAATTGTTTAGCATTTGATCAAGAAGACCACCCAAGCACCGATGAAGCTGACACCAAGGCTGGGAGCATCCCGGATCTAACTATTGATGAATGGGCAAACAAGGTACATGCTTTTGATCCTTATCAAGAAGTAGAAGAATCTGAGCTAGGGGTCTATTGTATACATGAAGAAAATCAGCCTAATCCTAACATCACCAAGCCAAACCACAAGGATGACAATGAGGTATGGCAGCTATTTTTTGATGGATCAAGAAGTAGACAAGGTGCAAGAGGTGGACCCATGCTTGTTTCACCTCAAGGAGTAAGGGTACTATTCAAATTTTAGATTTGAGTTTGCATGCTCCAATAACACTGCTGAATATGAAGCCTTAGTGCAAGGGATGCATTGGGCAATCAAGAAGAAAATAAAGAACTTGCAAGTCTTTGGTGATAGTGAATTGATTGTAAATCAGGTCAAGGGACAACATGCTACCAAGAATGATCTACTCAGGTGCTACAAGAACAAGGTGTGGGACCTCATGGAAGATATTGAGGGTTTTGGCATCAAATCCATTCCTAGGAAAGAGAATCAAGCTGCTGACAGGCTTGCAGTAGTAGGGGAAGCCTTTGACATTGTGGAAAGCATTCAACAAGACAAGGTACAGCCAAACATCCACGTGATTGTGAGGCCTTCAGTGCCAGATAACAATGTCAGTTGGTAAGTGTTTGAGAATGACCAGCAAATCATCCATTTCTTGCAAGAAGAAGCTGAGTTCTCAGCTAAGAATCAAGAAAAATTAGAACAGCAGTATGGTGACCAAGTGGTACAGCTGAGAACTAATAAGCTGCCCAAGGGACTTATCACTTTGGAGTCCATTTTTAATCCCAATGATTAGTTTAGAAAGGATAAAGCAAACATTCAGGTCAAGAGAGAGGATTCAGTATCCATCTTGGTAGAAGAGAACAAACCATTGCAAATTAGAAAGATGACAACTGATCAAGAAAGGTATGAGTTCGTACAGCTGTGTCAAGAGTTCCCTGATGTGTTTACATGGAGCTATGAAGATTTGAAAGGTTTTAATCCTAACTTAGCTTAGCATACCATTGAATTGGATCCAAATACTAAGCCTGTCAGGTAGAAACAAAGACCAGTCAATCCACACATGGAGCCTCTCATGAGGAAAGAATTGGAGAAGCTGATTGAGTCAAGAATCGTATTCCCAATCAAGCATTCTAGTTAGGTTGCCAACTTGGTTCCAGTCAGAAAGAAGAATGGAGAGATCAGATTGTGTGTTGATTTTAGAGACTTAAATAGAGAATCTCTCAAGGACCATTACCCACTCCCTTCCATGGAGTAAATCTTGCAAGTTGTGGCTGGCTCTGAGAGGTTTTCACTACTTGATGGCTACTCCGGCTACAATCAAATTATGGTGAAGGAAGAAGACCAGTTCAAGACAGCCTTCACAACCAATGGGGGACTTTTGCATACAAGAAGATACCATTTGGGCTGTCCAATGCTAGTGCTACCTTCCAAAGAGCAATGGACATGGCGTTCAAAGGTTTGATTAACAAAGTGGTGCTGATTTACCTTGATGATATCTCTATTTTTTTTAAAAATGTAGCAGACCACCTCTCTCATTTGAGACAAGTTTTCACGAGGTGTAGGAAATTTGGAGTGTCTTTGAATCCTAAGAAGTGTATCTTTCTTGCACATGAAGGAAATATCCTTGGCCATATTGTCTCCAAAGAAAGATTAGCAATTGATCCAAAGAGAGTCAAAGCCATAAGAGCACTACCATTGCCAAGCCACAAGAAATCCCTTCAGAGTTTCTTGGGGAGGATAAACTTTGTTCGGAGGTTTGTCCTAGATTTTGCAGCCCTTGTCAAGCCCATCACCAAAATGTTAAAGAAGAGCATGGCTTTCAAGTGGACAGTATAAGGCAAGGAGATTTTTGAAGCAATCAAAGAAGCCATTTCTCAAGCACCAATTGTCATCAACCCGGAATTCTCCAAGGATTTCATCCTCTATGAATTTAGAGGTAATGACACTATTTCTACCATTTTGGTACAGTAGAACAAGGATAATGATGAGCAGCCAATTGCCTTCTTCAGCCAGAGCCTAGATGAATATGAGGTGAAGTACTCTTTTATTGAGAAGCACATGCTGGCAGTAATCAGAAGCTTGAAGAAATTCAAGCATTTAGTCTCAAACAACAAGGTCCAGTTGATGGTCTCACATGTTGGGGTTAAGGACTTCATCCTCAACAAAGATTTGAACGAGAAAAGGGCAGGTTGGATCACCTGTGTCATGGAGTATGACATTGAGATCAAAATCACCAAGCTGGTAATAGGAAAAGGGATTGTGTGAGCAGCTAGTTTTGGGGGAAGCAAAAAGAAGCATGCAATGAAGGAGAGGCTGTTTTGACAGTTCAAGACAGCTATGAGCCATGTGGCACTCAAGAAGAAAACAATGCTGCCCCCACTCCTTGTTGGACCCAAGGTATAATGCACTTCCTAAGCACAACCCTATGCCCTCCAAAGATGAACAAGACCCAAAGAAGAAACTTTAGATTGCAGGCTATCCCATATGCCATTGTTGATGGAGTTTTGTTCAAGAAAGATGTGAATGGAGTGCTACTGAGATGCATTAGCACAAATCAGATTCATAGGGTGTTGGAAGAGTTCCATGGTGGAACAGCTGGTGGTCATTTTGCACTGAGAGTGACAGCTCTAAAAATCATGAAGGCTGGTTATTATTGGCCTAAAATTTTCAGTGATTGCTATGCATGGATCAAGAGGTGTAAGAATTGTGCATTCTTCATAGGAAAAGAGAGACTTGCTACCCTTCCATTACATCTAATCTCAGTTGACCAGCTCATGCAATGGGGTTTAGAATTCATTGGAGTCATTAATCCTAATTCAAGTCAAGGGCACAAATGGATTTTTACAGCCATGGACTACTTCACCAGGTGGACTGAAGCAGTAGCACTCAAAGAAGCAAATGAGTCCAGCATCTTAGACTTTTATGAGGGCATAGCAACCAGATTTGGTATACCTGCTATAATAATCTCAGATAATGCATTGGCATTCATTGGATCCAATGTGACTGAGTGGGCTATCAAGAACGGGATCTACCTAAGCACTTCATCAAACTATTACCCTCAAGGTAATGGCCAAGCCGAGTCTACAAATAAGAACTTGTTGAGGATCATTAGGAGGACTCTTGATGAGAATCAGAGGTCTTGGCATACCAAACTGAAATCAGCCTTATGGGCTGATCAGATAACTCCCAAGAGATCCACAGGTAACTCTTCATTCAAGCTTGTTTATGGAAGAGAGGCAATCTTGCCCATGTCACTTGAGTTGCCAACATTGGAACTCATGAAGCAATTAGAGTTGCTACAGTTTGAGCCCATGAAGGTGAGATATGTAGAGTTGATGGAGCTATAGGAGGTCAGAAATCAGGCATCCCAAGCAATGGAAAAGGATCAAGCTTTGATCAAAAAGACCTTTGATAGGAAGGCCAAGGATAGATCTTTTCAGGTTGGAGATCTAGTGTTGAAATGGGATGTGGATAGAGAAAAATTGGGAAGGCATTCAAAATTTAATGCCATTTAGAGTGGCCCATACATGGTCACGAAGTGCAAGAACAACAATGCTTTCCAATTGGCCTCATTGGATGGTGAAGAACTGCAGATTCCAGTCAATAGAATCTATCTCAAGCGTTGCTTCTAGAGGGAAATTTACCACCTTGTAAATTTTAGATTATATTTTCATTCCTCCAAGTGCTTTGCACATTGTTTTGCTATAGGTTAGTTTTTCTTTCCCTAAGTGCTTTGGCACAGCTTGCTGTCCCTGGAGATGTTTTACAGTCCTTGCTTCCATCATGTGATATTCCATCTTCCTCCTTGAACATTATAATTCAGTTGAGGTTCTAAATAGAATATTTGATGACTACATGCCCAATGGACTGCTTCAGGCAACTGGTATTTTCATCTAGCAGGCAGATGACCCCTCTGAGTCACCAAAATTGTTATACAAAATGGTGCCCCAGCTCGTTTTTGTGGCTAACTCCTTGTGTTCTTGCCTCTCTTGTGCCTCAATCTACATTTTTTATTTTTAGGCACTTAAGGCTTTTTGGAAATGGCACCATCAGATAGAGCTCTCTCTCAGCTTTCCAGAAAGGTAAAGTTTTCCTCCTAACTCCTTATATTTTTCAAGTTATGGCTCGGTGGAGTTTTTGTGGAAAATTTTCCCATTTGAGGCCCGCAGCCAATAGGAAGCTGCCACGTGGTAGAGGAGTTTGGGGTCGGAGGCAAATATGAATATTTTTTCCAAAAGAGTATAAAAAGGTCGATTTTCAAAGGAAAACCCATGGAAAAGAGAAGGAGAGAGAATTATAGAGTGAATCAGAGCTTGCCACGTGGCATCCAACCAGCGGAGCATGGGGAATTTTTGAAATTTTTTCCAAAGACAAAAAAAAGATAAAATTTGAAATTTTTTCCCACCGATCCGTTTTTGGGCCATTTTTGCCCTAAATCTTCAAATGATCATATCGTTTGATCTAGAGCTCATATTTTCATGTTCTTTATATCATTGGAAAGCTGTTAAAATTATCTACATGATTCCATGGTCAATTTCTAATTTTGGTTTAGTTTGGAGAGAGAAAATTAAAAAACAGTTCTGGTACATGTCCATGGCCAGAAATGACATTTCAACAACCAAATTTAATACAAAATGGGTCACATTCTTCTCCAATATGGTAAAAAATGACAGGGTATGGGTTTATAAGGTCCTTCATGCTGTTTTAATGCATTTTCCATCAATGAGGGATGGCTCCCATGTTTTTTTCATGTTTTCTCTCTCCTGGGATCAACCCATGTACTGTAACAGCTAGATTTGGCTCATTTCTTCATGGTTGAACACTTTTTGGCATTGCAAACTTCTTCTTTCACCTCCAACAAGTGATAGTTGTAAGAATAAGACCTTTTTCATAGTTTGTAGCAGGTTTATACCTCTTTGATGGTGGAATGCAAGAGATTTTTTCATGGAATTGACAGTGCAAACTCTATGAATGCTTTCAGTCCTCTGTTTGTATTGTTTTACTTCATTTTAAGACCTCTAATTACATCTATCAACTTGTGTATGTTTTCACTTGTTGCATTTCATGAATTTGTGTCTATTTACATGGCAAAAATATTTCACCACTCCTTTTGGTGCATCACCATCTTTAGTTTAGTTTCATTTTTGCATTTTTATCCCTGTCTCCTTGCAATCTAGGGTAGAATTAGGATTAGAACCTCTGTAGTTGTGCAAAATATAGATCTAAATCAGAGGAGTTTGAGGAACCAGCCTCTATTCTGGAGATTCCTCTCTCATTTTCACAATTCCCACACTTGGAGAGAGGTTTCCATGTTGTGCAATCACACTGGATGCTCTAAACATCATTTAGAACCTTGATTTGCATCCAGGGGTGCTCTTGATTTATAACAACATGTTTTCCACAATATCAAAGGCTGCCCCAACTGCTGTAAGCCTGTCAGTAGCTTGGTTTTCTTTTCTATGAATGGATTTTATGCTAAGCCCTCAAAATCTTCAATGAGGTCCCACACCCTGTTCTTGTAGCACTTGAACAGATTATTCTTGATAGCATGTTGCCCCTTAACTTGGTTTACAATCAATTCACTGTCACCAAAAGACTTGCAATTTCTTTATTCCTCTCTTGATTACCCAATGCAGTCCTTACACCAAGGCTTCATATTCAGCAGTGTTATTGGAGCATGCAAACTGAAATCTAAAAGCTGAATAGTACTTTACTCCTTGAGGTGAAATAAGCATAGCTCCACCTCCTGCACCTTGTCTACTCCTTGATCCATCAAAAAACAACTGCCATACCTCATTGTCATCCTTGTGGTTTGGCTTGGTGATGCTAGGAATGGGCTGATCTTCTTTATGTATGCAATAGACCCCTAGCTCAGAGTCTTCTACTTCTTGATAAGGATCAAAAGCATACACCTTCTTTGCCCATTCATCAAGAGTTAGATCCGGGATGCTTCCAACCTTGGTGTCAGCTTCATCAGTGCTTGGGTGATCTTCTTGATCAAATGCCGAACAGTTGGCATTGATCTGACTTGGAGTGTAGGGCTCAATGTGGAAATTTGCAATAGGTTCAGACCTAATTGTAGCTTTGGTTCCATACCTCGTTCTGAACAGCATGTGTGACCAATCAACAGACAAATATCATCCAATCTTGGCTATGAAATCTCTTGACAAACATAGGGAAAAGAGTGGTGGAAGGTCTATAACTGATACATCTTGTAAAACAACAACATTTGGACATGCATGCAAGGTAAGACTCAAGTTTCTAATCACCCCAACTGTTGTTACTATTGTCCCATTCAATTGCACTACCCCTTTGGATATGGTTTCATATTGAAGTCCTAGCTGATCAGCTATTTGCTTGGGCATCACTGAGCTACTTGCCCCAGAATCAATCATGTAATTGTGCACCAATTGGTTTCCAATGATTAATGAGACATAAAAAGGAGGGGGCTTCAACATTTTACCTTGCTGTCCTCCATGATTCCCTTCAGGCTGGGTAGCATTTGTGAGCACCTTCTCTTACTTTGGACTTGCTAATTCGAAGTTGGCCAATCCTTCATGGCAACTTGTAGCAAATCTCTCTGGCCTAGGATAGATAGGGATTCCCACATTGATATATTTACATTTTTCTTCTTCATCTGATCAATGATACTAAATGGAGATGAAGGATCTCTTTGCTATCCCTTGGTTTGCATATTCATCCCTTGCATGTGGGCAGCAACAACTGGTATTTGAGTTGGTCTAGGAGCTGTTCTTGGCTGCCCTTGTGCATTTACAACTGGATTTTGTTTGCCAATCATTTGTGGAGCCATAAAAGGTTGTGGATTGGTTAGAGCTAATGGCTGTTCTTCACCCAAATTCCTTCTTTTTGACCTTGTGTTGGCTGCAACACCTTGAGAGACTGTTTGATTTATGCCACAAAAATCCTCTGCCTGCCAGTTCACAAGTGTGGTGTCATTTGGAGCTGATTGCTGCTGGAATGTTTCTTATTGTTGGTTATTTCCTTGATTGCCCTCACCCTCCACACCAGTAGTTGTCACCATTAATGCTTGATTCAAGGCACCGTTGAAGCACATAGATTGGTTGTGAGGTTCATTGTATGGAAAACACCAATCATACTCCTGAGGAACGTTGTTTTGTGTTGGTACCAATGCTTTAGAGGCAGATATAGCATTTGGATTATAGGGCTAAAATGGTCTGTTGGCAAGAGGCCTTGCTTGATTTAGATTTACAGCTAGATTGGGTGATCTATGAGGTTGATATGGCTGCTTGTTAGGCTGAGCTTGAGGCTGGAAGTAAGGTCTAAAACTTTGGGCTTGCTTCCTCTTGAGAGTAACCAGCTCATTACCTAAATTTTCCAATTGCTTCATGACTTCTTGAAGCTCATTTGGGGCACTTGGAGATGAAGTAGAAGCTTCATTTGAACTCTGATTTCTAGGAGTGGGAGAAGGAGCCAAATTAGGTGCTTAATTAGTCTTTGGGCTCTCTAAACTTGGAAACAACGACATGGGAGGTCTAGGGGCTAGTTTTCTAGCTTGGATCAAATAATTTTCAGCCCTAATGGAAATGCTATAAGCCATAGGGATAGTTATGCCTCCCATGGACTGAATCAACATAGAAATATCAGAATTTAGAGGTTTGAGATAGTAAAGAAAAGCACCTTCTGATATTGTCCTGACTACCACTGGAATTCTCTCCCAAGTCCTTTGACATCTGAAATTAAAATCAGTCAACTGCTCATTGGCAGCTCTTTTGATAGTTGTCAGCTGCTCCAAAAGGGACAAGTTGTCTCCCTTTTCTCCAAACTACTGATGGAGGGCTATACATAGCTGATTCCAATTTTGAATAGAACCTAAGGCAAGGCTTCTAAACCATTGCAAAGCCTTCCCCTTGAATGAAGATGCCAGCAATTTGACAGTAACTTGCATCTCATTGATCTCATGGATTGCACAAATGTTAGCAATATCCTTAACATGATCACCAGGTGAGGTTTTATTTTCTCCAGTGAAGTATGGAATGTTCTTCAATGCTGCAACTGGGATTGGATTTTGTGCATTGAGAGAAAGTGGGCTGCTGCCAGTGAAATTGACATAGGGGTTGTTTTGTGCCATTCTAATTGGTCTTAGAACCCTTGTTGACTGAATGAAAGGCCTACCAGGTGGAGGAGTTGAGAGAGTTCTATTTGGTGGAGATGGAGACCTTTGGATTCTCCTCCCACTTTGCCTTATTCTTGGAGATAACTACAGATATATAAACATCACCTCTTCTTCTCCAGCTCTTGACCTTATGGTGATTCTTCTCATGAGTTTTCAGGTCTACACTGCAAAAACTAGCTGATTCTTCTTCCTTGAAGTCACCAGATTTGTAATTTATAGCTCTTTTAAAGCAAGAAACTTGTAAAAAATGCACATCAATTTTTTTGCAATGAAGATGAAGACTTCTATGTCCCACTGGGCATGCCAAAACTGTTGTTGCAAATCAGCAGCACCCCTGGATGTAAATCAAGTTTCTAAGTTGATGTTTCAGGCATCCAGTGTGATTGCACAACATTGAAACCTCTCTCCAAGTGTGGGACTTGTAATATGAGAGAGGAATATCTAGATTAGAGGCTAGTTCCTCAAGCTCCTCTAATCAGATCTATTATTTGCACAACTGCAAATGTTTGAATCCTAATCCTACTCTAAATTCTAAGGAGACATAAATAGAAAGTGCAAAAATTGAAACTAAACTAATAGGTGATACACCAAAGGAGTGGTGAACACTTCTTGTTCATGAAAATTGACACAATTTCATAAAATGCAACATGATACATCATACATAGGTTGATAAGATGTAATCAGAGGTCTGAAATGAAGCAAGACAATACAAACAAAGGACTGAAAATTGATCATAGAGTCTGCACTGTCATTTTCACTGTCAAAATCCTTGAATTTGCAACATCAAAGAGGCAGAAACCTGTTACAATCATGAAGAAGGTCTGATACTTGTAAAAATCACTTGTTGAAGGTGAAAGAAGAAGCTTGCTATCCAAAAAAATGTTCAAACCCCAAAAAATGAGCCAAATCTAGCTTTTACAATGCATGGGTCGAGCCCAGGAGAGAGAAAATGTGTAAAAAACATGGGAGCCATTCCCCATTGAATGAAGATGCATTAAAACAACATGGGAATCCTTACAGAACCATGCCCTAACATTTTTAACCATACTGGGAGAGAATGCGAGCCATTCTTCATTAAAATCGATGGTTGAAATGTCATTTATGTTCATGAACAAGTGCCAGAAGTGTTTTTTGATTTTATCTCTCCAAAATCCACCAAAATGCAAAATTGACCCTAGAATCTTGTAGATAATTTCACTAGCTTTCCATTGATATAAAGAACGTGAAAAACTGAGCTCTGGATCAAAAGATATGGCGATTTGAAGTTTTAGGGCAAAACAGAGCCAAATCGGGTCGCTTTGATATTTTTGGCCTGGACACGTGGCGAGTTCTGATTGGCTGTGGGCCTTCTAGGGGAAAATTTCCCACAAAAACTCTACTGAGCCATAACTTGAAAAATACAAGGAGTTAGGAGGAAAACTTTACCTTTCTGAAAAGCTGAGAGAGAGCTCTATCCAATGGTGCCTTTTTTAGAAAAATTTGAGTGCCTAAAAATTAAAAATGGAGACTGAGGCACAAAAGAGGTAAGAACACAAGGAGTTAGCCACAAAAATGAGCCGGGGCACATTTTGGATAACACTAACCACCACTTGTTTTCCAACTCCAACCTCTTCTAAAGGCTTAACCATTATGGGGATCTTTGTCATCCCAAATTTAAGAGCCCAACTCTTGAGACTTCGAATTTCTTCATCCTTGTTTGGCTTTTTTTTGTTGTTGTTGTTTTCCTTGACTGGAATTCTAGTTTTTATCCTCCCAACATGGATTTGGGAATGCAAGAGGAGAAGTGGATTGTAACTCAAATGATTTGGCAATATTTTGTGGTGGTGGTGGAGGAGGTAGAAACTCTTGTTTCTTTGGAGGAGGGGGTATTTCTGTTAGCTCTTGTGGAGGGGATGACTGTTTGGAAGGAAAGGGGAAAGAAGAATTGAGATGGGGTGGAAGACTAGGGGATGGTGAAATGGAATTAACTCCTGGGGCAGCATTGAATGGATTTAGAATTTGAAATTCCAAATGAGATGATGCTGCTTGAGTAATGGGAAGAGAAAAACTAGATGATGGTGTAGAATTTACCCATTGACAAGGTTGTTCAACACCAAGTGTATAGGTCTCTATTTCTGTTTTCCATTGTGCAAGTTGGGGCAGCATCTTCATCATAAAGTCCAGCTTCTCCTGAGGGCTGAAGTGTCTTGGAAAAGGGCCTCCCCATGGACAAGGAGTCCTGCAACCAATTCTGAAAGCTTTCATTTGAGTTGTTGCTCTTGATTGCACCATCTTCACCTCCATCTTTTGGATTTGTTCTAGCAGATCTACATTTTCTTCTTTATTGCCCTCACAACCAGCATACCCTTGTGCTTGGCATGCTTCATATCCAAACTGACTTTGGCACTGCTGCTCATATGGGTAGACATGCTGATTTTGAATTTGATCAAAATGCTGATTTGGAGGATTTGTAAAACATGTTGGAGGTGTGATATACTGCTGTTGTAAATGTGAATTCCATGATGGAAATGAATTCATGATTGCATAACTTCATGGAATGGAAAAGAATGAAAATGATGGAAAGAAGAATGGATGGAAAATAATGGAAAATAGATCTACAACTTAGAGAATGAGTTGTTTACCAGATGGAGTCACCAGATGTGCTTTTGAAAGTGCCTCCAAAAGGCTGAATCCTTAACAAGAACACACCAACCTATCAAAGATAAAATGGAAGACCTCTAAGGTCCCATCGGGCGTGCCAAAACTGTTGTTGCAAATCAGCAGCACCCCTAGATGCAAATCAGGTTTCTAAGTTGATGTTTCAGGCATCTAGTGTGATTGCACAACATTGAAACCTCTCTCCAAGTGCGGGACTTGTAAAATGAGAGAGGAATCTCTAGATTAGAGGCTGGTTCCTTAAACTCCTCTAATCAGATCTATTATTTGCACAATTGTAGAGGTTTGAATACTAATCCTACTCTAAATTCAAAGGAGACAGAGATAAAAAGTGCAAAAATTGAAACTAAACTAATAGGTGATACACCAAAGGAGTGATGAACACTTCTTGTTCATGTAAATTGACACAATTTCATAAAATGCAACATGAAACATCATACATAAGCTGATAAGATGTAATTAGAGGTCTGAAATGAAGCAAGACAATACAAACAAAGGACTGAAAATTGATCACAGAGTCTGCACTGTCATTTTTCACTGTCAAAATCATTGCATTTACAGCATCAAAGAGGTAGAAACCTATTACAATCATGAAGAAGGTCTGATACTTGCAAAAATCACTTGTTGAAGGTGAAAGAAGAATATTGCTATCCAAAAAAAGTTCCTTTTTCAAAAAATGAGCCAAATCTGGCTTTTACAATGCATGGGTCGAGCCCAGGAGAGAGAAAATGTGTAAAAAATGTGGAAGCCATTCCCCATTGAATGAAGATGCATTGAAACAACATGGGCATCCTTACAGACCCATTCCCTGACATTTTTGGCCATGTTGAAACGTCATTTCTGGCCATTACCACATTCCAAAAGCATTTTTGATTTTCTCTCTCCAAACTCCACTAAAATGCAAAATTAACCTCGGAATCTTGTAGAGAATTTCACCAGCTTTCCATTGATATAAAGAACACGAAAAACCAAAATCTGGATCCAAAGATATGGCGATTTGAATTTTTAGGGCAAAACAGGGCCAAATCAGGTCGCTTTGATATTTTTGGCCTGGACACGTGGTGACTTCTGATTGGCTGCAGGCCTTCTAGGGGAAAATTTCCCACAAAAACTCTGCCGAGCCATAACTTGAAAAATAAGTGGAGTCAGGAGGAAAACTTTACCTTTCTAGAAAGCTAAGAAAGAGCTCTATCCAATGGTGCCATTTCTAGAAGGTTTTGAGTGCTTGAAAAGCAAAATTTTGTGACTGAGGCACAAGAGAGGGAAGAATGTGAGGAGTTGGCCAAAAAATGAGCAAGGGGGCACATTTTTGATAACAATAACATTATTCCTTGACTTGGAATTATTCAAATGTTAATGGATGAATTTAAAAGGAAATAACATATATTCTTTACCTGAATGCAACTTTTACGTTGAAATGTGCAATTAGTTCATACTTGGGTTAAGATGAATTTTGAATTGACATTAAAAAGATTTAGATAAACACGAAATCCTAATTGGAAGGTATTCAGGATTAGTTTGAAAGCTAAGGGATATCAAATAACTTAGGGGCAGCCGAACCTTGTATTCGGACTCCGTTAATAGCCTCGAATGTTTAAATTCAGAAAATAAAGATATGGGAAATCATATCTATTGTTAATAGACCTTAACTAAGTAAGGTTAAGGAGGATAAATGAATAAATTCATTTAGAATTAGACCTTGTTTAAATGACGTCTAATAAGATGGAATTCTGAATTTGTTTATAGTTGTGGAAAACTTGGTTAAGTTTAATAGGTTAAACTTATTAAGTTTATCGATAATGGACTGATTAGTCCAAAGATTAAGAAAGGAACCAAGAAGTGAATATGCAACCCTTCGGTATGAAGGAGGAGATGCGTATTAATCTAGAAGACGGATTAAGTCTCTCTTAGCTACATATAACTATAATAAGAACAAGGATAAAGGATCAGCATGGCTGCTGAAAGTTGATCTTAAATACTAAGATTATAACCAAATCACAATTGAGCTAGATGTTTACCCTCGATGAGAGGATTCCGTAGGACATTGACATACGCCAGCTACAATATGGTGTCTTCATGAAGGCGGGGCCTTCATGACAACACAATGTTATAGCTGACATATTATAATGCCCTCCCGAATTAAATAATCAAGTTTACATAAGTTGGATAATAAGTTCTTGGCTGGGGATAGGAATGTGATCACATATACAGAGTGACTCCTTAGGACTAAAGGTAACTAGACACATGGAGTCATCTAGGAACAACACCGTATGTCTGCGTATCTTTAGTTACCATGAGTAACTTCCTATACTCGTTCATATTGCTAATTGGGGTTAGAGTTTGACCTTAAATGGAAGGGCTGGTAGAGACCAGGAAAGACTATTCTAGATAACAGACGAAGTGAGGTGAAGGACATGTTCCATTGGTGTGTATCACATCTAGGAATATGATCATGTAAAGCATGTGAAAATCTTTGACCAAAGTATCGCAAGTGCTGGTTGCGTTGTCCTAATCACCTAGTTTAAGATGTAGGATGTCAGATGAATATCAGTAACAGATATTCAGATAGGCTTCTTAAATGGATCACTTCGATAACCGGAAACGGTAAAAGAACCATGTATATTCATTATACTATGCATGAATTAACATGAAGGATCGGTAAGTCACCGAGTCATGAAATGAGAGATCGCTGAAACTTTGAGCCATAAGGTGGGAGGTCGGTAGTTCCTCGAGTCATTTACAGCAGCATATGGTATCTATTATATGATTGAATGACACTGAATGTGTGTTCCATATTGCAAATATGTGAACAAAGAACATTAGTTTTAAAAGGAAATTATGTGATCCAAACTGCATTAATTGGACAGAGAACAATTATTAAAACTTGAACATGTGTTTGAATTATATAATTCATAACAGGGAACGTTGTATTAAAAAAAAAAATTTCCCTTGTTCTAGTATCTTAAAATGGGGATGTTACAATGTGAGTGCATGTGCATGTGCGGGTGCGAGTCCATGCGTGTTTACCTGTGCGCGTGCGTGTACATGTGTGTGTCCACATCCATGTTTGTGTGTGTTAGCATGTGTGAGTGCATGTGCGTGTGCAAGTGCGAGTGCATGTGTATGTGCGAGTGTGTGTTCGTGTGCATGTGCAGGTACGCGTGCATGTTTTTTTACGTGTGCGCATGCGTGTGTAGGTGTGCATGTGTGTGCGTGTGCGTGTTCGTGTGCGGGTGCGCGTCCATCCATGTGTACATGTGCGCGTGCGCGCGCACATGAGTGTGCAGGTGCAAGTGCACGTGTGCCTGTGCATGTCCATGTGCATGTGCACATCTGTGTGCGTGTGTGTGTATGTGTGCAGGTATAGGTGCATGTGCGTGTGTGTGCATGTGCAAGTACGCGTAGTTGTGCGTGTGCGAGTGTGTGTGCATGTGTGGGTGTGCGTCTATGCATGTGTGCATGTGCGTGTGTGCTTGTGCTTTCATGTGTAGGTGCATGTGTGTGTGCGTGCGTGTAGAGATGCACATGTATGTGCATGTTAGTGTGCATGTAGAGGTGCGCGTGCATGTGTGTGTGTGTGTGTGTGTGTGTGCATGTACGTGTATGTGTGCGTGTGCGTGTGAGTGTGCGTGTGTATGTGCACGTGTACATGCAGGTGCGTGTGCATGTTTGTTTGTGTGTGCGCGTGCATGTGCAAGTGTGTGTGCCTATCCGTTTACGTCTACGCGTACATGTGCATGTGCGTCTGCGCGTGCAGGTGCATGTGTAGGTGCACGTGCGTGTGCATGTGTGTGTGCGTGTGCATGTGCGTGTGCATTTGCATGTGCGTGTGCATGTGCGTATGCATGTTCATGTGCGTGTGTGTGTGTGTGCGTGTGTGTGTGTAGGTGCATGTGCATATCTGTTTACATGTATGTTTGCATGTACAGGGGTGCATGCGTGTTTGTTTGTGTGTCCGTGTGTGTTCGTGTGTGTTTGCATGCACGTGTGTATGTGTGTGTGTGTGTCTGTGTGTATGCATGTGCAGGTGTGTGTGCGCGTGTGCAGGTGTGTGTGGGTGTGTTTACGTGTGTGTGTGTGCGTGTGCATGTGTGTGTGCGCGTGTGTGTGTGCGTGCATGTGTGTTTACATTTATGTGTGCGTGTGCGTGTGCATGCGTGCACATGTGTGTGTGTGTGTGAGTGCGTGTGCGTGTGTGGGTGTGAGTCTGTGCGTGTTTACGTGTGCGCGTGCGTGTAGGTGTGTGCGTCCGCATCCACGTTCATGTGTGTTAGCATGTGTGAGTGTGTGTGTGTGTGTGTGTGCAAGTGCGAGTGCGTGTGCATGTGCGTGTGTGAGTGCGTGTGCGTGTACATGTGCGAGTGCATGTGCACTTGCACATGCAGGTGTGCGTGCATGTTTGTTTGCATGTGCGCGTGTGTGTCTATTTACGTCTGTGTGTGCGTGTGTGCATGTGCATGTGTAGGTGTTTGTGTAGGTGCACATGCGTGTGCGTGTTCGTGTGCGGGTGCGCGTCCGTCCATGTGTACATGTGCGTGTGCATGTGCACATGCGTGTGTGTGTGCATGTGCGAGTGTGATTGTGTGTGCATGTGCATGTGCGAGTGCGTGTGCACATGCACATGCAGGTGCACGTGCATGTTTGTTTACATGTGCGCGTGCGTGTCCGTTTGCGTCTATGCGTGTGTGTGTGCGTGTGCATGTGTAGGTGTGCATGCGTGTGCGTGTGTGTGTTCCTGTGTGGGTGCACGTCCGTCCATTTGTACATGTCCACGTGCACATGCACATGTGTGTGCGGGTGCAGGTGCGCATGCGTGTGTATGTGCCTGTGCGTGTCCATGTGTGTGTGCATATGCATGTGCGTTTACATGTGCATGTGCTTGTGTGTGCATGTGCAAGTACGCATAGTTGTGCGTGTGTGAGTCCGTGTGCATGTGCCGGTGTGCGTCCGTGCGTGTGCGTGTGTGAGTGCGTGTGCGCTTGTGCGTTCATGTAGGGGTGCGTGTGTGTGTGTGTTTTTGTAGAGATGTGTGTGTGTTTGTGTGTGTCTGTAGAGATGCGCGTGTATGTGCGTGTTAGTGTGCGTGTAGAGGTGCACATGCATGTGCGTGTGCATGTGCGTGTGCGTATGCGTGTGCGTGTGCATGTGCGCATGCACGTGTAGGTGCGTGTGCATGTTTTTTTACATGTGCGCGTGCGTGTGCAAGTGCGTGTGCCCTTCCATTTACGTCTACGCATGCATGTGCGTGTTCGTGTGCGTGTGTAGGTGTGTGTGTAGGTGCGCGTGCGTGTGTGTGTGCATGTGCGTGTGCATGTGTGTTTGCATTTGGGTGTGCTGATGCACATGAGTGTCTATTTGCATGTCCGTGTGCATGTGCAGGTGCACGTTCGTATTTGTTTACATGTCCATTTGCATGTGTAGGGAAATGTGTGTGTTTGCTTGCGTGTCCATGTGCGTGCGTGTGTGTGTTCGTGTTCATTTGCATGCACGTGCGTGTGTGTTTGTGTGTGTGCGTGTGTAGGTGCGTGTGCATGTCCGTGTGTAGGTGCGGGTGTGTAGGTGTGTGAGGGTGTGTGTGTGTGCGTGTGCATGTGTGTGTGCGCGTGCGTGTGGGCGTGCATGTGTGTTTACGTGTGCATGTGTGTGTGCGCGCCCACATGCGCGTGAGCGTGTGTGAGTGCGTGTGCATGTGCGGGTGGGATTCCATGTGTGTTTACGTGTGCGTGTAAGTGTAAGTGTGCGCGTCTGCGTCTGCGTTCGTGTGTGTTAGTGTGTGTGACTGTGTTTGCGAGTGTGTGTGCGCACTCGAGTGCGTGTGCGCGTGTGTGTAGAGGTGCGTGTGCATGTGCGTGTAGAGTTACACATGCATGTGCATTTGCATTTGTGTGTGCGTGTGCACATGTTTGTGTGTGTGCGTGCGTGTGCGTGTGCATGTGCGTGTGCGTGTGCGTGTGTGTGTACCAGTGCGTGTGTGTGTGCATGTGTAGGTGCGCGTGTGTCTCCGTTTACGTGTGGGCGTGCATGTGGAGGTGCATGTATATGTGCGTGTGTGTTTGTGTGTGCAGTTGCGTGTGCATGTGTGTGCGCGTGTGCGTGTGCCTGTTCGTGTGCATGTGCATGTGCGTGTGCGTGTGTGTTTGTGTTTAGGTGTGCTGGTGCGCATGAGTGTCTGTTTACGTGTCCATGTGCATGTGTAGGTGTGCGTGTGTATTTGTTTGCATGTCTGTTTGCATGTGCAGGGGCGCAAGCATGTTTTTTATCATGTCTGTGTACGTGTGCGTGAATGCGTGTGTTCGTGTGTGTCTGTGTGCGTGTCCATGTGTGTGTACGTGTGTGTGTGTGTGTGTGTGTGTGTGTGTGTGTGTGTGCATGTGCGTGCATGTGTGTGTGCGCGTGCATGTGTGTGTGCATGTTAGTTTACGTGTGCGTGTGTGTGTGAGTGTGTGTGTGCGTGCATGTGTGTGTGCGTGCGCGTGCGCGTGAGCGTGAGCGTGTGTGAGTGTGTGTGCATGTGCAGGTGCGAGTGCGTGTGTGTTTAAGTGTGCATGTGTGTGTAAGTGTGCGCATCTGCGTTCGTGTGTGTTAGCATGTGTGACTACGTGTGCGAGTGCATGTGCACGTTCAAGTGCGTGTGCGTGTGTATGTGCGTGTGCATGTGCGTGTGCGTGTGCGTGTGCATGTGCATGTGAGTGTGTGTGTGTGTGTGTGTGTGTGTGTGTGTGTGTATGCATGTGCATGTCCATGTGTGTGTACGTGTGCATTTGAGTGTGCGTGTAGAGGTGCGCATGCATGTGCGTATAGAGGTGCACATGCATGTGCATGTGCATTTACATGTGCGTGTGTGTGTGTGCGCACGTGTGCGTGTGTGTGTGCGTGTGTGTGTACGAGTGTGTGTGCACGTGCATGTGCAGTTGCGCGTGTGTGTCCATTTGCGTGTGCACATGCATGTGGAGGTGCATGTGCGTGTGCATGTGCATGTGCAAGTACGTGTGCGTGTGCTTATGTGAGTATGTGTGTGCGCATGTGTGTGCGTGTGCAAGTGCGTGTGCTTGTACGTGTGCATGTGCGTGTGCGTGTGCGTGTGCATGTGCATGTGCATGTGTGTGTGCATGTGCATGTGCATATGCATGTGTGTTTTCATTTTCATGTGCAGATGCATGTGGCGGTGCGCGTGCATGTCTATTTGCGTGTGCATGTGCGTGTACAAGTGCGTGTGTGTGTGCTTGTGCGAGTGAGTGTGTTTACGTCTGAGCATGCGTCTGCGTGTGTGTGCGCATGTGCATGTGTGTGTGTGTGCATGTGCGTGTGTAGGTCTGTGTACAGGTACGAATGTGTGTGTAGGTTTGTCTGTGTGAGTGTGTAGGTAAGTGTACGTGTGCGTGTGTACGTGTGTGTGTGTGCAGGTGCGTGTGCGTGTGCAGGTGCATGTATGTGTGCGTGTGCGAGTGGAAGTGCGTGTGTGAGTGCGAGTGCATGTGCCTGTGAGTGTGCAGGTGTGTGTGTGTGCATGCGTGTACGTGCATGTGCCTCTGTGTGCATGGGTGCGTGTGTGTGTGCATGTGTGTGTGCATGTGCAAGTGCATGTGTGTGTGTGGGCATGTGCATGTGTGCGTGTGCATGTGCATGTGTGTTTATGTGTCTATGTTCGTAGGCATGTGCATGTGCTTGTGCATGTGTGTGTGTATGTGTGTGTGTGTATGTGTATTTACGTGTGCATGTGTGTCATGTGCGTGTGCATGTGCGTGTGCGTGTGCGTGTGCGAGTGTTTGCATGTGCGTGTGCATGTGCTTGTGTGTGTGTGTGTTAGTGTGCATGTAGAGGTGCACGTGCATGTGTGTGTGCATTTGCGTGTGCGTGTGCGCGCGCGCGTGTGTGTGTGTGTGCGTGTGTATGTGTGTGTGTGTGTGCGTGTGCGCGCACATGTGTAGGTGCACGTGCGTGCCCGTTTGCGTGTGTGTGTGTTTGTGTTTATTTACGTGCGTGTGCGCGTGCGTGTGTAATTATGCGTGCATGTGCATGTGTGTATTTGTGTGTGTGTGCGTTTATGTGTGCAGGTGCGCTTGTGTGTCTGTTTGTGTGTACGTGTGCAAGTGCGTGTGTGTGTGCTTGTGTGAGTGAGTGTGTGTGCGCATGTGTGTGCGTGTGCATGTGCCTATGCCTGTGCCTATTCATGTGCATGTGCACGTGCGTGTGCGTGTGCGTATGCATGTGGAGGTGCACATGTGTGTCTGTTTGTGCGTGTGTTTGCGTGTACAAGTGCGTGTGTGCGTGCTTGTGCGAGTGAGTGTGTTTGCGTGTGTGTGTGTGTGTGCATGCGTGTGTGTGTATGCATATGCGTGTGCGTGTGCGTGTCGGTGTATGTGTGTAGGTGTAGGTGCGTGTGCGTGTGTGTGCATGTGTAAGTGCGCGTGGTTGTGCGTGTGCAAGTGCGTGTGCCTGTGTGTGTGTGTACGTGTGCGTGTGCATGTGCGGGTGCATGTCCATCCATGTGTACATGTGCGTGTGCGTGTGTAAGTGCAAGTGCACGTGGTTGTGCGCGTGCAAGTGCATCTACGTGTGAGCGTGTCTATACATGTGCGCGTGCAAGTGTGTGTACGTGTGCACGTGTGTGTACATGTGCGCGTCCGCGTCTGCGTTCATGTGGTTGTGCATATTCGTGTGTGTGTGCGTGTGTGCGTGTGTACGTGTGCGCGTCCGCATCTGCGTTCATGTGGTTGTGCGTATGCGTGTGCGTGTGCGTGTGCGTGTGTGTGCATGTGCGTGTGCATGTGTGGGTGCGCGTCCGTCCATGTGTACATGTGCTTGTGCGCGTGCATGTGCATGTGCGTGTGCGTGTGCGTGTGCGTGTTCTTTTGTGTGTGTGTGCGTGTGCGTGTGCAAGTGTGTGTTCGTGTTCGTGTGTGTACATGTGCAAGTGCACGTCGTTGTACGTGTGCGAGTGCTAGTGTGCATCTGTGCGTGTGTATGTGTGCGTGTGCGTGTGCGTTCGTGCGTGTGTGTGTGTGTGTGTACATGTGTGTGTGCAAGTGTGTGCGCGTCAAGTGCATGTGCATGTGTGTGTGCGTGTGTGTACGTGTGCATGTGTGTGTGCATGTGTGTGCGCATGTGTGTACGTGTGCAGGTGTGTGTACGTGTGTGCGTCTGCATCTGCATTCATGTGGTTGTACATGTGCGTGTGCGTGTACATGTGCGTGTGCGTGTTTGTGCATGTGCATGTGCAAGTGCATGTGCGTGTGTGGGTGCGCGTCCATCCATGTGTACATGTCCGTGTGCACGTGCATGTGCATGTGCGTGTGCGTGTGCGTGTGCGTGTGCATGTTCTTTTGTGTGTGTGTGCATGTGCGTGTGCGTGTGTGTGCATGTGCAAGTGCACGTGGTTGTGCGTGTGCGTGTGCATTTACGTATATTCCCATGTGTGTGTCTGTGCATGTGTGTGTGCATGTGTGTGCACGTCAAGTGTGTATGCATGTGTGTGCGCGTCAAGTGCGTATGCATGTGTGTGCGCATGCAAGTGCGTGTATGTGTGCGCGTCCCTGTGGAGGTGTTCGTGCTTGTCTTTTTACGTCTGCGCTTGCATGTGCGTGTGCAGTTACACGTGTGTGTGTGTGTGTGTGTGTATGTGTTTGTGTGCGTGTGTGTGTGCGTTTATATGTGCAGGTGTGCATGTGTGTCTGTTTGTGTGTGCGTGTGCATGTTCTTGTATGAGTGCGTGTGCGTGCGTGTGAGTGTACGTGTGCCTGTGCTTGTGCATGTGTGTGTGCGCGTGCGTGTGTGCGTACATGTGCGTGTCTGTTTGCGTGTGCGTGTGCATGTACAAGTGCGTGTGTGCATGCTTGTGCGAGTGGGTGTGTTTGCATGTGCGTGTGCGTGTGCGTGCGTGTGTGCATGTGCGTGTGCATGTGCGTGTCCGTGTACATGTGCAGGTGTAGGTGCGTGTGCATCTGTAAGTGTGCGTGGTTGTGCATGTGCGTGTGTGTGTGCATGTGTGCGCGTTTGTGTGTGCGAGTACTTGTGCGTGTGTGGCTGTGCGTCTATCCTTGTGTACATGTGCGCGTGCGCGTGCATGTGTGTGTGTGAGTTTGTGTGCATGTACGTGTGCGTGTACATGTTCGTGTTCGTGTGCATGTGCGTGTGCGAGTGCGTGTGCGTGTGTGTAAATGTGCAAGTGCGCATGGTTTTACGTGTGCGAGTGTGTGTGTATGTGCGGGTGCGCATCCATGCATGTGTATGTGTGCGTGTAGAGGTGCAAGTGCATGTGCGTGTGTATTTGTGTGTCCGTGTGCACGCACGTGTGTGCGTGTGCACCTATTTTTGTGTGTGTGTGCGTGTGCGCATGCATGTGTAGGTGTGTGTGCGTGTCCGTTTGCATGTGCACATGCATGTGGAGGTGCACGTGCTTATCTGTTTGCGTCTGCGCTTGCGTGTGTCCGTGCGTCTGCATGTGCATTTGCACGTGTGTGTGCGTGTGTTTGTTTTTCTGCGTGTGCGTGTGCGTTTACATGTGCAGGTGCGTGTGCATGTCTGTTTTTGTGTGCATGTGCGTGTTCTTATGTGAGTGCGTGTGCATGCGTGTGCGTGTGTGTGTGCGTGTGCATGTGCGTGTGCCTATGCATGTACGTGTGAGCGTTCGTGTCCGTATGCATGTGCAGAAGCACGTGCGTTTCTATTTGCGTGTGCGTGTGTGCGTACTTGTGCGAGTGGGTGTGTTTGCATATGCTTGTGCCTATGTGTGTGCATGTGCTTGTGCATGTGCATGTGCGTGTCTGTGTACATGTGTAGGTGTAGGTGCGTGTGCATGTGCAAGTGCGCGTGGTTGTGCGTGTGCGAGTACTTGTGCATGTGTGGCTATGCATCCATCCTTGTGTACATGTGCGTGTGCGCGTGCATGTGCGTGTGTGAGTGCGTTTGCATGTGCATGTGCGTGTGCATGTTTGTGTGTGTGTGTGTGCATGTGTGTGTGTGCGCGTGTGCGAGTGTGTGTGCATGTGCGGGTGGGCATCCGTAAGTGTGTACATGTGCGTGTGGGCATGCGTGTGCGAGTGCATGTGCGTGTGCATGTGTGTGTATGTGTAAAGATAAGCATGTATGTGCATGTTAGTGTGTGTGTAGAGGTGCGCATGCATGTGCGTGTGTGTGTGCGTGTGCGTGTGCGTGTGCATGTGTGAGTGCGTGTCCGCGTGCACATGCAGGTGCGCGTGCATGTTTGTTTGCGTGTGCGTGTGCTTGTCCATTTGCATCTACGCATGCGTGTGTGCATGCGTGTGCATGTGCATGTGTAGGTGCACGTGCGTGTGCGTGTGCGTGTTTGTGTGTGGGTGTGCATCCGTCCATGTGTACATGTGTGCATGTGCATGCACATGCATGTGCTAGTGCGCATGTCCGTGCGTGTGTATGTCCATGTGCATGTGTGTTTACGTGTGCATGTGTGTGTGCATGTACGTGTGCAGGTGTAGGTGCATGTGCGTGTGTGTGCATGTGCAAGTGCGCATAGTTGTGCATGTGCATGTGCAGGAGCGCGTCCATGTGTGTGTACGTGTACGTGTGCACGTGTGTGTGCGAGTGCGTGTGCGTGTGTCTATGGGTGTGTGTGCGCGCTTAGAGATGCGCGTGTATGTGTGTTCCTAGAGATGCACGTGTATGTGTGTGTTAGTGTGCGTGTAGAGGTGCGCGTGCATGTGCATGTCCGTGTGTGTGTGCGTGTGCTTGTGTGTGTGCGTGTGCATGTGCGAGTGCGTGTGCACGTGCACGTGCAGGTGTGCGTGCATGTTTGTTTGCGTGTGCGCATGCGTGTGTAGGTGCGCATACCTATCCGTTTGCATCTTGCATGTGCGTGTGCATGTGCATGTGTAGGTGCGCGTGCGTGTGCGTGTGCATGTACGTGTGTGTGTTCAAGTGCGTGTGCATGTGTTTGTGGGTGTGTGTGTGTGCGCGTAGAGATGTGTGTGTATGTGTGTGTTAGTGTGTGTGTAGAGGTGCGTGTGCATGTGCGTGTGCATGTGTGTGTGCGTGTGCCTGTGCGTGTGTGTGTGCATGTGCGAGTGCGTGTGCGCATGCACGTGCAGGTATGCGTGCATGTTTGTTTGCGTGTGCGCGTGCGTGTGTAGGTGTGCATACCTATCCATTTGCATCTTGCACGTGTGTGTGCGTGTGCAGGTGCATGTGTAGGTGCGTGTAAGTGTGCGTGTGCGTGTGCGTGTGCATTTGCGTTTGGGTGTGTTGCTGCACATGAGTGTCTATTTGCATGTCCGTGTGCGTGTGCATGTGCGCATGCGTATCTTTTTACATGTCCATTTGCATGTGTAGGGGTGCGTGCGTGTTTGTTTGCGTGTCCGTGTGTGTGTGCGTGCGTGTGTGTGTGTTCATGTGCATTTGCATGCACGTGTGTGTGCGTCTGTGTGCGTGCATGTGCGTCTCCATGTGCATGTGCAGGTGCGCGTGCGAAGGCGTGTGTGGGTCTATGTGCGTGTGCATGTGCATGTGTGTGTACAGGTGTGTTTACATGTGCATGTGCGTGTGTGTGTGTGTGTGTATGAGTGCATGTGCGTGTGTGGGTCCGAGTCCGTGCATGTTTACGCGTGCGCGTGGGTGTACGTGTGTGTGACCACGTCCACATTCGTGTGTGTTAGTGTGTGTGAGTGCATGTGTGTGTGCAAGTGTGGGTGCCTTTGCATGTGCGAGTGTGTGTTTGTGTGCATGTGCGTGTGCGTGTGCATGTGTGAGTGCGTGTGCACATGCACATGCAGGTGCACGTGCATGTTTGTTTGTGTGTACGCATGCGTGTCCATTTCCGTCTGCGCGCACGTGTGTGCGTGTGCATGTGTAGGTGCGTGTGTAGGTGCGCGTGCGTGTACGGGTGCGCATCCATCTGTGTGTACATGTGCGCGTGCATGTGCACATGCGTGTGCCCATGCGCGTGCACGTGCGTGTGTAGGTTCCTGTGTGTGTCCATGTGAATGTGCGTTTGCGTGTGCATGTGTGTGTGTAAGTATGCATAGTTGTGCGTGTGCATGTACGGGTGCACGTCCGTGTGTGTGTACGTGTGTGTGTGCACGTGCGTGTGCGTGTGTGCTTGCACGTTCGCGTGCGGGTGCGTGTGTGTGTGTGTGTGTGCATGTGTGTGTGCGCGTGTATGGGTGTGTTAGTGTGCGTGTAGAGGTGCGCGTGCATGTGTGTGTGCGTGTGCAGGTGCGTGTGCATGTGCAGGTGCGTGTGCGTGTGCAGGTGCGTGTGCATGTTTGTTTGTGTGTGCACATGCGTGTGCCCATCTGTTTGCGTCTGTGCATGCATGTGCATGTGCGTGTGCGTGTGGAGGTGCGTGTGTAGGTGCGCGAGCATGTGCGTGTGCGTGTGCATATGCGTGTGTGTGTGTGTGCGTGTGCGTGTGTATGTGCGTGTGCATGTGCGTTTGGGTGTGCTGCTGCACATGAGTGTCTGTTTACATGTGTATGTGCGTGTGCAGGTTCGCGTGCGTATCTGTTCGCATGTCCGTTTGCATGTGCAGAGGCACGTGTGTGTTTGTTTGCTTGTCCGTGTGTGTGTGCGTGCGTGTGTGTAATCCTGTGCGTTTGCATGCACGTGTGTGTGCATTTGTGTGCGTGCGTGTGCGTCTCCATGTGCATGTGCACGTGCATATGCGTGTGCATGTACATGTTCGTGTGGGCAGGCGTGTGTGGGTGCGTGTGCATGTGTGTGTGCATGTGCATGTGTGTATGCGTGCGCGCGTGTGTGTGCATGTGTGTTTACGTGTGCGTGTGCATGTGGGCGTGTGTGTGTGTGTGTGTGTGTGTGTGTGTGTGTGTGTGTGTGTGTGTGTGTGTGTGTGTGTGTGTGTGTGTGTGTGAGTGAGTGCGTGTGCGTGTGCGGGTGCGATTCCGTGTGTGTTTACGTGTGCACGTGCATGTACGTGTGTGTGTCCTCGTCCACGTTCGTGTGTGTTAGCGTGTGTGAGTGCGTGTGCAAGTGCAAGTGTGACTGCGTGTGCATGTGCGAGTGTGTGTTCGTCTGCATGTGCATGTGCGAGTGCGTGTGCACATGTACATGCAGGTGTGCATGCATGTTTGTTTGTGTTTGTGCGCGCGTGTCCGTTTGCGTCTGCATGTGTGTGTGTGTGTGTGCATGTGTAGGTGTGTGTAGGTGCGCGTGCATATGCATGTACGTGTTCGTGTGCTGGTGCGCGTCCGTCCATGTGTACATGTGCGCGTGCGCGTGCACATGCGTGTGTAGGTGCGCGTGCACGTGTTTGTGCGTGTGCCTGTGCGTGTCCATGTGCATGTACGCATGTGTGTGTGTTTGCGTGTGCATGTGCGTGTGCGTGTACGTGTGCAGTAATAGGTGCGTGTGGGTGTGTGTGCATGTGCAAGTACGTGTAGTTGGGCGTGTGCGAGTGCGTGTGCATGTGTGGTTACACATCCATGCATGTGTACGTGTGCTTGTGCGCATTCGTGTGTGAGTACGTGTGCGCTTGCGCATTCGCATGCGGGTGCGTGCGTGTGTGTATGTAGAGATGTGCGTGTATGTGCTTGTTAGTGTGCATGTAGAGGTGAGCGTGCACGTGTGCGTGTGCATGTGCGTGTGCTTGTGCGTATGCGTGTGTGTGTGCGTGTGCGCGTGCACGTGCAGGTGTGTGTGCATGTTTGTTTGCGTGTGCGCGTGCGTGTGCAAGTGCGTGTGCCCATCCGTTTGCATCTGCGCGTGCATGTCGTGTGCGTGTGTGTGTGCAGGTGCGTGTGTAGGTGCGCATGCGCGTCCGTGTGCGTGTTCGTGTGTGTGTGCGTGTGCATGTGCGTGTGCGTGTGCGTGTGCGTGTGCGTGTGCATGTGTGTTTACGTTTGGGTGTGCTGGTGTGCATGAGTTTCTGTTTGCATGTCTGTGTGCATGTGCAGGTGTGCGTGCGTATCTGTTTACATGCCCATTTGCATGTGCAGGGACACGTGCATGTTTGTTTGCGTGTCCGTGTGCGTGTGCATGCGTGTGTGTGTTCATGTTCGGTTGCATGCACGTGCGTGTGTGTTTGTGTGTGTGCGTGTGTAGGTGCGTGTGTGTGTGCGTGTGTAGGTGCGCGTGCATGTGGGTGTGCATGTGTGTTTACATGTGCATGTGCATGTGCATGTGCGTGTGTGCGTGCACGTGTGTGTTTGCGTGCTCGTGAGCGTGTGTGAGAGCTTGTTTATGTGCGGGTGCGAGTCCGTGTGTGTTTACGTGTGCACGTGCGTGTAAGTGTGCACGTCCGCGTCCGCGTTCGTGTGTGTTAGCGTGTGTGATTGCATGTGCAAGTGCGTGTGCGCGTTCAAGTGCGTGTGCGTGTGCATGTGCGTGTGCGTGTACGTGTGCAGGTGTAGGTTTGTGTGCGTGTGTGTGCATGTGCAAGTGCGCGTAGTTGTGCATGTGCAAGTGCATGTGCATGTGTAGGTGTGCGTCCATGAGTTTGTACGTGTACATGTGCACGTGTGTGTGCGAGTGTGTGTGAGCTTGCACGTTCACGTGCGTGTGCGTGTGTGTGTGGGTGTGTGTGCGTGCATGTAGAGATGCGCGTGTATGTGTGTGTTAGTGTGTGTGTAGAGGTGCGCATGCATGTGCGTGTGTGTGTGTGTGTGCGTGTGCATGTGCATGTGCGTGTGCATGTGCAAGTGTGTATGCAAGTGCGTGTGTGCATGCACGTGCAGGTGTGCATGCATGTTTGTTTGCGTGTGCGTGTGTGCGTGCAGGTGCGCAAACCTGTCCATTTGCATCTTGCGCATGTGTGTGTGTGTGCGCGCGTGTGTAGGTGTGCATGCGTATGTGTGTGCGTGTTCATGTGCGTGTGCGTGTGCATTTACGTTTGGGTGTGCTGCTGCACATGAGTGTCTGTTTACGTGTGCGTGTGCAAGTGCAAGTGCGCGTGTGTATTTGTTTGCATGTCCGTTTGCATGTGCAGGGGCACATGCGTGTTTTTTTGCGGGTCCGTGTGTGTGTGTGTGCGTGCATGTGTGTGTTCATGTGCGTTTGCATGCACATGTGTGTGTGTCTGTGTGCGTGCGTGTGCGTCTCTATGTGCGTGTGCGCGTGTGTAGGTGTGTGTGGGTCTGTGTATGTGTGCGTGTACGTGTACGTGTGCGTGGGCATGTGCATGTATGTGTGCGCGTGCGTGTGTGTGCATGTGTGTTTACGTGTGCGTGCGTGCGTGCGTGTGTGTGTGTATGAGTGTGTGTGCGTGTGCGAGTGCGAGTCCGTGCATGTTTATGTGTGCGTGTGCGTGTATGTGTGTGCGTCCGTGTCCACGTTCGTGTGTGTTAGCGTGTGTGAGTGCGTGTTTACGTGTGCGCGTGCGTGTACGTGTGTGTGTCCGCATCCACGTTCGTGTGTGTTAGCGTGTGTGAGTGCGTGTGTGTGTGCAAGTGCGGGTGCATGTCCATGTGCGAGGGTGTGTTCGTGTGCATGTACGTGTGTGTGTGCATGTACGAGTGCGTGTGCACATGCACATGCAGGTGCGCGTGCATGTTTGTTTGCGTGTGCGCGTGCATGTCCGTTTGCGTCTGCGTGTGCATGTGTGCATGTGCATGTGTAGGTGCGTGTGTAGGTGCGCATACGTGTGCTGGTGCACGTCCATCCGTGTGTACATGTGCGCGTGCGCGTTCACATTCGTGTGCGTGTGCGCATGCGCGTGCGTGTGCGTGTCCATGTGCATGTGTGTTTGCGTGTGCGTGTATGTGTGCAGGTATAGGTGTGTGTGCGTGTGTGTGCATGTGTAAGTACGCATAGTTGTGGGTGTGCGAGTGCATGTGCATGTGCAGGTGCACGTCCGTGCGTGTGTACGTGTGCGTGTGTGAGTGTGTGTGCGCTTACGCGTTCACGTATGGGTGCGTGCGTGCGTGCGTGCGTGCGTGTGTGTGTGTGTGTGTGTGTGTGTGTGTGTGCGTGTAGAGATGCGCGCGTATGTGCGTGTTAGTGTGCGTGTAGAGGTGCACGTGCATGTGCGTGTGCGTGTGCGCGTGCACGTGCACGTGCACGTGCATGTGCATGTTTGTTTGCATGTGTGTGCATGTGTGTGTGCATGTTCGTGTGCGTGTGCGTTTGCGTGTGCGTTTGCGTTTGCATGTGCGTGTGCATGTGCATGTGCATATGTGTGTGCGTGTGCGTGTGTGTGTGCGTGTGCATGTGCATTTGTGTTTGGGTGTGCTGCTGCACATGAGTGTCTATTTGCGTGTCCGTCTGCGTGTGCAGGTGCGCATGCGTATCTGTTTGCATGTTCAAGAGTGCATGCGTGTTTGTTTGCGTTTGCATGTGTGTGTGTGTTCGTGTACGTTTACATGCAAGTGTGTGTGTGTCTGTGTGCATTCGTGTGAGTCTCCATGTGCATGTGCAGGTGCGTGTGCATGTGCAGGTGCACGTGCACAGGCATGTGTGTGTGCGTGTGCATGTTTGTGTTCGTTTGTGTGTGCATGTGCGTGCGTGTGTGCGTGTGCGTGCGTGTGTGTGTGTGTGTGTTGTGTGTGTTGTGTGAAGTGTAGAGTAGGATGCGCGCGGATGTGAGTGTTAGTGTGCGTGTAGAGGTGCAACGTGGCATGTGCGTGTGCGTCGTGGCCGGGCACGTGCACGTGCACGTGAATGTGCCATGTTTGTTGCATGTGGTGCAGTGTTTGGGTTGGTGTTTGGCTTTGGGGGGGGGTTTCGTGTGCGTGGCGTTTGCGTGTGACGTTGCGTGTGCTGTGCGTGTTGCATGTGCAATGTGCATATGTGTGTGCGTGGCGTGTGGTGGTTGCGTGTGCATGTGCATTTGGTTAGGGGTCGAATGCACTGCCCATGAGTGTCTATTTGCGTGTCCGTCGCGTGTGAGGTGCGATGCGTATCTGTTTTGAAGGTTCAACGAGTGCATGCGTGGTTTGTTTGCGTTTGGTATGTGTGTGTGTGTTCGTGTAGTTACATGCAAGGTGTGTGTGTTGTGTGCATTCGTGTGAGTCTCATGTGCATGTGCAGGTGCGTGTGCATGTGCAGGTGCACGTGCACAGGCATGTGTGTGTGCGTGTGCATGTTTGTGTTCGTTTGTGTGTGCATGTGCGTGCGTGTGTGCGTGTGCGTGCGTGTGTGTGTGTGCATGTGCGTGCGCGTTTGCGTTTGGGTGTGCTGCTGCACATGAGTGTCTGTGTCTGTGTGCAGATGCGCGTGCGTATCTGTTTTCATGTCTGTTTGCATGTGCAAGGGCACTTGTATGTTTGTTTGTGTGTCCGTGTGTGTGTGTGTGCGTGTCTGTGTTCGTGTGCATTTGCATGCACGTGTGTGTGCGTGTCCGTGTGCGTGTGCAGGTGCGTGTGCGTGTGCATATGTGTGTGTGTGCGCGCACGTGCGTGTGTGTGTGCATGTGTGTTTATGTGTACGTGTGCGTGTGCGTGTGCATGCGTGTGTGTGTCTGTGTGTGTGTGTGTGTGCCAGTGCACGTGCGTGTGCGGGTGCGAGTCCGTGTGTGTTTACGTGTGTGCGTTCGTGTATGTGTGTGCGTCCGCGTACACGTTCGTGTGTGTTAGCGTATGTGAGTGCGTGTGCAAGTGCAAGTGCGAGTGTGTGTGCATGTGCTAGTGTGTGTTCGTTTGTGTGTGCGTGTGCGTGCGCATGTGCGAGTGCGTGTGCACGTGCACATGCAGGTGCAGGTGCATGTTTGTTTGTGTGTGCGCGTGCGTGTCCATTTGTGTTTGCGCGTGCGTGTGTGCGTGTGCATGTGTAGGTGTGCATGCGTGTGCGTGTTCGTGTGTGGGTGTGCGTCCGTCCATATGTACATGTGCGCGTGCGCATGCACATGCGTGTGTAGGTGAGCCTGTGCATGCATGTGCGTGTGCCTGTGCATGTCCATGTGCGTGTGTGCATGCGTTTGCGTTTGCGTGTGCATGTGCGTGTGCGTGTACATGTGCATGTATAGGTGCGTGTGCGTGTGTGTGCATGTGCAAGTACGCGTAGTTGGGCATGTGCATGTGCGGTTGCGTGTGCGTGCGTGTGTACGTGTGCAAGTGCGTGTGCGCTTGCGCATTCGTGTGTGGGTGTGTGTGTGTGTGTGTGTAGAGATGAGCGTGTATGTGCATGTTAGTGTGCGTGTTAGTGTGCGTGCACGTGTGCGTGTGCGTGTGTGTATGCATGTGCGTGTGCGTGTGTGCGTGCACATGCAGGAGTGTGTGCATGTTTGTTTACGTGTGCGCGTGCGTGTGCCAGTCCGTTTGCGTCTACGCGTGCATGTGCATGTGTGTGTGCGTGTGCAGGTGCAGGTGCGTGTGTAGGTGCGTGTGAGCGTGCGTGTGCATGTTCGTGTGCCTATGCGTGTTCGTGTACGTGTGCGTGTGCGTGTGCATTTGCGTTTGGGTGTGCTGGTGCGCATGAGTGTCTGTTTGCGTGTGTGTGTGTGCATGTGCAAGTGCACGTGCGTATCTATTTACATGTCCGTTTGCATGTGCAGGGGCACGTGCATGTTTGTTTGCGTGTACGTGTGCGTGTACATGCGTGTGTGTATTTGTGTTCGTTTGCATGCACGTGCGTGTGTGTGTGCATGCATGTAGAGATGTGCGTGTATGTGTGTGGTAGTGTGCGTGTAGAGGTGCGCGTGCATGTGTGTGTGTGTGTGTGTGTGTGTGTGTGTGTGTGTGGGCGTGTGCATGTGCGTGTGCGTGTGCATGTGCAAGTGCGTGTGCGCGTGCACGTGCAGTTGTGCGTGCATGTTTGTTTGCGTGTGCGCGTGTGTGTGGAGGTGCGCATACCTGTCCGTTTGCATCTTGTGTGTGTGTGTGTGTGTGTGTGTGTGTGCGTGCGTACAGGTGCGTGTGTAGGTGTGCATGTGTATGCATGTGCGTGTGCGTGTGTGTGTGCGTGTGCGTTTGCAGGTGTGCATGCGTATCTATTTGCATGTTCGTTTGCATGTGCAGGGTCACGTGCGTGTTTGTTTGCGTTTCCGTGTGTGTGTGCATGCGTATGTGTGTTTGTGTGCATTTTCATGCACATGTGTGTCCGTCTGTGTGCGTGCGTGTGTGTCTCCATGTGCGTGTGCATGTGCATGTGCGCGTGTGTAGGCATGTGTGGGTCTGTGTATGTGTGTGTGTGTACGTGTACGTGTGCATGTGCATGTATTTGTGTGCGTGCGTGTGTGTGTGCATGTGTGTTTACATGTGCGTGTGCGTGTGTGCGTGCGTGTGTGTGTGTATGAGTGCGTGTGCATGTGCGGGTGTGAGTCCGTGCGTGTACGTGTGTGTGTCCGCGTCCACGTTCGTGTGTGTTAGCGTGTGTGTGTGCAAGTGCGGGTGCGTGTGCATGTGCGAGTGTGTGTTCGTGTGCATGTGCGTGTGCGTGTATGTGTGCAGGTATAGGTGCGTGTGTGTGTGTGTGCATGTGCAAGTACGCGTAGTTGTGCGTGTGCGAGTGCGTGTGCATGTGCGGGTGCACGTCCGTGCGTGTGTACGTGTTCGTGTGCGAGTGTGTGTCCGCTTGCGCGTTCACGTGCGGGTGTGTGTGTGTGTGTGTGTGTGTGTGTGTGTGTGTGTGTGTGTGTGTGCGCGCGCGCGTGCATGCGTGCGTGTAGAGATGATCGTGTATGTGCGTGTTAGTGTGTTGTAGAGGTGTGCGTGCATGTGCATGTGCATGTGCATGTGCAGGTGCTTGTGCATGTTTGTTTGCGTGTGCGTGCGTGTGTGTGTGCCTGTGCGTGTGCGTGTGCGTGTGCATGTGCGTGTGCGTGTGCGTGTGCGTGTGTGTTTGAGTGTGCGTGTGCGTGTGCGCGTGTGTGTGTGTTTACGTGTGCGTGTGCATGTGCGTATGTGTGTGCGTGTGCGTGTGTGTGTGCATGTGCATGTGCGTGTGCGTTTGTGTTTGGGTGTGCTACAGCACATGAGTGTCTGTTTGCGTGTCCGTGTATGTTTGCAGGTGCACGTGCGTATCTGTTTACATGTCTGTTTGCTTGTAAAGGGGCACGTGCGTGTTTGTTTGTGTGTGCACGTGTGTGTGCGTGCGTGTGTGTGTTGTGTGCATTTGCATGCACGTTTGTGTGCGTCAATGTGCGTGCATGTGCATCTCCATGTGCGTGTGAAGGTGCGTGTGCAGGTGCGCGTGCATAGGCGTGTGTGTGTGCGTGTGCATGTGTGTGTGCGTTTGCGTGTGCATGTGCATGTGTGTATGTGTGTGCGTGTGCGTGTGCGTGTGCGTGTGCATGTGCGTTTGCGTTTGTGTTTGGGTGTGCTGCTGCACATGAGTGTCTGTTTGTGTGTCCATGTGCGTGTGCAGGTGCGCGTGCGTATCTGTTTGCATGTCCGTTTGCATGTGCAGGGGCGCATGCGTGTTTGTTTGCGTGTCCGTGTGTGTGTGTGTGAGCGTGTGTGTTTGTGTGCGTTTAGATGCATGTGTGTGTGCGTGCGTGTGCGTGCGTGTGCGTCTCCATGTGTGTGTGCAAGTGCATGTGCGTGTGCGTGTGTGTGTGTGTGTGCACGCATGTGTGTGTGTGTGTGCATGTGTGTTTACGTGTGCGTGTGCGTGTGCGTGCGCGCGCGCGCGTGTGTGTGTGTCAGTGCGCGTGCGTGTGCAGGTGCGAGTCCGTGTGTGTTTACATGTGTGTGTGCGTGTACGTGTTTGCGTCTGCGTACACGTTCGTGTGTGTTAGCGTGTGTGAGTGTGTGTGCAAGTGCAAGTGCGAGTGCGTGTGCATGTGTGAGTGTGTGTTCGTGTGCATGTGCATGTGCGTGTGCATGTGTGAGTACGTGTGCGCGTGCACATGTAGGTGCGCATGCATGTTTTTTTGTGTGTGCGGGTGCGTGTCCGTTTGTGTCTGCATGTGCATGCGTGTGTGTGCATGTGTAGGTGCGCGTGCGTGTGCATGTTCATGTGTGGGTGCGCGTCCGTCCATATGTACATGTTTGCATGCACGTGCACATGCGTGTGTGCGTGCGTGTGCATTTGCCTATGCCTGTCCGTGTCCATGTGCGTGTGTGCATGTGTGTGCGTTTGCGTGTGCATGTGCGTGTGCGTGTACGTGTGCAGGTATAGGTGCGTGTGCGTGTGTGTGCATGTACAAGTACGCGTAGTTGGGCGTGAGCGAGTGCGGTTCCGCGTCCGTGCGTGTGTACGTGTGCGAGTGCGTGTGCGCTTGCGCATTCGCGTGCGGGTGCGTGTGTGTGTGTGTAGAGATGCATGTGTATGTGCGTGTTAGTGTGCGTGTAGAGGTACGCGTGCATGTGCGTGCACGTGTGCATGTGCGTGCGTGCGTGCACGTGCAGGTGTGTGTGCAGGTTTGTTTGCATGTGCACATGCGTGTGCAAGTACGTGTTCCCGTTCGTTTGCATCTACGCATGCATGTGCGTGTGCGTGTGCGTGTGCGTGTGCGTGTGCAGGTGTAGGTGTGCGTGTGTGTGCTTGTGTGTGTTCGTGTGCCTGTGCGTGTGCGTGTGCGTCTCCGTCTGCATGTGCGTGTGCATTTGCGTTTGGGTGTGCTGGTGCACATGAGTGTCTGTTTGCGTGTGTGTGTGCGTGTGCAGGTGCGCGTGCATATCTGTTTACATGTCCATTTGCATGTGCAGGGGCACATGCGTGTTTGTTTGTGTGTCCGTGTGCGTGTGCGTGCGTGTGTGTATTCTTGTTCGTTTGCATGCACATGCATGTGCATTTGTGTGCGTGCATGTGTAGGTGCGTGTGCGTGTGCATGTGTAGGTGCGCTTGCGCAGGCATGTGTGGGTGCGTGTGCGTGCGCATATGTGTGTGCGCGTGCGTGTGGGTGTGCGTGTGTGCATGTGCATGCGCGCGCGCGTGTGTGTGTGTGTGTGTGTGTCTGCGTGTGCGTGCTCGTGAGCGTGTTTGAGTGCGTGTGCATGTGCGGGTGCGAGTCCGTGCATGTTTACGTGTGCGTGTGCATGTAAGTGTGCGCGTCCGTGTCCGCGTTCGTGTTAGTTAGCGTGTGTGACTGTGTGTACGAGTGCGTGTGTGCATTCAAGTTCGTGTGCGTGTGTGTGTGCGTGTAGAGGTGCGCATGCATGTGCGTGTAGAGGTGCGCGTGCATGTGCATGTAGAGGTGCATGTGCATGTGCGTGTGAATTTACGTGTGCGTTTGCGCGTGCATGTGTAGGTGCGCATGCGTGTCCGTTTGCGTGTGTGCGTGCATGTGGAGGTGCGCATACGTGTGGGTGTGTGTGTGCGTGTGCATGTGCGTGTCCGTGTGCGTGTGCATGTGTGTGTGTGCGTGTGCGTTTGCGTTTAGGTGTGCTGGTGCACATGAGTGTCTGTTTAAGTGTCCATGTGCGTGTGCAGGTGTGCGTTTGTATTTGTTTGCATGTCTTTTTGCATGTGTAGAGGCACATGCGTGTTTGTTTTCGTGTCCGTGTGCGTGTGCGTGCGTGTGTGTGTTCGTGTGCGTTTGTATGCACGTGCATGTGTGTCTGTG
>CM034148.1:459688600-459828600 GCA_019776745.2 Taxus chinensis
ATGAGTTGCATGAACTGAAAGGAAAGCAATTTGGTTTATATTTTCAGTCAAATTTTATCCTTTGAAATTATTACTAATGTAAGGGAATGGAATTGATAGAAGTTATGTTAGAACAGCAGTATACATACTTGTGTTCCTAGTTCTTACAGATGTTGTAATCTGGAATTGTTTGAAAGAGATTACTTCTTGTAATGATTGTTTGGGAAAGATGAAAGTAATCCTTTGACTGATTTGGATGGTAATTCGATGATTCAGTTGTCATGTTGTTCATTTTTTTTTATATTTAATTCTTGATTGACGTTCACAGTAACGTTTCATAAAAGCAGGGTTCTTTTATTGAGACAGTTAATTAAAAGCACCTCATTTTAATGACAAGTGCTTAATATGCCCAGTTCAATGAACTGACCCGTGCAAGTAATTTTGCAGATGGAACTTGAGTTAAACGAAGACATGGTTGTTTTCTGATACTTCTTTTGATTGACTGAAGATGGATTGTAATTGATAGCTATTACTCCTCTACGAGGAATTGAGAAAAGAAGAAATTACATTCTTCTATCTTATGTGTTGTAATGTTGTTTAATATAAACAAAGTCCAGTCATTTGGAATGGAAAATGTATAAATTATAAAATAGATGGATGAATACAAATACAAGTGTGATATTTTAATGACTGTATTAGTTTGATATTGTTGAATAAGTTGGGAATATAACATTATTCCTTGATTTGGAATTATTCAATTGTTCATGAATGAATTAAAAAGGAAATGACATCTATTCTTACCTAAATGCAACTCTTACGTTGAAATGTGCAATTAGTTCATACTTGGGTTAAGATGAATTTTTAATTGGCATTAAAAAGGATTTAGGAAGAACATGATCTCTTAATTGAAAGGTATTCGGGATTAGTCTGAAAGCTAAGGAATATCAAATAACTTAGGAGCAGCCGAACCTCATATTTGGACTCCGGTAATAGCCTCGAATGTTAAATTCGGAAAGTAAGGATATGGGAAAAACATATCCATGGTTAACAAACCTTAACTATGTAAGGTTAAGGAGAATAAATGAATATATTCATTGAGAATTAGATCTCGTTTAGATGACGTCTAATAAGATGGAATTCTGAATTTGTTTACAGTTGTGGGAAACTTAGTTAAGTTTAATAGGTTAAATTTATTAAGTCTATCGGTAATGGGCTGCTTAATCCAAGGATTAAGAAAAGAACCAAGTAGAGAAAATGCAACCCTTCGGTACGAAGGAGGAGATGTGTAGTAAGCTAGAAGACGGATTAAGTCTCTCTTAGCTAGATACAAATGTAACAAGAACGAGGATAAAGGATCAGCATGGCTGCTGAAATTTTATCTTAAAGAATAAGATCATAACATCACACTTGAGCTGGATGTGTACTCTCGATGGGAGGATTGCGAAGGCGGGGCCTTCATGACGACACATTGACATATTACAATGCCCTCCCGAATTAAATCATCAAGATTACATAAGATGGATACTAAGTTCTTGGCTGGGGATAGGAATGTGATCACGTATAGGGAGTGACTCCGGAAGACTAAAGGTAACCAGACACAGTTGTCTAGGGATGACACCGTATGTCTGCGTATCTTTACTTACCATAAGTAACTTCCTATACTCGTTCATATTGCTAGTTGGAGTTTGACCTTAACTATTGTTACTATAAGAGGCATTCCACCCTCCTAAGCATTCAAGTTTTGATATATGATTTCTTCTGTAAAAGGATGTGTACCTTTGATTGTGAAGTCATGCTTGATATGGATTGTATCTTCTTTGCTCTTGAAGATCTTTGACTGAGTCAGGATATGCTTGGACTCTTTTATTTCTTTCATTTTTAGCACCTGAGTTCAATTTGATTTCGAAAGGAATTGTGGATTTATCCGTCTTTATGACTCAACCTTGGATCAGTTGCATTGATCCAAGAGATGTTTTAAGTTTATTCTAGATGAACAAAAAATTATAGACCTTACGAAATTTGCAAGGTCTGAATGTGTTGAATAAGCAATTCCGGATTCTAACTCAGGTTGATCGTGTTAAATGAATTGGTTCCCGATATTGTAATATCAAGAAGGCTTAGACCTTAAGCCAGGTAATAAATTCTAGAGTATACTGCAAGCTTATTATCAATGCTGGATACGATCCATTTTGGGAATGTTATACCTGTTGGTTCTAATACTGATCGAACCTACTTGTGGGACCTAGGATGGATTCGTTAAGGTTAATAACCTTAACCTAAACTATAACCTATGGGTTGAATTATTACTAATATAACCTAGCCCTAAACTATAGGTTTAATGCTCCTAAGGTTAGCTACCTAAGCACTATGGAAGTAAGACTAATGTCTTACCGTAAGATCTAACCTATGTTTCTAACCTAACTTATGATAATGGATGAAGGGGGTCCTATGAAAGGGTGCGAGCCGTGGGCAGTGGTTTCCATGGCATTAAATGAGGTGGATAAGCATGAAGGACAAGGGATATGGTAGAGATTTCAAACGGCTGTTGAGATCTGACGTGGCAGAGTCGCAAAATATGGGAATGGTTGTTTGTTTTCAGTTGTCAATCACCAACTTTGGCGATCGATGGCAATGGAGATTAGGCGGGAATCTTGGAGTTAATGTCATTGATGAACTTCGGTTCCCGAGCACCGATTTCTCGGGAAGGCATGTAAATGGAAAACTAGTTGGTTGTTTGGTTTTCCATACGCTCCGTTTTTCTCTCTGTTTGATCACTGGTTCTTCGAACCAGTCTACTTTGTGTTGCATTGCAACTATGAGATTATCTAGCTCTTTTCTCTTTCGGGGAAAGTTTATAAGACATGAGGGTAACAAATTATTGTTGATGAATCTATCGTGGAAGAAGAAGAGAAGGCGCAAGCTCATTCAGAGGTCTTCTTCGTATTTTTAAAGTGACATTACCAAGCATGATAGGCCCTGACTTTTAAAAATCTTGCTTTAATCCAAATGCTTTCATTAAAACAACTCTATTCAGGTGATTTCAATTGAGTTGGTTTGAAGCAATGTTTTGGTTCTTCTTTTCTTGTGGATTTAGGAATCTCGGGTTTTTTGAAGACTTTATTGGAATGTTTACTGTATTTATTCTTTCTTTTGGATTCATTTCGTTTGAGACGCGGCTGTGCTCTTATTATTGTTGAATCCTGTTGATTCTTGCTGTGAATGCTTTAAGTTCCTTCTAGTTGGAATGCTTGTTGTGATTATACTACTTGAATGCGACTATTGTAGAAATCCTTACTGTGTTAGCAATTTTGGGTTAGTCTCCGTTGAAATTTTTTAGGGATTATATACGAAAATGACTCAGTGGGAGTCCTTTTAATGTTTCGTATGTTTTCGTCTTCTGTCTAAACTTGGTTGTGATTACTGTTGGAGTCCTTGAAATGTAACATATGTTTTCGACTTCTGTAGAAGTATAGTTGAAAATACTATATGGTATTGATTACCATTGGAGTCCTTGAAATGTAACTTATGTTTTTTAACTTTTGTAGAAGTTTTGTTGTGCATACTGTTGGAATCCTTGAATTGGATAGTATGTTTTCAACTCCTGTAGAAGCTTTGTTGTGTTTACTTATTGGTTTTGAATCTGTTGGAGTCCTTGAATTTTTGTCGTATGAATTCGACTTCAATCAAAGCCCTGGTTGTGAATACTAGTTGTATTTGACACTGTTGGAGTCCTTGATATGTTGCGAGTTGGCTCGATTCTCGAATTAAGTCCTCACTGTGCATGCATATCGTACAGAATCGTTCTTAACATTTTTGTGTTATATTCAATTCGCTCTTGTCGAATTAGAGGATGGGTTTTCTTTACAAACTTGATTCTGTGTGAGATCCTATTGTATTTCGTAGTAGCTCAACTTCGGATGAAACTTTGAGGAAATTATTGTTATGGAATTCGGCTTCTATGAAGACCTTGTTGTGATTATTTTTCTTGAAATCAGCTTCTAATATAAGTCCTTGTTGTGTAACCGTAGGGATTTGTTTAAGTTGAATGAAGTTGTGCATGTTTGTGTTTCGACTCAGTGTGAATGTCACTATATTTGCATATGGAAACGTTATTTGTTTTTAATGTTATCTTGTCTCAAGTTTGACTAAAACAAAGAGCTCTTAGCTGTACCATGTCAGGCGATGGTGTTGGGTATTTTCATGTTGATGAATGATATGGAAAAGATTTTTTGAGTCTTTCATGGTTGGATTAATTTATTTTTCTTTGTCGCAAGAGCTCTTGTAATGCTTAAAAACTACAGGTGATTTTTTTATTATTAATGAATTTAGATGAAACTCTAGTTTCTTCTTGTGATCTTGACTATTTTAATCGCATGTGTAAAAGTAATTGTGTTATTCTAGAGGAGTCGGTACAGTCCAGAACATGACTGAAATTGGAATTTTATTTAAGTTGTTTCCTTCTCCTAAGTTGTAAATTATATGTTGATGTGTAATAAGAGGAATAAGAAAATACTCTCTCTCTCCTAGTCTGGAAACTTTATGTGCTTTCTCCTTGTATCCTTATGTGATCTCTATGGTAAGGGCATAACAAGAATAGACTGTGGTATTGTATGGAGAGACTGGTATAAAATGTGTGTTGCTGTATAAGTAGGTATACTCATCAATACCATTAAAATAAATGAATGATTGAAAGGAAATTACGACAGTTGAGCTTGTTGAATGTTATAAACTACCTTTGAGTAAGTGTTAGAATCATTCTTGTAGGAGTTTTGTTATCTTTAGAATGGTTGTATTCATTTGTTCTTAGTCTCTAATATATAAGATGAATAGCCTGATTTATGTTTGGAATTTGAAGAAATGATTTCATTTAAACAGGTTCTTTAATGAGAACAATTGGTGGATTGATATTGTTTTAGGAATTAGTGCTTATCATGCTTAGTTCACTGAACTGACCCGTGTTGACAATTTTTGCAGATGGTTGCCGTAAGTGGTAAAGGCACGCAGATCTGATATGATGTTCAGATTGTTTAATTTGGTTTTATGATGAAATTCCAACTTGATTCTTTAAATGTACTACTTGAAGAAAGATGTTGTTTTGCTGTTGAGTATTGTATCAAATATGCTAAATGCATAAAATGTATTTGATTAGCTTAGAAATGAATGAAATGAGGTATTTTTTACTTATGTGTTTGCATTCGTATCTTGATGGATTGAACTTCTCCAGTTCGAATGATTTTTAAGAGCATTGTTATTATTGTATACTTTGGAGACATTTGGGATTCTCTAAGTAAGCTTTGCAAAGATTATGTGACTGAATACTTGTGAATGTTTAGTAGTTCTGTTATGTTCTATCTAAAGCTAAAATTGGAATTTAGATCACTGTCTTTCGAGAAGCTAAGGTTAAAATAAACCTCAACAGGAAGCTGAACGGGCTAAATAAATTATTGCTCCCTAATCTTGATCTAAGTCAAGACAACGCCTTAATTTGAATTTAAATCACTATATCTTAATACTAATAAGGAAGATGTATTTCAGTTTTGAGAACTGATATAAACCTAATAAGGGTATGGTTAGCAACTTTATTGGAAGACTTAGGGCTACTGCCCAATTTTGTTGATTTAGATCATTGTATAACAAAGAACTCCTTAATGAAACCTCAAATCTTATTAACTTCTCTTTGTGAAATGGGTTTTAATAAGAAAGGCAATTCTAAGGTGAGGAACCCAGGGGTTGGGAAAAGACTACCCTAAAAGGAGTGTCTTAAAGTATAACTCAACGTAAGTAACACCTTAAAGTTAAGTAGATCTTTTCGAGGCGGATTTGAAGGTTGATGGCACAAGTCAACTACAGGGTTGTACCTTCGAGAAGATTAGGATCTTCTCGAAGATACAACAATGCAGGTGACTTATGGCGACACCCTTGCATTGATTGTTAAGATTTACACCTTAAATTTGAACAAGTTTTTACTCCGGGACTGGTTAGGAATGTGGTCATGATATGAGGCTGCCCTGGAGACTCGGGGTACCTTGACACATAGGGTTAACTAGGGTTGACCCAGTATGTCAGTGTATCCCTAGTTCTTGAGAACATCCTTATATCATTGTCATATTATTAATCCATTCCTAAGTGAGTGACTTGGGACAGGGGAAGCTGACAAAAGTCAGTGTAAGACATTCTACATAACATAGGAATGGGGTGAAGGACGTATTCCAGATTGACGAGTATGTCGTCAAGGAATACGAGACATAAGCAGTATGTTTCAAATCTTTGGCCAAAGTATCGCAAGCTGCTGATTGCGTTGTCCCATGTCACCTAGTTTGAGGGATGAGATGTCGATGAATAATGGTAACAATTATTCAGATAGGTTCCTTGGACAGAGCATTCTAAATCCTAGATTAGGGAAGAGAACCGCAAGCGTGAGGTGTTAAAATAAAAACGCCAACTCTTTGATACTCATGAATAGATCGGTAGATTACCAAGTCATGGAATGAATAGATCGGAGGTACTCCGAGTCATCACAGCTGCATATGCTTATCTGTTATAAGAATGATTGTTATGATCTGAGAGTTCTAAATTATGTATTTAGAACTAGAATGCTTCTATCAAAAAAAAAATCTTGTTCTAATGTACTTAAATGGGGATGTTACATCTTGGTATCAGAGCTGAAGGTTGCAGCTCTTGGACCTATTGTGTCCATAATCTGATAAAAACCTAAATTTTCTTGTAGCAAAAAATGGTTAGAACAAGAGGAAACATTGTGAATAATGCTCCACCTGAAGGAGGGGTGGTAACAACCCAAAAGCTTGATGAGATCCTTGCTGCCCTATTGGACACAAGAGATCGTTTGGCTGTACTTGAACAGCAAGTAATGGGAAATGAGGAGGAAGATGAAGCTGATAATAACAATCAGCAACCTCCTGAGGACAACCCCGATATGGGTGTTGATAATAATGTTGGAAATGCACCTATCCAACCAGAAAACAAAAAGGCCAGGTTGGCAGCGGAACTCACTAATGATATAAAAAGGATAAGTCCACCTAAATATGATGGCACCACATTAGGAGATGGAGCTGAGAACTAGCTCAGTGAAATGGAGAAGTACTTTGCAATAAGAAACTTCTCAGAGGAAACCAAAGCTATTTGGGGATCCTATCAGCTTTCCCACGAAGCATCTTCGTGGTGGGATAGCCGTAAAGCTGAGCTAAATATTGATGAGACCAATATTACTTGGGATCAATTTAAGGGCTATTTTAGGCAACGTTGGCTGCCACATCTTTTCTATGATCAGAAAATGACAGAATTCCAAAACTTGGCTCAAGGGAAGCTAACGGTAACTGAATACTGGGGAGTGGTTTACAAAACTCCTCAAGTATGTACTGCAGTATCAAACTGACGAGAAGTTCAGAATACGGAAATTTATCATTGGACTGAATCCCGTGAAAGGGGGAGAGGTTGATGTTCACAGTCCAACCACTATGGAAGGAGTTGTTGAAAAGGCCATAAGACAAGAACAGAAATTAAAGGCTATTTCTGCTCATAAAGAGGAAGTGCGGAAGAAGATTGCAAACCCTTCTTCAACTTCACTTGCACCCAAAAAGGGGCCATGGAAAAATTTTGGAAACAGAAGTAAGTTTCCAGGGGATAATAGTAAGAAAACAATAGCAAATAAGCTTGCTGGAAATGTAAGGGATAATTTTGCCAAAAATTATAACAATGGGCAGAAGCCCTATAGAGGACAACGTGATAATTACAAGGCTGGAGGTAATTTTGATCCTAAAAAGAGACCTGTAGGAGGCTGCTACAATTGTGGAAAAGACCACTACGCAAATCAGTGCCCTTTGAAGAAGGATGATTGTAATCAGTAGCATAAGATACATGTTGTAGTAGCAGACAAGCAAGCTGAAAAGCAAGTGACACCTATAGAAGTTCCAGGTAAGTTATTTGGCATACCTGTCACTATTATTTTTGATACAGGAGCTACTGAAATGTTTTATTTCTAGTAAAATTGCTTCTAAACTTAAGAGAAAAGCTGGAAAAATAGATAAATCTTGGACTGTAATGTACGGTAATAATTATGTTCATACAGTGAGTATGTGTCTTTTTGGGGAAGTCCTTGACTTACCTAACTTTTCCATTGAAGTTGACCTCTATGTTACACATTTGGGATCCTATGACATTGTCATCGGTGTCAATTGGTTAGCTGACCATAAAGCAAAAGTAGACTATTATGAAAAGAAAATAAAATGTTTAGATGATCGGTTGAAGGCAACAGAGATTCAAGGTGTGAAATGGGAAATTTTAGTTAGAAAATTGTTAGCTATGCAACTTAAAAAGGCTAAAAACAAAGGACGTACCCTTTATGTAGTAAAGATATCTGAATTTTCAGAAGAAGATGGTGATTCCATGAAACGATTTCCTCTTTTGCAAAGTTTCAAAGACGTTTTTCCGGTGGAATTACCAGGTTTACCACCCAAGAGGGAATTTGACTTCACCATCAAAATCAAACCAGGAACGGAACCTATTTCCAAAGAACCTTATCGGATGACTACTACAGAGTTAGTCGACCTTAAGGCACAATTGCAAGAACTTTTGTCTAAGGGTTTGATTAGTCCAAGTGTTTCACCTTGGGGAGTGCCAGTAATATTTGTGAAAAAGAAGGATGGAACACTTAGGCTGTGTATCGATTATCAGATGTTGAACAAAGCAACAATCAAGAACAGATACCCACTTCCAAGGATCGATGATCTATTTGACCAGATGCGTGGGGAAGCAGTTTATTCCAAGATAGATCTTCGATTTGGTTATCGTCAATTAAGGATAAGAGAAGAAGATATTCATAAAACAACTTTCCGAATAAGGTACAAACATTATGAATTCACGGTTCTACCCTTTGGATTAACTAATGCACCCGCAACTTTTATGAACTTAATGAGTAATATCTTTCAAGAATATTTGGACAAGTTTGTACTTGTATTCTTGGATGATATTCTCATTTATTCTAAAAGTGTTGAAGAGCACAATGAGCATTTGAAGATAGTTTTGGGAATTTTGAGAAAAAGAAAGTTATATGGTAAGTTATCCAAATGTTCTTTCTTTGATACAGAAGTTCACTATTTGGGCCATGTCATTAGTAAAGAAGGAATTGTTGTAGATCCTTCAAAAATAGTGGCAATAACTAAGTGGCCTGCACCAAAGAATGTGCACGAAGTAAGAAGCTTCATGGGTCTTGCTGGTTATTATAGAAAATTTGTTAAGGATTTTTCTAAAATGGTTGCACCGATAACTTCATTGCAGAAGAAGGATAAGAAATTTATTTGGAATGATAAGTGTGAAACTGCTTTCAAAAGTCTGAAAATCCAGTTGACTTTCGCGCCTATATTAGCTGTACCAGACCCTAATGAGAGCTTTACTGTTGTAACGGATGCTTCTGGGGAAGGCCTTGGAGGTGTTCCATTACAAAATGATCAAGTCATAGCATATGAAAGTAGAAAACTTAAGTTACATGAGCTGAATTATGCTCCTCATGATTTGGAGCTTGCTGCCATTGTTCATGCGCTTCAAGTCTGGAGACACTATTTACTTGGGAAACCTTTTGAGTTGAAAACTGATCACTTGAGACTGAAATATATTTTCACCCAGCCTAATCTAAATGCCAGAAAGAGAAGGTGGTTAGATTTTTTATCTCAATATGATTTTGATATTAGCTACATTAAAGGGAAAGAGAATAGGGTAGCAGATGCTCTAAGTCGTAGGAAGCACATTTCTGCTCTTATAACATTAATAACTCAGTTTAAGGATGAGGTAAAAAGTGCCTCAGAATATGATATATATTTTCAGCAAGTAAAAGCAGCGCTTGCTGCAGAACCTAATGATGAAAGGTATAAAGGTTTTCATTTTGATAATGAAGGAATCTTACGTTATGAAAACAGGGTATATGTACCTATGCTGAATGATTTGAGAAAGAAATTGTTAGTTGAATTTCATAATTCACCCTTCTCTGGACACCCAGGTAGCACAAAAATGCTCGCTGATCTAAAACAATAATACTTTTGGAAAGGTATGAAAAGGATGTTATTGATTTTGTGACTCATTGTCTAGAATGTCAGCAGGTTAAGGTAGAACACATGCACCCTACTGGACTATTATATCCCCATAGCATACCGCAGTACAAATGGCAAGTAATAAGCATGGACTTTGTACAAGGGTTACCTATGTCTAGGAATAAACATGATGTTATCTTGGTAGTTGTAGATAAACTAACTAAGGTAGCTCATTTCATCGCTGGAAATCTAAAGGATGATTCACCAGTGTTGGCCAAAAGATTCGTGCACGAAATTTTTAGATTACATGGTGTACCAGAATTGATTATATCTAACAGTGATCCTAGAATGACATCAAGATTTTGGCAAACACTTAATACAACTCTTGGAACGAAACTAAATTTCAGTTCTGCATATCATTCAGAAACAGATGGACAAATCGAGAGAGTAAATCAAGTGTTGGAAGATATGTTGTGAATGTATTGCATGGATCAATAGTATAAATGGGAAGAGTATCTTCCACTAGTTGAATTCGCATACAACAACACTTATCACTCATCTCTTAAAATGGCACCTTTTGAAGCACTTTATGGAAGGAAGTGCAGAACCCCTGTTAGCTGGGATAGTATTGAGGATAGAGTGGTAATTGGACCAGAGATCCTCACTGAAATGGAACAGCAAGTAAATTTGATTCGTGAATGATTAAAGGAAGCAGCAGATAGGTAGAAGAGCTATGCTGACCTTAAGTGGGTTAATCGAAGGTTTGAGCTTGGTGAGAAGGTTTTTCTTCGTGTTAAACCTAGAAAGATTTCTATAACTTTTGGCAAGGCTGCTAAGTTGTCACCTTGTTACGTGGGACCTTTCAAAATTGTCAAAATAATCAATCCTGTAGCTTACCGATTAGTATTACCACCTGCTTTGTCTCGCATGCATGATGTTTTCCATATTTCTTTGCTTAAGATATACGTTTCAGATTTGTCACATGTTTTAAATTGGAATTCCTTGCAAGTCCAAGACCCAGGAATAATCGTGGTTAAACCCACGCGAGTGCTGGAAACTCACCAATTGCATTTGAGAAATCATGAAATACAGTAATGTAAGGTCCAGTGGGACGAGTTTAACAAAGAAAGTGCAACTTGGGAAAATATGGAAGAGATGAAAATTGCTTTTCCTTTTCTTTTTCAACAGAATGAAATATGTTGACAAAACATTTTTATGAACTTATCTTTTTTTTTCCTATCTATATGAAAGCCAGATTGAGGCAAACATTATTCAGTCTGAATAAAATGTATCATGACATTGGTTTCTGGAACTATTCAAGTTGGAAATAGCCTTATTGTATTGTGAACTAATAAATTGGTTGACCTGAAGGTAAATCAAATATGTAATCATCAGGATGATGAATCTTTTAGGAGGGAAGCATGTAACACCCTGAACTATTGTTACTTCCTCCTGAGCATTCAAGTGTTGATATATGATTTCTTCTGTATAAGGATGTGTTCCTTTGATTGTGAAGTCATGCTTGATATGGATTGTATCTTATTTTCTCTTGAAGATCCTTGACTGAGTCAAGATATGCTTGGACTCTTTTATTTCTTTCATTTTTTTAGCACCTAAGTTCAATATGATTTCGGGAGGAATTGTGGATTTATCCATCTTTATGACTCAGCCTTGGATCAGTTGCATTGATCCAAGAGATGTTTTAAGTTTATTCTGGATGAACAAAAATTATAGACCTTACGAAAGTTGCAAGGTCTGAATGTGTTGAATAAGCAATTCCAGAGTCTAACTCAGGCTGATCGTGTTAAATGAATTGGTTCCTGATATCATAATATCAGGAAGGCCTAGACCTTAAGCTAGGTAATAAATTTTGGTGTATATTGCAAGCTTATTATCAATGCCGGATAGGATCCATTTCGGGAATGTTATACCTGTTGGTTCTAATAGTGATCGAACCTACTTGTGGGACCTTGAATGGATTCATTAAGGATAATAACCTTAACCTAAACTATAACCTATGGGTTGAATTATTGCTAATCTAACCTAGCCCTAAACTATAGGTTTAACGCTCCTAAGGTTAGCTACCTAAGCACTATGGAAGTAAGACTAATGTCTTACCGTAAGATATAACCTATGTTTCTAACCTAACTTATGATAATGGATGAAGGGGGACCTATGAAAGGGTGCGAGCCGTGAGCAGTGGTTTCCATGGCATTAAATGAGGTGGATAAGCATGAAGGACAAGCGATATGGCGGAGATTTCAAATGGCTGTTGAGACCTGACGTGGCAGAGTCGCCAAATATGGGAATGGTTGTTTGTTTTCAGTTGTCAATCGCCAACTTTGGTGATCAGTGGCAATGGAGATTAGGCAGGAATCTTGGAGTTAATGTCATTGATGAACTTTGGTTCCCGAGCGCGGATTGCTCGGGAAGGCATGCAAATGGAAAACTAGTTGGTTGTTTGGTTTTCCATACGCTCCATTTTTCTCTTTGTTTGATCACTGGTTCTTCAAACCAATCTACTTTGTGTTACATTGAAACTATGAGGTTATCTATCTCTTTTCTCTTTCGAGGGAAGGTTTATAAGACATGAGGGTAACAAATTATTGCTGTTAAATCTATCGTGGAAGAAGAAGAGAAGGCACGAGAACATTTAGAGGTCTTCTTCGGATTTTTTAAGTGAAATTACCAGGCATGATACGCCCCGACTTTTAAAAATCTTGCTTTACCTCCAAATTCTTTCATTAAAACAACTCTGTTCAGGTGATTTTAGTTCAGTTGGTTTGAAGAAATGTATTCGGTTCTTCTTTTCCTGTGGATTTAGGAATCTCGGGTTTTTCGAAGACTTTGTTGGAATGTTTACTGTATTTATTCTTCCTTTTGGTTTCATTTCGATTGAAGACCAGTTGTGCTTTTATTGTTGTTGAATCCTGTTGAATCTTGCTAAGAATACTTTAAGTTTCTTCCGGTTGAAATGCTTGCTATGATTATTCTACTTGAATGTGACTATTGTAGAAATCCTTACTGTGTTTGCAATTTTGGGTTAGTCTCCGTTGAAAGTTTTCAGGGATTATATACGAAAATGACTCAGTGGGAGTCCTTTTAATGTTTCGTATGTTTTTGTCTTCTGTCTAAACTTGGTTGTGATTATTGTTAGAGTCGTCTTCTGTATAAACTTGGTTGTGATTACTGTTGGAGTCCTTGAAACATAACATATATTTTCGACTTCTCTAGAAGTATAGTTGAAAATACTCTATGGTATTGACTCCGTTGGAATCCTTGAAATGTAACTTATGTTTTTAACTTTTGTAGAAGTTTTGTTGTGCATACTGTTGGAATCCTTAAATTGGATAGTATGTTTTCGACTCCTATGGAAGCTTTGTTGTGTTTACTTTTTGGTTTTGACTCTATTGGAGTCCTTGAATTGTTGTCGTATGAATTTGACTTCAATCAAAGCCCTGGTTGTGAGTACTAGTTGTATTTGACACTGTTGGAGTCCTTGATATGTTGCGAGTTGGCTCGATTCTTGAATTAAGTCCTCGTTGTGCATGCATATCGTACAAACTCTTTCTTAACATTGTTGTGTTATATTCAGTTCACTTCTGTGGAATTAAAGGATGGGTTTTCTTTACAAACTTGACTCTTTTTGAGACCCTGTTGTATTTCGTAGTAGCTCGACTTCGGATGAAAATTTGAGGAAATTATTGATATGGAATTTGGCTTCTATGAAGACCTTGTTGTGATTATTATTCTTGAAATCGACTTCTAATATAAGTCCTTGATGTATAATCGTAGGGATTTGTTTGAGTTGAATGAAGCTGTGCATGTTTTTGTTTCGACTCAGTGTGAATGTCACTGTATTTGCATATGGAAACATTATTTTTTTTTAATGTTATCTTGTCTCATGTTTGACTGAAACAAAGAGCTCTTAGCTGTACCATGTCAGGCGATGGCGTTGGATATTTTCATGTTGATGAATGATATGGGAAAGATTTGTTGAGTCTTTCATGGTTGGATTATTTTCTTTGCTTTGTCGTGAGAGCTCTTGTAATGCTTAATAACTACAGATGATTTTTATTAATGAATTTAGATGAAACTGTAGTTTCTTCTTGTGATCTCGACTGTTTTAATCGCATGCATAAAATTAATTACGTTATTCTAGAGGAGTCGGTACACTCTAGAATATGATTGAAATGGGAATCTGATTTACTCTGTTTCCTTCTCCTGAGCTGTAAATTATATGTTGATGTGTAATAAGAGGAATAAGAAAATACTCTCTCTCTCCTAGTCTGGAAACTTTATGTGCTTTCTTCTTGTATCCTTATGCGATCTCTACGGTAAGGGAATAACAAGAATAGACTGTGGTATTGTATGGAGAGACTGGTATAAAATGTGTGTTGCTATATAAGTAGGTATACTCGTCAATACCATTAAAATAATGTATGATTGAAAGGAAATTACGACAGTTGAGCTTGTTGAATGTTATAAACTGCCTTTAAGTAATTGTTAGAAACATTCTTGTAGGAGTTTTGTTGTCTTTAGAATGGTTGTATTCATTTGTTCTTAGTCTCTAACATATAAGATGAATAGCCTGATTTATGTTTGGAATTTGAAGAAACGATTTCATTTAAACAGGTTGTTTAATGAGAACAATTGGTGGATTGCAATTGTTTTAAGAATTAGTGCTTATCATGCTCAGTTCACCGAACTGATGCATGTTGAAATTTTTTGCAGATGGTTACCGTAAGTGGTAAAGGCACGTAGATCTGATATGATGTTCAGATTGTTTAATTTGGTTTTATGATGAATTCCAACTTGATTCTTTAAATGTACTACTTGAAGAAAGATGTTCTTTTGCTGTTGAGTATTGTATCAAATGTTGAATGCATAAAATGTATTTGATTAGCTTAGAAATGAATGAAATGAGATATTTGTTACTTATGTGTTTGCATTCGTATCTTGATGGATTGAACTTCTTTGGTTCGAATGATTTTAAGAGAAAATTTATTATTGTATACCTTGGAGACATTTGGGATTCTCTATGTAAGCTTTGCAAAGATTATGTGACTGAATACTTGTGAATGTTTAGTAGTTCTGTTATGTTCTATCTAAAGCTAAATTGGAATTTAGATCACTGTCTTTCGAGAAGCTAAGGTTAAATTAAACCTCAACAGGAAGCTAAACGGGATGAATAAATTATTACTCCCTAATCTTGATCTAAGTCAAGACAATGCCTTAATTTGATTTTAATTCACTATATCTTAATACTAATAAGTAAGATGTATTTCAGTTTTAATAACTGATATAAACCTAATAAGGGTATGGTTATTAACCTTATGAGAAGACTTAGGGATATTACCCAATTTCGTTGATTTAGATCTTTGTGTAACAAAGAACTCCTTAATGAAACCCCAAATCTTATTAAGTTCTCTTGTGAAATGGGTCTTAATAAGAAAGGCAATTCTAAGGTGAGGAACCTAAGGGTTGGGAAAAGACTACCCTAAAAGGAGCGTCTTAAAGTATAACTTTAACTCAACATAAGTAACACCTTAAAGTTAAGTAGATATTTTCGAGGTGCATTTAAAGGTTGATGGCACAATTCAACTGTAGGGTTGTACCTTCGAGAAGATTAGGATCTTCTCGAAGATACAACAATGCAGGTGACTTATGGCGACACCCTTTGCATTGATCGTTAAGATTTACACCTTAAAATCGAACAAGTTTCTACTCCGGGACTGGTTAGGAATGTGGTCATGATATTTGGCTGCCCTGGAGACTCGGGGTACCTTGACACATAGGGTTAACTAGGGTTGACCCAGTATGTCAGCGTATCCCTAGTTCTTGAGAACATCCTTATATCATTGTCATATTATTAATCCGTTCCTGAGTGAATAACTTGGGACAGGGGAGGCTGATAGAAGTCAGTATAAGACATTCTACATAACATAGGAATGGGGTGAAGGACGTATTCTAGATTGACGAGTATGCCGTCAAGGAATATGAGACATAAGCAGTATGTTTCAAATCTTTGGCCAAAGTATCGCAAGCTGCTGATTGCATTGTCCTATGTCACGTAGTCTAAGGAACGAGATGCCAATGAATAATGGTAACAATTATTCAGATAGGTTCCTTGGACAGAGCATTCTAAATCCCAGATTAGGGAAGAGAACCGCAAGAGGGATGTGTTAAAATAAAAACGCCAACTCTTTGATACTCATGAATAGATGGGTAGATCACCGAGTCATGATATGAATAGATCAGAGGTACTCTGAGTCATCACAACTACATATGGTTATCTGTTATAAGAATGATTGTTATGATCTGAGAGTTCTAAATTATGTATTTAGAACTAGAATGCTTCTATCAAAAAAAAAAATTCTTGTTCTAATGTACTAAAATGGGGATGTTATAAGAAGGGGAAAACAACAATTTAAAAGAATAAGAGCCTACCTCTTCATAATGGAGATTTGCTTTCAAACAGCAAATTCTTGTTGCTCAAATCAGTCCTAAAATTGCAAATGCAAAGCATGCAAATCAGTCCAAGCTCCTTCCACAAGAACAAGCTCCCAATGCAAGAGAAAATTTGACCCCAAGAAGCAAATGGCAAGGTTTCGACCTCCAAATGAGGAAGAAATTCCATTTTAAAGGAGAGGATGGAGGAGGAGGATGTGGATTCTAAGTGGGATGCCACATCATTTTTCCTCATCCCAAAATAAAATCATAACAAATGAAAATACATCATAATAAATATGAATGACAAAATTACTTACATACACAAACTCAATCCATACCCAAAAGGAAAATGCATTAAAAATTTGTAAGGAAAGTGTTATCCAAAATGTGCCCCTGCTCATTTTTTGTGACTAACTCCTCTCATTTTTTCCTCTCTTGTGCCTCAGTCATAATATTTTTATTTTCAAGCACTCAAAACCTTCTGGAAATGACACCATTGGATAGAGCTCTTTCTTAGCTTTCCAGAAAGGTAAAGTTTTCCTCCTAACTCCATGTATTTTTGAAGTTATGGCTCGGCGGAGTTTTTTGGAAAAATTTTCCCCTGAAAGGCCCATGGCCAATGAGATGCCGCCACGTAGCACCTAGAGTGGTGGAATATGGGGAAATTTTGGAAAATTTTCCAAATGACCAAAAAGGTGCAAAAATTCAAATTTTTGCCCGCCAACCCGATTTGGCCCTGTTTTTCCCTAAAACTTCAAATGGCCATATCTTTCGATCCAGAGCTCAGTTTTTCACGTTCTTTATATCAATGGAAAGCTGGTGAAATTATCTACAAGATTACATGGTCATTTTTATATTTTGATAGATTTTGGAGAGATAAAATCAAAAAACACCTCTGGCACGTGGTCATGGATAGAAATAACGTTTCAACTACCATTTTTAATGAAGAATGGCTTGCATTCTCTCCCAGCATGGCTAAAAATGTCAGGGGATGGGTCTGTAAGGATGCCCATGCTATTTTGAATGGATTTTGGTCAATGGTTGAATCCCTTCCATGTTTTCCCGTGTTTCTCTCGCCTGGGCTTGTCCCTTGCACTGTAAAAGCCAGATTTGGCTCATTTTTAAAGGGTTGAACATTTTTTGTGTATTACAGGTCCCCTTTCTCACCTTGGAAGTGATTTTGGTGGAATATTAGACCTTTTCTAAGAATTTAAACTCATTTTTACCTCCCAGGTGTTGTAATGCAAGTGATTTTGATGTTAAAATAACAATACAGGCCCTGTGATTAGTTTTTCATCCTCTGCTGGTGTTGTTTGACTAATTTCTGATTCTTCATTACACTTATCAGTTTATGCATGTTGTTTTGTTGAATTTTATGAATTTTGTCAATCTGTAGAAGTGAGAAATGCTCACCACTCCTTTTGTGCATCACCTATTAGCATTATTTTTAGTTTATTTGCATTCTCTATCTCTGTCTCCTTTGGAATTTAGGGTAGGATTAGGAATTTAAACCTCTGCAACTTGTAAGTGATAAATCGGATTAGAGGATTTGAGGAACCAGTCTCTAATCTAGAGATTCCTTTCCCATTTTACAAGTCCCACACTTGGGGAGAGGATTCAATGTTGTGCAATCACACTAGATGTCTAAAATATGAAACTAGAAATATGATCAACATCCATGGGTGCTGCTGATTTGTAACAACAACAAGTGCAATCACTTCTTTCATAAAATCATGTCAAAACATAATAAAATAAGTTGCTTTTGACTCTAAAATTATAATCATGGTTGGTGGAGGTTTTTGAGAGGTGTGGGACAAGTTTAACTTGTCCCACAAGCCTCCAAATTTGTCCCTCAAGGCCAAATTCGAATTTCAAAGAGGAAGGAGAGTTTGACCTTCCAAAATCAGCCTTACAACCTCTTAAAAATTCTCACACAACCCATACTTGGTAACTTACACACTCTTCTAAATGCATTAACTTCTATGACATTTATTTATGACAACCTTTTGACATAAGATTTATTTAATTACCATAATGTTATAAAATATATAAATTAAATTTCATTTTTAACCAAGGCAAAAAACATTTTAATTTCACATTCCACATCCCATTTAATTTAATTAAATTTTAACTATATGACTCCCACATAGTACTATCATATTTAAATAATTACAATAAAATCACATTACAAAATAAAATACATGCAACAATAAAAAAAAAAAAGGAACACATAATAAACATACACATATATGCCCCATGGTCACAAAAGTGGAAATCCTAACACAACACAACACACAAATCAACACAGTTGCCATGGTGACCTTGTTGATTTCACACTGAATTCCAATATGGTTAGTCTCCAGTCCCCCGACATTGTTGTGATTTTTAACCTACAAAATGCAAAATACCCCTTTGGCCTTGTGGTCATATCAGAACATCCAATTGATATAAACAACATACAATTATTAAATCTAAATCACAACAATATCAAGAATTTAACATTTATCGTTTAAATTCAATTGCAACCATATCATCATCCAATAGATCTCTATACTAGAGCTATTTAAAATCTCAATGTCACATGTCTAAAATTAAAAGCAATATGATATCAATGTCAACCAGTATATCCTCATCAATAAAATAACAATAATGTATCAATGATCATCAATAAAAATATCTGCATCCAGATCAATACTAATCCAGGATCTAACATATAACCATCATACTAATCAAAACATAATAGTGTCCATAATAATCCCTGATACATCATACTACATCAAAACATAATAATATCCAAAATATGATCAATAGTGTTAGGATCAGTTATCTAAACAGTGTCAAAGGAGAGTGGGTGCGTGTGTGTGTGCGTGTGTGTGTGCATGTGCGTGTGCATGTGCGTGTGTGTTTGTGTGTGTGTGTGTGTGCGTGTGTGTGCGTGTGTGTGTGTGTGTGCGTGTGCGTGTGCATGTGCGTGTGTGTGTGCGTGTGTGTGTGCGTGTGCGTGTGCGTGTGCGTGTGCGTGTTATCTGTAGTTATCTCTAAGAATAAGGCAAAGTGGGAGGAGAATCCAAAGGTCTTCATCTCCACCAAACAGAAATATCTCAACTCCTCCACCTGGTAGGGCTTTCATTCAATCAACAATGGTTCTAAGGCCAATCAGAATGGCACAAAACAACCCCCATGTCAATTTCACTGGCAGCATCCCACTTGCTCTCAATGCACAAAATCCAATCCCAGTTGTAGCATTGAAGAACATTCCATACTTCATTGGAGAAAATCAGACCTCACCTAGTGATCATGTTAAGGATATTGCTAACATTTGTGCAATCCATGAGATCACTGAGATGCAAGTCGATGTCAAACTGCTGGCATCTTCATTCAAAGGGAAAGCTTTGCAATGGTTCAGGAGTCTTGCCTCAGGTTCTATTCAAAATTTGAATCAGCTATGTATAGCCCTCCATGAGCAGTGTTGTTGCAAATCAACAGCACCCCTTGATGTAAATCAAGGTTCTAAGTTGATGTTTAGGGCATCTAGTGTGATTGCACAACATTGAAACCTATCTCCAAGTGTGGGACTTGCAAGATGAGAGAGGAATCTCCAAATTAGAGGTTGGTTCCTCAAACTCCTCTGATTAGATCTATATTTGCACACAACTGCAGAGGTTCAGATCCTAATTTTATCTTAATTTGCAAGGAGACAGGGATAAGAAATGAAAAAATTGAAACTAAACTAATAAGGGTGATACACCAAAGGAGTGGTGAGCACTTCTTGTTCATGCAAATTGACACAAATCAGAAATTTCAACATAAAACATCATGCACAGGTTGATAAGCTGTAATCAAGGGTTTGAAATGAAGCAAACAACACATACAAAGGACTGAAAGTATTCACAGAGCCTGCATTGTGATTTTCAACATCAAAATCCTTGTATTCCAACACCAAAGAGGAAAAAAAACCTGTTACAATCCCTGAAAGGTCTGATACTTCCAAAATCACTTATTGAAGGTGAAAACAGAAGCTTGCTGTGCAAAAAAGGTGTTCCCCCTTTGAAAAATGAGCCAAATCTAGCTTTTATAGTGCATGGGTCGAACCCAGGAGAGAGAAAAACGTGAAAAAACATGTGGGAGCCATTCCCCATTGACCAAAATACATTAAAAACAGCATGGAGGTCCTTACAAACCCATGCCCTGACATTTTTGACCGTGTTGGAGAAGAATGCGACCCATTTTGCATTAAAATTGGTTGTTGAAACGTCAGTTCTGTCCTATGGGCGCATACCAGAAGCGTTTTTTTATTTTCTCCCTCAAAAATTAATCAAAATGTAAAATTGACCCTAGAATCATGTAGATAATTTTACCAACTTTCCATTGATATAAAGAACGTGAAAATCTGAGCTCTGGATCGAAAGTTATGGCCGTTTGAAGATTTAGGGAAAAAACAGGCCCAAAACGGATCGGTGGGAAAAAAAATTGAATTTTACCTCTTTTTGCATTTTGGAAAAATTTTCAAAAAAGCCCCGCGCCCCACCACCCAAGTGCCATGTGGCATGATTTGATTAGATGTGGGCCCTTCTTGACCACTTTCTCTTTGTGTTTTACCTTTGGAAATTTTTTCCAAAAAACTCTCGTCGGGCCCCAGAACTGGACACGTGGCAGCATTTCATTTGTTGACGGGGGCAGCGGGCCTAAACTCGCCCTCTAGAATTTTTGGTGAAACTTAGCCAAATTTTGAAAATCTTCCATGAGCTCCGAACTTCCCTAGGACCATAGGACACGTGTCCTATTTTCATTGGGCATGGGCCCTCTGCCCCAAACTTTCCCTTTGAATTTTTTGCCAAACACTTAGCAAAATTTGCATTTCTACCTCCGCCGCCCAGATTGGTGAAGACACGTGGCGTAACCCTATTCGCTGCCGACCAATTTTTTACTTTGGAAATTTTGACCAAAACTTGAAAAAAATTCTAATTTTTTCTCTCTTCTCCGCCACCTCCTGGGACACGTGGTAGCTTCCTATTGGTTACAGGCTTCCAAAGGGAAAATTTCCCACAAAACCTCTACCGAGCCATAACTTGAAACATATGAGGAGTTAGGAGGAAAACTTTACCTTTCTGGAAATCTGAGAGAGAGATCTATCCAATGGTGCCATTTCTAGAAAGATTTGAGTGCCTAAAAATCAAAAAATGGAGACTGAAGCACAAGAGAGGCAAGAACACAAGGAGTTAGCCATCCAAAATGAGCAGGGGCACATTTTGGATAACAATTTTGGTGACTCAGAGGGGTCATCTGCCTGCTAGATGAAAATACCAGTTGCCTCAAGTAGTCCATTGGGCATGCAGTCATCAAATTTTCTATTTGGAACCCCAACTAACTTAGAATGTTACAAGGAGGAAGATGGAATATCACCTGATGAAAGCAAGGACTGCAAAACATCTCCAGGGATAGCAAGCTGTGCCAAAGCACTTAGGGAAAGCAATACAACCTACAACAAAACAATGTGCACAAGCACTTGGAAGAATGAAAACCTAAGCTAATATTTACAAGGTGGAGAATTTCCCTCTAGTAGCAATGCTTTAGATAGATCCCATTGACTGGAATCTACAGTTCTTCGCCATCCAATGAAGACAATTGGAAGGCATTGTTGTCCTTACACTTTGTGACCATGTATGGGCCACTCCAAATGGCATCAAATTTTGAATGCCTTCCTGGTTTTGCTCTATCTGCATCCCATTTTAACACTAGATCTCCAACTTGGAAAGATCTACTCTTGGCCTTCCTATCAAAGGTCTTCTTGATCAAAGCTTGATCCTTCTCCATTGCTTGGGATGCCTGATCTCTGATCTCTTGGAGCTCCATCAACTCTGCATATCTCACCTCCATGGGCCCAAACTCTAGCAACTCTAACTACTTCATGAGTTCTAATGTTGGAAACTCAAGTGACATGGGCGAGATTACCTCTCTTCCATAAACAAGCCTGAATGGAGAGTTACTTGTTTGTAGACTCAGCTTGGCCATTACTTTGAGGGTAATAGTTTGAAGTACTTAGGTAGATCCTGTTCTTGACAGCCCACTCAGTCACCTTGGATCTAATGAATGCCAATGCATTATCTGAGATTATTGTAGCAGGTATGCCAAATCTGGTTACTATGCCCTCATAGAAGTCTAAGATGCTAGACTCATTTGCTTCTTTGAGTGTTACTGCTTCAGTCCATTTGGTGAAGTATTTCAGTTTGGTATGCCAAGACCTTTGATTCTCATCAAGAGTTCTCCTAATGACCCTCAACAAGTTCTTGTTTGTAGACTCAGCCTGGCCATTACCTTGAGGGTAATAGTTTGATGAAGTACTTAGGTAGATCCCGTTCTTGACAGCCCACTCAATCACCTTGGATCCAATGAATGCCAATGCATTATCTGAGACTATTGTAGCAGGTATGCCAAATCTGGTTACTATGCCCTCATAGAAGTCTAAGATGCTAGACTCATTTGCTTCTTTGAGTGTTACTACTTCAGTCCATTTGGTGAAGTAGTCTGTGGCTGTCAAAATCCATTTGTGTCCTTGGCTTGAATTGGGATTAATGACTCCAATGAAGTCCAAACCCCATTGTATGAATGGCTAGTCAACTGAGATTGGATGCAATGGAAGAACAGCAAGTCTCTCTTTTCCTGTGAAGAATGCACAATTCTTACACCTCTTGATCTATGCAAAGCAATCACTAAAAATCTTGGGCCAATAATAACCAGCCTTCATAATTTTTAGAGTTGTCACTCTCGGTGTAAAATGACCACCAGCTGGTCCACCATGGAACTCTTCCAACACCCTATGAATCTAATTTGTGCTAATGCATCTAAGCAGCACTCCATTCACATGTTTCTTGAACAAAACTCCATCAACAATGGCATATAGGACATCCTGCAATCTGAAGTTTCTTCTTTGGGTCTTGTTCATCTCTGGAGGGCATTGGCCTGTGCTTAGGAAGTGTATTATACCTTGGGTCCAGCAAGGAGTGGGGACAACATTATTTTCTTCTTGAGTGCCACTTGGCTCATGGCTGTCTTGAACTGTCAAAATAGCCTCTTCTTCATTGCATACTTCTTTTTGCTTCCCTAAAATCAGCTACTCACACAATCCTTTTCCTCTTACCAGCTTTGTGACCTTGATCTCAATGTCATACTCCACGACACGAGTGATCCAAGCTGCCCTTTTCTCATTCAAATCCTTGTTGAGGAGGAAGTCTTTAACCCCAGCATGAGAGACGAGCAACTGGACCTTGTTGTTTGAGACTAAATGCTTGAATTTTTCTTCGAGCTTCTAATTACTGCAAGTACATGCTTCTCAATCAAAGAATACCTCACCTCATAGTCATCTAGGCTCTGGCTAAAGAAAGCAATTGTCTGTTCATTATTGTCCTTGTTCTGTTGTACCAAAATGGTAGAAATAGTATCATTACCTCCAAATGCATAGAGGATGAAATCCTTGGAGAAGTCCAGGTTGATGAGGGTTGGTGCTTGAGAGATGGCTTCTTTGATTGCTTCAAAACTCTCCTTGCCTTCTGTTGTCCACTTGAAAGCCATGCTTTTCTTTAACATTTTGGTGATAGGTTTGACAAGGGCTGCAAAATTTGGGACAAACCTCCAAACAAAGTTTATCCTCCCCAAGAAACTCTGAAGGGCTTTCTTGTGGCTTGGAAATGGTAGTGCTCTTATGGCTTCAACCCTCTCTGGATCAATTTCTAATCCTTCTTTGGAGAAAATATGGCCAAGGAGCTTTCCTTCATGTGCAAGAAAGATACACTTCTTAGGATTCAAAGACACTCCAAATCTCCTGCACCTTGTGAAGACTTGTCTCAAATGAGAGAGGTGGTCTGCTGCATTTTTGGAAAAAACAGTGATATCATCAAGGTTTATTAGCACCATGTTGTTAATCAAACCTTTGAATGCCATGTCCATTGCTCTTTGGAAGGTAGCACCAGCGTTGGATAGCCCAAATGACATTTTCTTGTATGCATAAGTTCCCCATTTGGTTGTGAAGGTTGTCTTGAACTGATCTTCTTCCTTCACCATAATCTGATTGTAGCCTGAGTAGCCATCAAGTAGTGAAAACCTCTCAGAGCCAGCCACAACTTGCAAGATTTGTTCCATGGAATGGAGTGGGTAATGGTGCTTGAGAGATGCTCTATTCAAGTCTCTGAAGTCAACACACAATCTGATTTCTCCACTCTTCTTTCTGACTGGAACCAAGTTGGCAACCCAACTAGAATGCTTGATTGGGAATATGATCCTTGACTCAATCAGCTTGTTCAATTCTTTCCTCATGAGAGGCTCCATGTGTGGATTGACTGGTCTTTGTTTCTGCCTGACAGGCTTAGTATTTGGATCCAATTCAATGGTATGCTGAGCTAAGTTAGGATTGAAACCTTTCAAGTCTTCATAGCTCCAAGAAAACACATCAGGGAACTCTTGACACAGCTGCATGAACTCATACCTTTCTTGTTCAGTTGTCATCTTTCCAATTTGCAATGGTTTGTTCTCTTCCACCAAGATGGATACTAAATCTTCTCTCTTGACCTGAATGTTTGCTTTCTCTTTCCTAAATTGATCATTGAGATTGAAAATGGACTCCAAAGTGATAAGTCCCTTGGGCATCTTGTTAGTTCTTAGCTGTACCACTTGGTCACCATACTGCTGTTCCAATTTTTCTTGATTCTTAGTTGAGAACTCAGCTTCTTCTTACAAGAAATGGATGATTTGCTGGTCATTCTCAAACACTTTCCAACTTACATTATTATCCGGCACTAAAGGCCTCACAATCACGTGGATGTTTAGTTGTACCTTGTCTTGTTGAATGCTTTCCAAAATGTCAAAGGCTGCCAATACTGCTGCAAGCCTGTCAGCAGCTTGGTTCTCTTTCCTAAGAATGGATTTGATGTCAAAACCCTAAAAATCTTCCATGAGGTCCCACACCCTATTCTTGTAGCACTTGAGTAGATCATTCTTGGTAGCATGTTGTCCCTTGACCTGATTTACAATCAATTCACTGTCACCAAAGACTTGCAAGTTCTTTATTCCTCTCTTTATTGCCCAATGCATCCCTTGCACCAAGGCTTCATATTCAGCAGTGTTATTGGAGCATGCAAACTAAAATCTAAAAGCTGAATAGTACTTTACTCCTTGAGGTGAAACAAGCATGGCTCCACCTCATGCACCTTGTCTACTCCTTGATCCATCAAAAAATAGCTGCCATACCTCATTGTCATCCTTATGGTTTGGCTTGGTGATGCTAGGAATGGGCTGATCTTCTTCATGTATGCAATAGACCCCTAGCTCAGATTCTTCTACTTCTTGATAAGGATCAAAAGCATGCACCTTGTTCGCACATTCATCAAGAGTTAGATCTGGGATGCTTCCAACCTTGGTGTCAGCTTCATCAGTGCTTAGGTGATCTTCTTGATCAAATGCCGAACAGTTGGCATTGATCTGACTTCGAGTGTAGGGCTCAATATGGAAGTTTTCAATAGGTTCAGACCTGATTGTAGTTTTGGTTCCATACCTCATTCTGAACAGCATGTGTGACCAATCAGTAGACAAATATCCTCCAATCTTGGCTGTGAAATCTCTTGACAAACATAGGGCAAAGAGTGGTGGAAGGTATATAACTGATACATCTTGTAAAACAACAACATTTGGACATGCATGCAAGGTAAGACTCAAGTTTCTAATCACCCCAACTATTGTTACTGCTGTCCCATCTAGCTGCACTACCCCTTTGGATATAGTTTCATACTAGAGCCCTAGTTGATCAGCTATTTTCTTGGGCATCACTGAGCTACTTGCCCCAGAATCAATCATGCAATTGTGTACCAATTGGTTTTCAATGATTAATGAGACATAAAAAGGAGGGGGCTTCAACATTTTACCTTGCTCTCCTCCATGAATCCCTTCAGGCTGGGCAGCATTTGTGAGCACTTTCTCTTCTATCTGAGCTTGTTGATTCGAAGTTGGCCAGTCCTTCATGGCAGCTTGTAGCAAATCTCTTTGGCTTGGGATAGATAGGGATTCCCACATTGATATATTTACATTTTTCTTCTTCATCTGATCAATGATACTGAATGGTGATGAAGGATCTCTTTGTTGTCCCTTGGTTTGCATATTCATCCCTTGCATGTGGGCAGCAACAACTGGTATTTGAGTTGGTCTAGGAGCTGTTCTTGGCTGCCCTTGTGCATTTACAACTGGATTTTGTTTTCCAACCATTTGTGGAGCCATAAAAGGTTGTGGATTGGTTGGAGCTAATGGTTGTTCTTCACCCAAATTCCTTCTTTTTGACCTTGTGTTGGCTGCAACACCTTGAGAGACTATCTGATTCATGCCACAAAAATCCTCTGCCTGCCAGTTCACAAGTGTGGTGTCATTTGGAGCTGATTGCTGCTGGAATGTTTCTTGTTGTTGGTTGTTTCCTTGACTTCCCTCACCCTCCACACCAATAGTAGTTGTCACCATTAATTCTTGATTCAAGGCACCGTTGAAACACATAGATTGGTTGTGAGGTTCATTACATGGAAAACACCAATCATACTCCTGAGCAACGTTGTTTTGTGTTGGCACCAATGCCTTAGAGGCAGATATAGCATTTGGATTATAGGGCTGAAATGGTCTGTTGGTAGGAGGCCTTGCTTGATTTAGATTTGCAGCTAGATTGGGTGGTCTATGAGGTTGATATGGTTGCCTGTTAGGCTGAGCTTGAGGCTGGAAGGAAGGTCTAAAACTTTGGGCTTGTTGCCTCTTGAGAGTAACTAGCTCATTACCTAAATTTTGCAATTGCTTCATGACTTCTTAAAGTTCATTTGAGGCACTAGAAGATGAAGTGGAAGCTTCACTTGAATTTTGATTTCTAGGAGTGGGAGAAGGAGCCAAATTAGGTGCTTGATTAGTGTTTGGGCTCTCTAAACTTGGAAACAATGGCATGGGAGGTCTAGGGGCTAGTTTGCCAGCTTGGATCAAACAATTTTCAGCTCTAATGGCAATGTTATAAGCAATGGGGATAGTTGTGCCTCCCATGGACTGAATTAACATAGAAATATCAGAATTTAGAGCTTTGAGATAGTAAAGAAAAGTACCTTCTGCTGTTGGCTTGACTGCCATTGGAATTCTCTCCCAAGTCCTTTGAAATCTGAAGTTGAAATCAGTCAGCTGCTCATTGGGAGCTCTCTTGATGGTTGTCAGCTGTTTCAAAAGAGGCAAGTTGTCTCCCTTCTCTCCAAATTACTCATGAAGTGCTACACATAGCTGGTTCTAATTCTGAATAGAAATTGAGGCAAGACTTCTAAACCATTGCAATGCTTTCCCCTTGAATGAAGATGCCAGCAATTTGACAGCCACTTGCATCTCATTGATTTCATGAATTGCACAAAGGTTGGCAATGTCTTTAACATGATCACCTAGAGTAGTCTGATTCTCTCCTAGTGAAGTATGGAATGTTCTTCAAGGCTGCAATTGGAATTGGATGTTGTGCATTGAGGGCAAGTGGGCTGCTGCCTGTGAAATTGACATAGGGGTTGTTTTGTGCCATTCTAATTGGTCTTAGAAACCCTTGTTGACTGAATGAAAGGCCTACCAGGTGGAGGAGTTGAGAGAGTTCTGTTTGGTGAAGATGGAGACCTTTGGATTCTCCTCTCACTTTGCCTTACTCTTGGAGATAACTACATATATTCAAGCATCGCCTCTTCTTCTCTAGCTCTTGACCTTGTAGTGATTCTTCTCATGAGTTTTTAGGTCTGCACTGCTAAAACCAGCTAATTCTTCTTCCTTGCAGTTGCCAGATGTGTAACTTATAGCTCTTTTAAGCAAGAAAATTGTAGTAGATGCACATCAACTTTACTGCAATGAAAATGAGACCTCTAAGGTCCCACCGGGCGTGCCAAAACTGTTGTTGCAAATTAGCAGCACCCCTGGATGCAAATCAAGGTTCTAAGTTGATGTTTAGGGCATCCAGTGTGATTGCACAACATTGAAACCTCTCTCCAAGTGTGGGACTTGCAAGATGAGAGAGGAATCTCTAGATTAGAGGCTGGTTCCTCAAACTCCTCTGATTAGATCTATATTTACACAACTGCAGAGGTTCAGATCCTAATTTTATCCTAATTTGCAAGGAGACAGGGATAAGAAATGCAAAAATTGAAACTAAACTGATAAGGGTGATACACCAAAGGAGTGGTGAAAACTTCTTGTTCATGAAAATTGACAAAAATCAGAAATTGTAACATAAAACATCATGCATAGGTTGATAAGTTGTAATCAATGGTTTGAAATGAAGCAAACAACACATACAAAGGACTGAAAGCATTCACAGAGCCTGCATTGTGATTTTCAATATCAAAATCCTTGTATTCCAACACTAGAGAGGTAGAAAAACCTGTTACAATCCCTGGAAGGTTTGATACTTCCAAAATCACTTGTTGAAGGTGAAAACAGAAGCTTGCTGTGCAAAAAGGTGTTCCCCCTTTGAAAAATGAGCCAAATCTGGCTTTTACAGTGCATGGGTCGAACCCAGGAGAGAGAAAATGTGGGAGCCATTCCCCATTGACCAAAATGCATTAAAAATAGCATGAAGGTCCTTACAAACCCATGCCCTGACATTTTTGACCATGCTGGAGAAGAATGCGACCCATTTTGCATTAAAATTGGTTGTTGAAACGTCAGTTCTGTCCATGGGCATGTACCAGAAGCGTTTTTTATTTTCTCCCTCCAAAATTAACCAAAATGTAAAATTGACCCTAGAATCATGTAGATAATTTTACCAGCTTTCCATTGATATAAAGAACGTGAAAATCCAAGCTCTGGATCGAAAGTTATGGCCGTTTGAAGATTTAGGGCAAAAACAGGCCCAAAATGGATCGGCGGGAAAAAAAATTTGAATTTTACCTCTTTTTGCAGTTTGGAAAAATTTTCAAAAAAGCCCCACGCCCCGCCACCCAGGTGCCACGTGGCATGATTTGATTGGATGCAGGCCCTTCTTGACCACTTTCTCTTTATTTTTTACCTTTGGAAATTTTTTCCAAAAAACTCCGCTGGGCCCCTGAGCTGGACACGTGGTAGCATTTCATTTGTTGACGGGGGCAGTGGGCCTAAACTTGCCCTCTGGACTTGTTGGTGAAACTTAGCCAAATTTTGAAAATCTTCCCTAAGCTCTGAACTTCCCTGGGACTATAGGACACATGTCCTATTTTCATTAGGTGCAGGCCCTCTGCCCCAAACTTTCCCTTTGAATTTTTTGCCAAACACTTAGCAAAATTTGCATTTCTACCTCCGCCGCCCAGATTGGTGAAGACACGTGGCATAACCCTATTCGCTGCGGGCCAATTTTTTACTTTGGAAATTTTGACCAAAACTTGAAAAAAATTCTAATTTTTTCTCTCTTCTCTGCCACCTTTAGGACATGTTGCAACTTCCTATTGGCTGCGGGCTTCCAAAGGGAAAATTTCCCACAAAACCTCTACCGAGCCATAACTTGAAAAATATGAGGAGTTAGGAGGAAAACTTTACCTTTCTAGAAAGCTAAGAGAGAGCTCTATCCAATGGTGCCATTTCCAGAAAGATTTGAATGCCTAAAAATAAGAAAATGGAGATTGAGGCACAAGAGAGGAAAGAACACAAGGAGTTAGCCATCCAAAATGAGCAGGGGCACATTTTGGATAACAAGCAGTTTGGGGAAAAGGGAGACAACTTGTCCCTTTTGGAGCAGCTGACAACTATCAAAAGAGCTCCCAATGAGCAGCTAAATGATTTTAATTTCATATTTCAAAGGACTTGGGAGAGAATTCCAGTGGCAGTCAGGCCAACAATAGAAGGTGCTTTTCTTTATTACCGTAAAGCTTTAAATTCTGATATTTCTATGTTAATTCAGTCCATGGGAGGCACAACTATCTCCATTGCTTATAGCATTGCCATTAGAGCTGAAAATTGTTTGATTCAAGCTAGCAAGCTGGCTCCTAGGCCTCCAATGCCATTATTTCCAAGTTTAGAGAGCCCAAGTACTAGCCAAGTGCCTAATTTAGCTTCTATTCCGACTCCTAGAAATCAGAATTCAAGTGAAGCTTCCACTTCATCTTCTAGTGTCTTAAATGAACTTCAAGAAGTCATGAAGCAATTGTAAAATCTAGGTAATGAGCTGGTTACACTCAAAAGGCAGCAAGCTCAAGGTTTTAGACCTTCCTTCCAGCCTTAAGCTCAGCCTAACAGGCAGCCATATCAACCTCATAGACCACCCAATCCAGTTACAAATCTAAATCAAGCAAGGCCTCCTACCAACATACCATTTTAGCCCTATAATCCCAATGCTAGGCCTCCTGCCAACATACCATTTCAGCCCTATAATCCCAATGCTACATCTGCATCTAAAGCATTAGTGCCAGTACAAAACAATATAGCTCAAGAGTATGATTGGTGTTTCCCATGCAATGAACCTCATAACCAGTCCATGTGCTTCAACGGTGCCTTGAATCAAGCATTAATGGTGGCAGTAACTGGTGTGGAGGGTGAAGGTAGTCAAGGAAATAACCAGCAACAAGAAACATTCCAGTAGCAATCAGCTCCAAATGATACCACACTTGTAAAATAGCAGACATAAGATTTTTGTGGCATGAATCAAATGATTTCCCAAAGTGTTGCAGCCAACACAAGGTCAAAGAGAAGAAATTTGGGTGAAGAACAACCATTAGCCCTAAGTAATTCACGACCTTCTGTCACTCCACAAACTATTGGCAAACACAATGTAATCCCAAGCACGCAAGGATTGCCTAAAACAGCCCCTACACCACCCCAAATGCCAGTTGTTGCTACCCATGTGCAAGGAATGAATGTGCAAGCCAAGGGACAGTAGAGGGATACTTCATCTCCATTCAGTATCATTGATCAAATGAAGAAGACAAATGTAAACATATCAATGTGGGAATCACTATCTATCCCAGGCTAAAGAGATTTTCTACAAGCTGCCATGAAGGACTGGTCAACTTCAAATCAGCAAGTCCAAATGCAAGAGAAGGTGCTCACAAATGTTGCCCAGCCTGAGGGGAATCATGGAGGATAGTAAGGTAAAATATTGAAGCCCCCTCCATTCTATGTTTCATTGATCATTAGGAACCAATTAGTACACAATTGCATGATTGATTCCGGGGCAAGTAGTTCAGTAATGCCTAAGAAAATAGCTGATCAGTTGGGTGAAACCATATCCAAAGGGGTGGTGCAGTTGGATGGGACAGCAGTAACAACAATCAGGGTGATTAAAAACTTGAGTCTTACTTTGCATGCCTGTCCCAACATGGTTGTTTTGCAAGATGTCTCAGTAATAGACCTTCCACCACTCTTTGCCCTATGTTTGTCAAGGGATTTCATAGCTAAGATTGGAGGTTACTTGTCTGTTGATTGGTCACACATGCTGTTCAGAAAAAGATATGGAACCAAAGCCACAATCAGGTTTGAACCTATTGCAAACTTTCACATTGAGCCTTACACTCCAAGTCAGATTAATGTCAATTGTTCAGCATTTGATCAAGAAGATCATCCAAGCACTGATGAAGCTGGCACCAAGGTTGGAAGCATCCCAGATTCAACTCTTGATGAATGGGAAAACAAGGTGCATGCTTTTGATCCTTATCAAGAAATAGAAGAATCTGAGCTGGGAGTCTATTGCATACATGAAGAAAATCAGCCTATTCCTAGCATCACCAAGCCAAACCACAAAGATGACAATGAGGTATGGTAGTTTTTTTTTTATGGATCAAGGAGTAGACAAGGTGTGGGAGGGGGATCCATGTTGGTTTCACCTCAAGGAGTTAATTATTATTCAGCTTTTAGATTTCAGTTTGCATGCTCTAATAACACTGTTGAATATGAAGCCTTGGTGTAACGACTGCATTGGGCAATCAAGAGAGGAATAAAGAACTTGCAAGTCTTTAGTGACAGTGAGTTGATTGTCAACCAAGTTAAGGGGTAGTATGCTGTCAAGAATGATCTACTCAAGTGCTACAAGAATAGGGTGTGGGACATCATTGAATATTTTGAGGGCTTTAGCATAAAATCCATTCCTAGAAAAGAGAACCAAGCTGCTGACAAGCTTGCAGCAGTTGGGCCAGCGTTTGATGTTGTGGAGAGCATTCAAAAGGACAAGGTACAACTAAAAATCCATGTGATTATGAGGCCTTCAATGCCAAATAACAATGTAAGTTGGAAAGTGTTTGAAAATGATCAGCAAATCATCCATTTCTTGCAAGAAAAGGCTGAATTCTCATCCAAAAATTAGGAAAAGTTGGAGCAGCAGTATGGTGACCAAGTGGTGCAGCTAAGAACCAACAAACTACCAAAGGGACTTATTACTTTGGAGTCCATTTTCAATCCTAATGATCAATTTAGGAAGGAGAAAGAAAACATCTAACTTAAGGGAGAAGATTCAGTGTCCATCTCAGTAGAAAGAGGCAAATCACTCCAAATTGGTAAGATGACAACTGAGCAAGAAAGGTATGAGTTCATACAAATTTGTCAAGAATTCCCTAATGTGTTTGCTTGGAGCTATGAAGATTTGAAAGGTTTCAATCCCGAGTTAGCTCAACACACCATTGAATTGGATCCAAATACTAAGCCCATTAGGAAGAAACAAAGGCTAGTCAACCCCCACATGGAGCCTCTCATGAGAAAAGAATTGAATAAGTTGATAGAATCAAGAATCATATTCCCTATCAAGCATTCTAGTTGGGTTGCCAACTTGGTTCCAGTCAGAAAGAAGAGTGGGGAAATCAGATTGTGTGTTGAATTTAGAGATTTGAATAGAGCATCTCTCAAGGATCATTATCCACTTCCTTCCATGGAGCAGATTTTACAAGTTGTTGCTGGCTCCGAGAGGTTTTCACTACTTGATGGCTATTCAGGGTATAATCAGATTATGGTGAAGGAAGAAGATCAGTTCAAGACATCCTTTACAACTAAATGGGGAACTTATGCATACAGGAAAATACCATTTGGGTTGTCCAACACTTGAACTACCTTCCAAAGAGCAATGGACATGGCGTTCAAAGGTTTGATTAACAACATTGTACTGATATATCTTGATGATATCACTATTTTTTCAAAAAATATAGTAGACCACCTCTTTCATTTGAGACAAGTGTTCCAAAGGTGTAGAAGATTTGGAGTCTCCTTGAATCCTAAAAAGTGTGTTTTTCTAGCCTATGAAGGAAAGCTCCTTGGCCACATTGTCTCCAAAGAAGGATTAGCAATTGATCCAGAAAGAGTCGAAGCCATAAGAGCACTGCCATTGCTAAGCCACAAGAAGGCCCTTCAAAGTTTCTTGGGAAGAATAAATTTTGTTTGAAGGTTTGTCCCAAATTTTACAGCCCTTGTCAGACCTATCACCAAGATACTAAAGAAAAGCATGGCTTTCAAATGGACAACAGAAGGAAAGGAAAGTTTTGAAGCAATCAAAGAAGCCATCTCTCAAGCCCTAATTCTCATCAACCCATATTTCTCCAAGGATTTCATCCTCTATGCGTTTGGAGGTGATGATACTATTTATACAATTTTGGTACAACAGAATAAAGACAATGATGAGTAACCAATTGCTTTCTTTAGCCAAACTTGGAGGACTATGAGGTGAGATATTCTTTCATTGAGAAGCATGTTCTTGCAGTAATCAGGAGCTTGAAGAAATTCAAGCATCTAGTTTCAAACAATAAGGTCCAATTGTTGGTTTCTCATGCAGCGGTTCAATACTTCCTCCTCAACAAAGACTTGAATGAAAAAAGGGCAGGTTGGATTACTCGTGTCATGGAGTATGACATTGAGATCAAAGTAACCAAGTTGGTAAGAGGAAAAGGATTGTGTGAGCAGTTGATCTTGAGCAAACAAGAGGAATCATGCAATGAGAAGGAGGTTGTTTTGGCGTTGCAAGACAACCGTGAGCAAGGAAGCACTCAAGAGGAAAATAATGGTGTCCCCACTCCTTGTTGGACCCAAAGTATAATACACTTCCTAAGCATAGGCCTATGCCCTCCAAAAATGAACAAGACCCAAAGAAGACACTTTAGATTGCAGGCTATCCCATATGCTCTTGTTGATGGTGTTTTATTCAAAAGTGATGTGAATGGAGTACTGCTGAGATGCATTGGTACAAATCAGATTCATAAGGTGCTGGAAGAGTTCCATGGTGGACCAGCTGGTGGTCATTTTGCACCAAGATTGACAGCTCTAAATATCATGAGGGCTGGTTATTATTGGCCCAATATTTTCAATGATTGTTATGCATGGATCAAGAGGTGCAACAATTGTGCATTTTTCATAGGTAAAGAGAGGCTAGCTGCCCTCCCATTAAATCTAATTTCAGTTGACCAGCCATTCATGCAATGGGGTTTAGACTTCATTGGAGTTATTAATCCCAATTCGAGCCAAGGGAACAAGTGGATTTTAACAGCCATAGATTACTTCACCAAATGGACTGAAGCAGTAGCACTCAAGGAAAGCAAATGATTCTAGCATCCTAGACTTCTATGAGGGAATAGTAACCAGATTTGGCATACCAGCTACAATAATATCAGATAATGCATTGGCATTCATTGGATCCAAGGTGGCTAAATGGGATGTCAACAATGGGATCTACCTAAGTACTTCATCAAACTATTACCCCCAGAGTAATGGCCAGGTTGAATCTACAAACAAGAACTTGTTGAGGATCATTAGGAGGACTCTTGATGAGAATCAGAGGTCTTGGCATACCAAATTGAAATCAGCCTTATGGGCTGATAGGATAACTCCTAAAAGATCTATAGGTAACTCTCCATTCAAGCTTGTTTATGGAAGAGAGGAAATTTTACCCATATCACTTGAGTTGCTAACATTGGAACTCATGAAACAATTGGAGTTGTTGGAGTTTGAGCCCATGGAAGTCAGATATGCAGAATTGGTGGAGCTCCAAGAAATCAGAAATCAGGCATCCCAAGCAATGGAGAAGGATCAGGATTTGATAAAGAAGACCTTTGATAGAAAGGCCAAGAAAAAATCCTTCCAAGTTGGAAATCTAGTGTTAAAATAGGATGCGGATAGAGAAAAACCGGGAAGGAATTCAAAATTTGATGCCATTTGGAGTGGCCCATACATGGTCACAAAGTGTAAGGACAACAATGCTTTCCAGTTGTCTTCATTGGATGGTGAAGAACTACAGATTCCAGTCAATGGAATCCATCTAAAGAATTTCTACTGAAGGAAATGCTTCACCCTATACATATTAGTTTAGGTTTTTCATTCCTCCAAGTGCTTGTGCACATTGTTTTGCTGTAGATTAGTTTTTCTTTCCCTAAGTGCTTTGGCACAAGTTTGTTGTTCCTAAAGATGTGTTTGCAGGCCTTGCTCCATCAAGTGATATTCTATATTCCTCCTTGCAGTGTTCTAGTCAGTTGGGGTATCAAACAGAGAATTCAATTACTCCATACCCAATGGATTGCTTCAGGTAAGTGGTAACTTCATCCAGCAGGCAGATGACCCCTCTGAGTCGCAAAAATTATTATCCAAAATGTGCCCCTGCTCATTTTTTGTGGCTAACTCCTCTCATTTTTTCCTCTCTTGTGCCTCAGTCATAATATTTTTCTTTTCAAGCACTCAAAACCTTCTTGAAATGCAACCATTGGATAGAGCTCTTTCTCATTTTTCCAAAAAGGTAAAGTTTTCCTCCTAACTCCATGTATTTTTGAAGTTATGGCTCGGCGGAGTTTTTTTGGAAAAATTTTCCCCTGAAAGGCCCACGGCCAATGAGATGCTGCCATGTGGCACCTAGAGTGGTGGAGCATGGGGAAATTTTAGAAAACTTTCCAAATGACCAAAAAGGTGCAAAAATTTGAATTTTTGCCCGCCAACCCGATTTGGCCCTGTTTTGCCCTAAAACTTCAAATGGCCATATCTTTCGATCCAAAGCTCGGTTTTTCACGTTATTTATATCAATGGAAATATGGTGAAATTCTCTACAAGATTTTGAGGTCATTTTTGAATTTTAATGGATTTTAGAGAGATAAAATCAAAAAACACCTATGGTATGTGGTCATTGACAAAAATGACGTTTCAACCACCATTTTTAATGAAGAATGGCTTGCGTTCTCTCCCAGCATGGATAAAAATGTCAGAGGATGGGTCTGTAAGGATACCCATGCTGTTTTGAATGTGTTTTGGTCAATGGTTGAATCCCATCCATGTTTTCCTACATTTCTCTCTCCTGGGCTCGTCCCTTGCAATGTAAAAGCCAAATTTGGCTCATTTTCAAAGGGTTGAACATTTTTTATGTATTGCACGTCCCCTTTCTCACCTTGGAAGTGATTTTGGTTGAATATTAGACCTTTTCTAAGAACTGCAACTCATTTTTTCCTCCCAGGTGTTGTAATGCAAGTGATTTTGATGTTAAAATAACTATACAGGCCCTGTGATTAATTTTTCATCCTCTGCTGGTGTTGTTTGACTAATTTCTGATTCTTCATTACAGTTATCAGTTTGTGCATGTTGTTTTGTTGCATTTTATGAATTGTGTCAATCTACAGAAGTGAGAAATGCTCACCACTCCTTTGGTGCATCACCTATTAGCATTAGTTTTAGTTTATTTACATTCTCTATCTCTGTCTCCTTTGGAATTTAGGGTAGGATTAGGAATTTAAACCTCTGGAACTTGTAAGTGATAAATCTGATTAGAGGAATTGAGGAACTAGCCTCTAATCTGGAGATTTCTTTCCCATTTTACAAGTCCCACACTTGGGGAGAGGATTCAATGTTGTGCAATCACACTGGATGTATAAAATATGAAACTAGAAATCTGATCAACATCCATGGGTGCTGTTGATTTGCAACAACAGCAAGTGTAATCACTTCTTTCATAAAATCATGTCAAAACATAATAAAATAAGTTACTTTTGAATCTAAAATTATAATCATGGTTGGTGGAGGTTTTTGAGAGGTGTGGGACAAGTTTAACTTGTCCCACAAGCCTCTAAATTTGTCCTTCAAGGCCAAATTCGAATTTCAAAGAGGAAGGAGAGTTTGAGCTTCCAAAATTAGCCTTACAACCTCTTAAAAATTCTCACTGTAACATCCTCATTTTTATACATTAGAACAAGTAAAATTTTTTTTCGATAAATGCTTCCTGGTTCTAAATACATAATTTAGAACTCACAAATCAAAACAACCATTCTTATAACAGATAACCATATGCAGCTGTAATGACTCGGAGTACCTCTGATCTATTCATTCCATGACTCGGTAATCTACCGATCTATTCATGAGTATCAAGAGTTGGTGTTTTTATTTTAACACATCACTCTTACGGTTCTCTTCCTTAATCTGGGATTCAGAATGCTCTGTCCAAGGAACCTATCTAAATAATTGTTACCATTATTCATCGAAATTTCATCCCTTAGACTAGGTGACATAGGACTACGCAATCAGCAACTTGCGATACTTTGGCCAAAGATTTGAAACATAATGCTTATGTCTCGTATTCCTTGATGGCATACTCATCAATCTAGAATATGTTCATCACCCCATTCCTTTGTTATGTAGAATGTCTTATACTGACTTCTGTTAGTCTCTCCTGCCCCAAGTTATTCACTCAGAAATGGATTAATAATATGGAAACGTTATAAGGATGCTCTTGAGAACTAGGGATACTCTGACATACTGGGTCAACCCTAGTTAACCCTGTGTGTCAAGGTACCCTGAGTCTCCAGGGGCAGCCTCATAACATGACCATGTCGGTAACCTCTCCTGAAGTCAAAAATTGCTCGAGTTTAAGGAGTAAATCTAGACGATCAATGCAAAGGGTGTTGCCATAAGTCACCTACATTGTTGTATCTTCGAGAAGATCCTAATCTTCTCGAAGGTATAACCCTGCAATCGACTTGTGCCATCAACCTTCAAATCCGCCTCGATAAGATCTACTAAACTTTAAGGTGTTACTTACATGGAGTTTAAATTATACTCCAAGACACTCCTTTTTAGGGTAGTCTTTTCCCAACCCCTGGGTTCCTCATCTTAAAATTGCCTTTCGTATTAAGACCCATTCCACAAAGAGAATTTTAATAAGATTGAGGTCTCAACAAGGAGATCATTGTTTCACAATAATCCTGATCGACGAAATTGGGTAGCAACCCCAAGTCTTCTCATAAGATTACATATTTATCCCTTTTTGGGTTTATTCCAGATCTTTAAAACTGAAATATATCTTACTTATTAGTGTTAAGATATAGTGATTTTAAAAACATTCAGTACATTGTCTTGACTTAGATCAAGGTTAGAGAGTAACAGATTACTCTTCCCGTTCAGCTTCCTGAAAGGGTTTATTTTAACCTTGGCTTCTCAAAAATCAGTGATCTAAATTATAATTAGCTTTAATTAGATCGTAATAGAACTACTAAACATTCAAAAGAATTCAGTCACATAACCTTGCAAAGCTTACTTAGATAATCACAAACGTCTCTAAGTTATACAATAATAACAATGGTCTTAAAATCATTCGAACCGAAGAAGATCAAACCATCCAGATACGAATGCAAACACATAAGTAACAAATACATCAGTTTATTCATTTCAAAGCTAATCAAATACATTTTATGCATTCAGCATATTTCATACAATACTCAACAACAAAATAACATCTTTCTTCAAGTAGAACATTTAGAGAATCAAGCTGTAATTCATCATAAAACCAAATTAAACAATCTGAACATCATATCAGATCTGCGTGCCTTTACCAATTATGGTAATCATCTGCAAAAATTGTCAACACTGGTCAGTTCGGTGAACTGAGCATGATAAGCACTAATTCTTAAAAGAAATGCAATCCACCAATTTCTCTCATTGAACAACCTGTTTAAATGAAATCAGGCTAAATATCTTTCTACAATTTTAACGTGACTATAATGCATAACCTCTATTATAGCTGTCAATTAGTCCTAAATATTTTTAGATGACTCAACATACATTTTAGAGACTAAGAAGAACCAAATAATTCCAAAACATCCATCCATCTATATCTCCAAAACAACATCAATCCATCAATTTATTCCATTCTAAAAAGATTATACTATCAACTCGTATTTCAACAAGTATGATTCAACGAAGTTCACAAGGCAATTTATAATAACCAGCAAGCTCACTGACATAATTCCTTTTCAATCATACAATATGTTAATGGTATAGGCAAGCATAGCCACTTATACAGCAACACACAATTTATGCCAGGCTCTCCATACAGTACTACTGTCTATTCTTGTTTTACCCTTACCGTAGAGATCACATAAGGATACAAGAGAAGAAAACATTCATAGTTTCTAGACAAGGAGAGAATAACTTATTATTCATACAGTTATAGATAACAACATAACTTAACAGTAGAGGAGAAATAAATAGAGACATTCATATTCCATTCCAATCATGTTCATGACTGTACCGTCCTCTCAAGAGTAAGGCATTTACACTATACGCATATGATTAAATCAGCCGAGGCCACAAGAAGATACTACAACTTCACCAGAATTCCAATATAAAATTCACCTGTAGATTATTAAGCAATACAAGAGTTCACGTGACAAGCAATAATAAAATATCTGACCCCAAAAAGGCTCAACAAATCTTTCCATATTATTCAACAACATGCAAAATATCCAATGCCATCACCTGTCATGGCACAGCTAAGAGCTCTTTGTTTCAGTCAAACTTGAAACAAGATCATATTAAAACAATTAACGTTTCCATATGAAATACAGTGACATTCACGCAGAGTTGAAACATAATATGCACAGCTTCCTTCAACAAAGAAAATCCCTATGATTATACAGCAAGATCTTAAATCAGAAGCCGAAATAAAAAATAATAACTCAACAAGATCTTCATAAAAGTCATCATCATATCATTATTTTCAACAAAATTTCATCCAAGCCGAGATAATACGAATACATCAAGGACTCATACAAAGTCGAGTTTTAAAAGTAAACATAGCGTGGACTACATCATTGGTCGAATTCATATGAAAACATTTAAGGTTTCCAACTAATTCAACACCAATAGTCTTCACAACTAAACTTCTACAGAAGTCTAAATACAAGATACATATTAAGGACTCCAACAGAGCCAATATCAATAAGTATTCACAACTAACCTTATACAGAAGTCGAAACATTGGTTACATATCTGGGACTCCAACTGAGTCAATAACCACAGTATTCACAACTGAGCTTTAAACAAAAGAGAAAAAAATAATATACGCTTCAAGGATTCAAAAGGAGTCGAACCCATGTAGTATTAACAAATAAACTTCTACTAAAGTAGACAGATACAAGATACATATTAAATTCAAGAAATCCAACTATATCAATAACATACAGAATTCATGACTGAACTCCTACAGAAGTAGAAAGATATTATCTATTTCCAAGAATTCCAACTGTATCAATCTCCACAGTTTTAATAGCAAGGCTTCAACAAAAGTCTATACCAAGTAAGAAAGCATTTTTATGGACTCCAACAGAGTTGAATTTGTACATTATCCTTGCAATCATTTCTACTAAATCTAACCGAAATGCAAAACACAGCAAGATAATTCAACCATACGAAACAAAATGTACACCTAGCAAGGGTTCGACTGAATAATCGAACTAGCATGAAGATACAACAAACTAATTCATACAATGCTACCATAAAAACCAAATGGACCAAAAAATCATCTGAACAGATTTTTTCTAATGAAATAATTTAAAGGAAAGCAAGACTTTTAAAAATTAGGTCCTAACATGCCTAGTAATGTCACTTAAAAATCTGAAGAAGACCTCTGAAAGAACTCAAGCCTTCTCCTCTTTTTCCACGTTAGATTCAACAACAATAATTTGTTATTTCCATGCCTTATAAACTTTCCTCGACAGAGAAAAGAGCTAGTTATTCTCATAGTTTCCATGCAACACCAAGTAGACTGGTTCGAAGAACCAGTGATCAAACAGAGAGAAAACCGGAGCGCATGGAAAACCAAACAAACAACCAGTTTTCCATTTTGCATGCCTTCCCGAGTGATCCGTGCTCGAAAATCAAGTTCCTTAATTGCATTAACTCTGAAGTTTCCGCTCAATCTCCATTTCCATCGACCGCCATAGTTAGCGATGGACAAAAACAAACCAAAGACCATTTCTAGATTTGGCGACTCTGCCACGTCAGATTTCACTAGCCGTTTGAAACTTCCACCAAATCCCTCGTCCTTCATACTTATCCATCTCATTTAATGCCATAAAAACTACCACCCATGGCTCAGACCCCTTCATAGGTCCCTTTCATCCATGATCATTAGTTAGGTTAGAAACATAGGTTAGACTTTAAGGTGATACTTCGTCTAACCTCCTTAGCGCTAGGTCACTAACCTTAGAACATTTAGCTTATAGTTTAAGGCTAGGTTAGATTATAGTTTAGGTTTAGGTTATTAATCTTAATAGAACCAGTCTAGGTCTAACAAATAGAATCATTCAATAAAAGAACCAACAGATATACCTTCCCGAATAAACTTAAAACATCTCTTGGATCAATGCCACTGATCCAAGGATGAGTCATATAGACGGGTAAATCCATAATTCATTCCGAAATCAGATTAAACTCAGGTGCAAAAATGAAAGAAATAAAAGAGTCCAAGCATATCCTGGCTCATTCAAAGATCTTCAAATGCAAAGAAGATACAATCTATATTAAGCATGACTTCACAATCAAAGGAACACATCCTTTTATAGAATAAATCATATATCAACACTTGAATGCCCATGAGGAAGTAACAATAGTTCAGGGTGTTACATGCTTCCCTCCTAAAAGATTCATCATCCCAATGATTACATATTTGATTTACCTTCAGGTCAACCAATTTATTAGTTCACAATACAATGTGATTGTTTCCAACTTGAATAGTTTCAGAAATCAATGTCACGATACATTTTATTCAGCCTGAATAATGTTTGCCTCAATCTGGCTTTCATATGATCATGAAAAAGATAATTCATATAAAAAATGTTTTGTCAACAGATTTCATCCTGTTGAAAAAGAAAAGGAAAAGCAATTTTCATCTCTTCCAAATTTTCTCAAGTTACACTTTCTTTGTTAAACTAGTCCCACTAGACCTTACATTGCTATATTTCATGATTTATTAAATGCAATTAGCGAGTTTCCAGCACTCGTGTGGGTTTAACCACTATTATTCCTGGGTCTTGGACCTACAAGGAATTCTAATCTAAGACATGTGACAAATCTGAAACGTATTTCTTAAGAAAAGAAATATGGAAAACATCATGCATGCGAGACAAAGCAGGTGGTAATGCTAATCGATAAGCTACAGGATTGATTATTTCGACAATTTCGAAAGGTCCCACGAAATGAGGTGACAACTTGGCAGCCTTACCAGAAGTTATAGAACTCTTTCTGGGTTTAACACGAAGAAAAACCTTCTCACCAAGCTCAAAACTTCGATTAACCCGCTTAAGGTTAGCATAGCTCTTCTGCCTATCTGCTGCTTCCTTTAATCATTCACGAATCGAATCAACTTTACTTGTTGTTCCATTTCAGTGAGGATCTCTGGTCCAATTACCACTCTATCCTCAACACCATCCCAGCTAACAGGGGTTCTGCACTTCCTTCCATAAAGTGCTTCAAATGGTGCCATTTTAAGAGATGAGTGATAAGTGTTGTTGTATGCGAATTCAACTAATAGAAGATAATCTTCCCATTTATAATGTTGATCCATGCAATACATTCGCAACATGTCTTCCAACACTTGATTTACTCTCTCAGTTTGTCCATCCGTTTCCGGATGATATGCAGAACTGAAGTTTAGTTTTGTTCCAAGAGCTGTATTAAGCGTTTTCTAAAATATTGACGTCATTCTAGAATCCCTGTCAGATATAATCAATTCTGGTACACCATGTAACCTAAAAATTTCATGTACGAATCTTTTGGCCAGCACTGGTGAATCATCCTTCAGATTTCCAGCGATGAAATGAGCTACCTTAGTTTATCTACAACTACCAGGATAACATCATGTTTATTCCTAGACATAGGTAACCCTTGTACAAATTCCATGCTTATTACTTGCCATTTGTACTGCAGTATGCTATGAGGATATAACAGTCCAGCAGGGTGCATGTGTTCTGCCTTAACCCGCTGACATTCCAGACAATGAGTCACAAAATCAATGACATCCTTTTTCATACCTTTCCAAAAGTATTGTTGTTTCAGATCAATAAGCATTTTTTTGATACCCAGGTGTCTAGAGAAAGGAGAATTATGAAATTCAACTAACACCTTCTTTCTCAAATCGTTCAGCATAGGTACATATAACCTGTTTTCATAACGTAAGATTCCTTCATTATCAAAATGAAAGCCCTTATACTTTTCATCATTAGGTTCTACAGAAAGTGCTACTTTTACTTGCTGAAAGTATGTATCAGATTCTGAGGAACTTTTTACCTCATCCTTAAACTGAGTTCTTAATGTTATAAGAGCAGAAATGTGCCTCCTACGACTTAGAGCATCTGCTACTCTATTCTCTTTCCCTTTGATGTAGCTAATATCAAAATCATATTGGGATAAAAAATCTAACCACCTTCTCTGTCTGGAATTTAATTAGGCTAGGTGAAAATATATTTCAGTCCTAAGTGATCAGTTTTCAACTCAAAAGGTTTCCCAAGTAAATAGTGTCTCCAGACTTGAAGCGCATGAACAATGACAGCAAGCTCCAAATCACGAGGAGCATAATTCAGCTCATGTAACTTAATTTTTCTACTTTCATATGCTATGACTTGATCATTTTATAACAAAAAACCTCCAAGGTCTTCCCCAAAAGCATCTGTTACAACAGTAAAGCTCCCATTAGGGTCTGGTACAACTAATATAGGTGTGGAAGTCAACTGGCTTTTCAGACTTTTGAAAGCCGTTTCACACTTATCATTCCAAATAAATTTCTTATCCTTCTTCTGCAATGAAGTTATCAGTGTAGCCCCTTTAGAAAAATTCTTAACAAATTTTCTATAGTAACCAGCAAAACCCATGAAGCTTCTTACTTCGTGCACATTCTTTGGTGCAGGCCACTCAGTTATTGACACTATTTTTGAAGGATCTACAGCAATTCCTTCTTTACTAATGACATGACCCAAATAGTGAACTTTTGTATCAAAGAAAGAACATTTGGATAACTTACCATACAACCTTATTTTTCTCAAAATTCCCAAAACTATCTTCAAATGCTCATTGTGCTCCTGTATTAAAAAGAATAGTGACAGGTATGCCAAATAACTTACCCGGAACTTCTATAGGTGTCACCTACTTTTCAGCTTGCTTGTCTGCTACTGCAGCATGTATCTTATGCTGCTGATTACAATCATCCTTCTTCAAAGGGCACTGATTTGCATAGTGGTCTTTGCCACAATTGTAGCAGCCTCCTACAGGTCCCTTTTTAGGCTCAAAATTGCCTCCAGACTTGTAATTATCACGTTGTCCTCCATAGGGCTTCTGCCCATTGTTATAATTTTTGGAAAAATTATCCCTTACATTTCCAGTAGGCTTATTTGCTACTACCTTCTTACTATTATCCCCTGGAAACTTACTTCTATTTCAAAACTTTTTCCATGGTCCCTTTTTGGGTGCAATTGAAGTTGAAGAAGGGTTTGCAATCTTCTTCCGCACTTCCTCTTTATGAGCAGAAATAGCCTTTAATTTCTATTCTTGTCTTATGGCCTTTTCAACAACTCCTTCCACAGTGGTTGGACTGTGAACATCGACCTCTCCCCCTATCACGGGATTCAATCCCATGATAAATTTACTTATTCTAAACTTCTCGTCAGTTTGATACTGCGGTACATACTTGAGGATTTTTGTAAACCGCTCCTAGTATTCAGTTACCGTTAGCTTCCCTTGAGCTAAGTTCTAGAATTATGTCATTTTATGATCATAGAAAAGTTGTGGTAGCCAAAGTTGCCTGAAATAGCCTTTAAATTGATCCCAAGTAATATTGGTCTCATCAATATTTAGCTCAGCTTTACGATTATCCCACCACAAAGATGCTTCGTGGGAAAGCTGATAGGCTCCCCAAATAGCTTTGGTTTCCTCTGAGAATTTTCTTATTGCAAAGTACTTCTCCATTTCGCTGAGCCAGTTCTCAGCTCCATCACCTAATGTGGTGCCATCATATTTAGGTGGGCTTATCCTTTTTATATCATTAGTGAGTTCTGCTGCCAACCTGGACTTTTTGTTTTCTGGTTGAACAGGTGCATTTCCAGCATTAATATCAACACCCATATCAGGGTTGTCCTCTGGAGGTTGCTGATTGTTATTACCAGCTTCATCTTCCTCCTCATTTCCCATTAATTGCTGTTCAAGAACAGCTAAACGATATCTTGTGTCCAACAGGGCAGCAAGGATCTCATCAAGCTTTTGGGTTGTTGCTATCCCTCCTTCAGGTGGAACATTATTCGCAACGTTACCCCTTGTTCTAACCATTTTCTGTTACAAGAAAATTCAGGTTTTTATCAGATTATGGACACAATAGGTCCAAGAGCTGTAACCTTCAGCTCTGATACCAAGATGTAACATCCTCATTTTTATACATTAGAACAAGTAATTTTTTTTTTTGATAAATGCTTCCTAGTTCTAAATACATAATTTAGAACTCACAAATTTAAACAACCGTTCTTATAACAGATAACCATATGCAGCTGTAATGACTCGGAGTACCTCCGATCTATTCATTCCATGACTCGGTAATCTACCGATCTATTCATGAGTATCAAGAGTTGGCATTTTTATTTTAACACATCACTCTTACGGTTCTCTTCCCTAATCTAGGATTCAGAATGCTCTGTCCAACGAACCTATCTGAATAATTATTACCATTATTCATCAGCATCTCATCCCTTAGACTAGGTGACATAGGACTACGCAATCAGCAGCTTGCGATACTTTGGCCAAAGATTTGAAACATAATGCTTATGTCTCGTATTCCTTGACAACATACTCGTTAATCTGGAATACGTCCATCACCCCATTACTTTGTTATGTAGAATGTCTTATACTGACTTCTGTCAGTCTCTCCTGCCCCAAGTTATTCACTCAGAAACAGATTAATAATATGGCAACGTTATAAGGATGCTCTTGAGAACTAGGGATACTCTGACATACTGGGTCAACCCTAGTTAACCCTATGTGTCAAGGTACCCCGAGTCTCTAAGGGCAGCCTCATAACATGACCATGTCGGTAACCAGTCCCGAAGTCAAAACTTGTTCGAGTTTAAAGAGTAAATCTTGACGATCAATGCAAAGGGTGTCGCCATAAGTCACCTGCATTGTTGTATCTTCGAGAAGATCCTAATCTTCTCGAAGGTATAACCCCTGCAATCGACTTGTGCCATCAACCTTCAAATCCACCTCGATAAGATCTACTAAACTTTAAGGTGTTACTTACGTGGAGTTTAAATTATACTCCAAGAAAATCCTTTTTAGGGTAGTCTTTTCCCAACCCCTAGGTTCCTCATCTTAAAATTTCCTTTCGTATTAAGACCCATTCCACAAAGAGAAGTTTAATAAGATTGAGGTCTCAACAAGGAGATCATTGTTTCACAATAATCCTGATCTATGAAATTGGGTAGTAACCCCAAGTCTTCTCATAAGATTGCAAACTTATCCCTTTTTGGGTTTATTCCATATCTTTAAAACTGAAATATATCTTACTTATTAGTGTTAAGATATAGTGATTTTAAAAACATTCAGTATGTTGTCTTGACTTAGATCAAGGTTAGAGAGTAACAGATTACTCTTCCTGTTCAGCTTCCTGAAAGGTTTTATTTTAACCTTAGCTTCTCAAAAATCAGTGATCTAAATTACAATTAGCTTTAATTAGATCGTAATAGAACTACTAAACATTCATAAGCATTCAGTCACATAACCTTGCAACGCTTACTTAGATAATCACAAACGTCTCCAAGTTATACAATAATAACAATGGTCTTAAAATCATTCGAACCGAAGAAGATCAAACCATCTAGATACGAATGCAAACACATAAGTAACAAATACCTCAGTTTATTCATTTCAAAGCTAATTAAATACATTTTATGCATTCAACATATCTGATACAATACTCAACAGTAAAAGAACATCTTTCTTTAAGTAGAACATTTAGAGAATCAAGTTATAATTCATCATAAAACCAAATTAATCAATCTGAACATCATATCAGATTTGCATGCCTTTACCACTTACGGCAATCATCTACAAAAATTGTCAACACGGGTCAGTTAGTTGAACTGAGCATGATAAGCACTAATTCTTACAAGAAATGCAATCCACCAATTGCTCTCATTGAACAACCTGTTTAAATGAAATCAGGCTAAATATCTTTCTACAATTTTAACGTGACTATAATGCATAACCTCTATTATAGCTGTCAATTAGTCCTAAATATTTTTAGATGAATCAACGTACATTTTAGAGACTAAGAAGAACAAAATAATTCCAAAATATCCATCCATTTGTATCTCCAAGACAACATCAATCCATCAATTTATTCCATTCTAAAAAGATTATACTATCAACTCATATTTCAACAAGTATGATTCAACCAAGTTCACAAGGCAGTTTAAAATAACCAGCAAGCTCACTGACATAATTCCTTTTCAATCATACACTATGTTAATGGTACAGGCAAGCATAGCCACTTATACAGCAACACACAATTTATGCCAGGATCTCCATACAGTACTACTGTCTATTCTTGTTTTACCCTTACCGTAGAGATCACATAAGGATACAAGAGAAGAAAACATTCATAGTTTCTAGACAAGGAGAGAATAGCTTATTATTCATACAATTATAGATAACAACATAACTTAACAGTAGAGGAGAAAGAAATAGAGACATTCATATTCCATTCCAATCATGTTCATGACTATACCGTCCTCTCAAGAGTAATGCATTTACACTATACGCATATGATTAAATCAGCCGAGGCCACAAGAAGATACTACTGCTTCACTAGAATTCCAATATAAAATTCACCTGTAGATTATTAAGCAATACAATAGTTCAAGTGACAAGCAATAAAAAAATATCTGACCCCAAAAAGGTTCAACAAATCTTTCCATATTATTCAACAACATGCAAAATATCCAACGCCATCACCTGTCATGGCACAACTAAGAGCTCTTTGTTTCAGTCAAACTTGAAACAAGATCACATTAAAACAATTAACGTTTCCATATGAAATACAGTGACATTCACACAGAGTTGAAACATAATATGCACAGCTTCCTTCAACTAAGCAAATCCCTACGATTATATAGCAACATGGGTGTAAATTAGAAGCGTTTTCAAGAAGATACAATCACAATAGGTAACTCAACAGGAGCCGAGTTCCATACCAATAAGTAATTCATCAGGTTTCATTTGAAGTTTTACTACAAAATATAACAGGGTATCAACAAAGTCGAGCTGATAATAGAAACCCCAACCTTTAATTCCTCAATCGAACTGAACATAACACAATGACAATAAGAAAGAATCAAAATGATATGCATGCTCAGCGAGGGCTGAAATCGAGAAACAGCCAACACGCAGCATATCATGGATTCCAGCAATGCCAAATCTAACCAATACTTATATCAAGGATTAAATTGAAGTTGAATTCATATGACCACAATTCAAGAATCCTAAAAGTACTCCAGAAAACTTCTATAGAAGTTCACAACATAAATTACCTTTCAATGACTCCAGAAGTCAATATCATTTAGTATTCTTAATAAAACAACAACATACATAACCAAGCTTGACAGAAGTTTGAAATACTAGATACATTTCAAGGACTCTCACTGAGTCAATACCGACCGTATTCATAACTGAGCTTACACAGAAGTAGAAACACTGGTTACCTATCAAGGACTCCAACTGAGTCCATAACAACAGTATTCACAACAGAGCTTTATACAGAAGAGAAAAACATAATATACGCTTCAAGGATTCAAAAAGGAGTCGAACCCATGTAGTATTCTTCAAATAAACTTCTACTAGAAGTAGAAAGATACAAGATACATATTAAATTCAAGAATTCCAACTGTATCAATAACATACAGTATTCACGACTGAACTCCTACATTAGAAACGTATGTTACTTTTCAAGGACTGAGTCGTACCCATTTAATATTCCAAATAAACTTCTACTGAAGTAGAAAGATACTATCTATTTCCAAGAATTCCAACTGTATCAATCTCCATAGTGTTAACAGCAAGGCTTCAACAAAAGTCTATACCAAGCAAGAAAGCATTTTTATGGACTCCAACAGAGTCGAATTCGTACATTATCCTTGCAAGTCATTTCTACGAAATCTAACCGAAATGCAAAACACAGCAAGATAATTCAACCGTACGAAAAAAAATGTACACCCAGCAAGGGTTCGACTGAATAATCGAACCAGCATGAAGATACAACAAACTAATTCATACAATGCTACCATAAAAACCAACTGGACCAAAAAAATCATCTGAACAGAGTTGTTCTAATGAAATCATTTGAAGGAAAGCAATATTTTTAAAAGTTAGGGCCTAACATGCCTGGTAATGTCGCTTAAAAATCCGAAGAAGACCTCTGAAAGAGCTCGAGCCTTCTCCTCTTTTTCCACGTTAGATTCAACAACAATAATTTGTTATTTCCATGCCTTATAAACTTTCCTCGACAGAGAAAAGAGCTAATTATTCTCATAGTTGCCATGCAACACTAAGTAGATTGGTTCGAAGAACCAGTGATCAAATAGAGAGAAAACCGGAGCGCATGGAAAACCAAACAAATAACCAGTTTTCCATTTTGCATTCTTTCTCGAGCTATCCGTGCTCAGAAATCGAGTTCCTTAATTGCATTAACTCCAAAATTCCCGCTCAATCTCCATTGCCACCGACCGCCATAGTTGGCGATGGACAAAAACAAACCAAAGACCATTTCTAGATTTGGCGACTCTGCCATGTCAGATTTCACTAGCCGTTTGAAACTTCCACCAAATCCCTCGTCCTTCATACTTATCCATCTCATTTAATGCCATAGAAACTACCGCCCATGGCTCGCACCCCTTCATAGGTCCCTTTCATCCATGATCATTAGTTAGGTTAGAAACATAGGTTAGACTTTAAGGTGATACTTAGTCTAACCTCCTTAGCGCTAGGTCACTAACCTTAGAACATTTAGCTTATAGTTTAGGGCTAGGTTAGATTAGCACTAATCCAACCCATAGGTTATAGTTTAGGTTTAGGTTATTAACCTTAATAGAACCAGTCTAGGTCTAACAAATAGAATCGTTCAGTAAAAGAACCAACAGATATACCCCGAAATGGATTCAATCCAGCATTGATAATAAGCTAGCAATAAATATATCAGAATTTATTACCTGGCTCAAGGTCTAGAATTACGATATCGGGAACCAATTCATTTAACACGATCAGCCTGAGACTCCGGAATTGCTTATTCAACACATTCAGACCTTGCAACCTTCGTAAGGTCAAGGATGAATAAACTTAAAACATCTCTTGGATCAATGCCACTGATCCAAGGCTGAGTCATATAGATGGGTAAATCCACAATTCATTCCGAAATCAGATTAAACTCAGGTGCAAAAATGAAAGAAATAAAAGAGTCCAAGCATATCCTGGCTCAGTCAAAGATCTTCAAGATGCAAAGAAGATACAATCCATATCAAGCATGACTTCACAATCAAAGGAACACATCCTTTTACAGAAGAAATCATATATCAACACTTGAATGCCCAGGAGGAAGTAACAATAGTTTAGGGTGTTACACTCACACAACCCATACTTGGTAACTTACACACTCTTCTAAATGCATTAACTTCTATGACATTTATTTATGACAACCTTTTGACATAAGATTTATTTAATTACCATAATGTTATTAAAATATATAAATTAAATGTCATTTTCAACCAAGGCAAAAAACAGTTTAATTTCACATTCCACATCCCATTTAATTTAATTAAATTTTAACTATATGACTCCTACATAGTACTATCATATTTAAATAATTACAATAAAAGCACATTACAAAATAAAATACACACAACAATAAATAAAAAAAAGGAACACATAATAAACATACACACATATGCCCCATGGTCACAAAAGTGGAAATCCTAACACAACACAACACACAAATCAACACAGTTGCCATGGTGACCTTGTTGACTTCACACTAAATTCCAATATGGTTAGTCTCCAGTCCCCCGACATTGTTGTGATTTTTAACTTGTAAAATGCAAAATACCCCTTCGGCCTCGTGGCCATATCAGAACATCCTAGTATTGATATAAGCAACATATAATTTATTAAATCTAAATCACAATAATATCGAGAATTTAACATTTATCATTTAAATTCAATTACAACTATATCATCATCCAATAGATCTCTATACTAGAGCTATTTAAAATCTCAATGTCACATGTCTAAAATTAAAAGCAATATGATATCAATGTCAACCAGTATATCCTCATCAATAAAATAACAATAATGTATCAATGATCATCAAGAAAAATATTTGTGTGCGTAGATGCTTGTGCTTATACATGATGCTTGTGTGTGTGCGTCATGCTTGTGCATGTGCATGTGCATGTGTGTCTGCGTAATAATCCCTGATGCGTCATGCGTACATCAAAACATAATAATGTCCAAAATATGATCAATTGTGTCAGTGATGTGTGTGTCTAAACAGTGTTCAATGTGCATGTGCATGTGAGTTAGTGTGCATGTGCGTGTGCATGTGTGGGTGCGTGCGTGTGTGTGTGTGCGCGTGTGCATGTGCATGTGCGTGTGGGTGCATGCATGTGCATCTTCGTGTGTGTATGTATGTGTTGTACGTGTGCTTGAGAGTGTGCGCAGGTTGTGAACGTTCGTGTGCATGTGTGTGTGCGTGTGTATGTGTGCATGTGCGCATGTGCATGTGCATCTGCATTTGCGTCTGTGCATGCATGTGCATGTGCATGTGCGTATGTGATGTGCTTTGTGTGTGTGTAGCAGGTGCGTGTGCATGTGCATGGTGCGTGTGCATGTGTTAGTGTGTGTGTAGCATGTGCATGTGCATGTGCGTGTGCGCACGTGCTGTGCGACTACGTGTGCATGCACTTGTGACCAAGAAACGTGTGCCTGTGCCTGTCCATGTCTGTGAATGCGTGTGCGTGTGTGTTTCCATAGTGCATGTGCTTGTGCATGTGCATGTTGTAAGTCTGTGTGTGCATGTGCATGTGCATGTTCGTGTGTGTGTAAGTATGCACATAAGTGTGCGTAATGAGAGTGTGCACATGTGAGTGTGCCTAGTATTGTGTGTGCTTAGTGTGCAAGTTCATTTGTGTTGCAATGTGCATGTGACTAAGTATCTGTATTAAGCGTGTGTAGGGAGAAGTGTGCATATCGCTTGTGCGTGCTGTGTGTCAAGCCGTGTGCGTGTCAAGTAGCATGTGTGTCACACAATTATGCTTGTCAAAAGTGTGCGTGTGCGTAAAATGCTTGTGATAGGAAATGTCCTCACCTGTGTCCAAGTGCGTGTAAAGAAGTCCTCCTAATGTCCTGTGTAAAACGTCAAGTGCTATGTGCATGTGCAGAGTTTACTTGTGCGTGTGCATTGTCCCTTGTGCATGTGCGTGTGCATAGTGTGAAAACTGCGTGAAAATGTGCGCGTGTGCGTGTGCGTGTGCATCATGCAATGTGATGTGTGTGTGTGTGTTTGTTTGTTTTTTTTTGTGTGTGTGTGTGTGTGTGAAATGTGTGTGTGTGTGTGTGTGTGTGTGTGTGTGTGTCCAAAGTGTGTGTGTGTGTCCTGCATGCCTCGTGCGCGTGCTGCATGTGAGTTACGTGTGCACTGTCCGTGTGCATGTAGCCGAGGTGCATGTGCAGAAGTGGGTGTGAAGTGTGGGTGTCCAAAAGTGTAAAAAGTGTGTGTGTGTGTGTGTGTGTGTGTCCTCATGTCCTGTGTGCCACGTGTGTAGTGTGTGATGTGTGTGTGTGTGCTGTGTGAAATGTGTGTGTAGTGAAATGTGTGTGTGCAAAGTGTAAAATGTAAATGTCTTCGTAAGCGTCGTATGTATTTCGTGTGTGTATGCATGTGTTGTTGTGTGCTTGAGCCAGTGTGTGTGTCGGTGCATGTTCAAATGTGCCATAAATGTGTGATAGGAAGCTGCATGTGTGTAGTGTGTGCATGTGCACTGTTCGTCTGCATGATGCGTCTGTGCGTCCTGTGTGTGCACAGTAATGCATCAATGCTGTGGAATGTGTGTAAAGTTTCAAGTGTGTCAATGTGTTAACGAAATCGATCTGCAGGGTGCATAATGTGTGTAAAACTGTGCAATTTGCAACGCATGTGTGTGATTGCGTGTGCATGTCCTTGTGCCTGTGCGTGTGAGTGTGCCAGTGCATGTGAGTGTGCGTGTGCATGTGTGTTTTCGTATGGGTGTGCTTGTGCATGTGCATGTGCGTCTGCGTGTGCATGTGCGTGTGAATGTTCGTGTGCATGTCATTATGCGTGTAAGTATGCATGTGTGTGTATGTGTGCGTTTACGTTTGCATGTGTGTGTGCATGTGTGTGTGCATGTGCATGTGCATGTGCATGTGCGTGTGCATGTGCTTGTGCATGTGCATGTGCGAGTGTTTACATGCGAGTGTGCCTAGTATTGTGTGTGCTAGTGTGTATTCATTTGTGTTCTTGTGTGCATGACTATGTATCCGTTTGCGCGTGTTTGTGAGTGTGCATGTGCTTGTGCATGTGTGTGTGAGTGTGTGTGTGCTTGTGCTTGTGAGTGTGCATGTGCGTGTGCTTGTGTGCGTGCCTATTCAAGTTTAAACTCCAGTTTTGATTTTAAATAGAATACATTTACTGACAATGCTATTTCTTAATATCTTTCAAAGCAGAGTTTTCATTTCACAACAACAACTCAGATGTAATACAACAATGAAATTTTGAGAAAGGAATGTAATTCTTTATTTTATTAACAATAATAATTCTACAATTTATCTCTTTCTTTAAAATTTAAATTACAATGCACAATACATATTTCTTTCTTTCACATTCTTCTCATAACATAGTATGGAATAATAATTCTTTACAATTCACTTATCACTTTCAACCTTTTAATTTCAATACAAGATGTCTTCTCATTACAATTAACAATACAAATCATCCACTTCAAAGTGGGAAGGTTATAATGAACTTGATAAAAAGGAAATGACTGTCAAACTGATTTCTCTAAGCTCCAAACAGTAGCAGGCTGATTTCTTCATCTTTTATCTTTCAATCACAACAAGGAGGGGAGAAAGGAAACACTCTCCACCCAACCAAGATACCCAATGGGAAAATAGAAGCCATCTTTCCCCATCAGCCCCCGAGCCCCAACCATATTGAAATGGAGCATGATAATACAACACATGGCAACATGGTTTCTTCACATACAAGAATAAATTCAGAAACACAAATAAACACAAAGCAAGAGGATGTAGTTCTCAACTACAACAATCAATTCCAAACAAAACAAAGGCTCCTTCTCCAAGCAAGCAAGCCAAGCAAGAGCAAGAACTATGGAGGTCTCCTTATGCCTCCCAAGTTGAATTTTGGGCATCCACCAAGAGAAAACCGCCAAGATCATAGCAATCCCATAAAACTTATCCCTCCTCAACCCCTCCTTATCCCTCCTCCAAATTTATCCCTTATACCTCCCCCAAAGTAGGAAATGCAAGTAATTTCCTTTCCTAGGTGGATCTAAAACCAACATTCCCTCCAAGAACAAATAACAATGGCAAATCCCTTATCCCTCCTCTGATAAACCTCATAGTCTTCTTTCCACACCATGCCCTAAGTATTCTACCCATCCCTCTAAGAATTGCAAACACAAATACATTCAAAATTCATGCTAAAAGAGGTAAAAACAGTAATTTTAAAAAAGTGAGAGCCTACCTCTCCATAATGGGGACTTGCTCCCAAAAAAATGGTCTTTATTTCACCAAAAACTAGTCCCAAATCATCAAGGTAAATGTATGCACAAGAAAATCCACTTCTTCCACCAAGCAAGCTCCAAAATGCAAGAGAAATTTTGACCCAAGAGTGAAATCTCTAACCTTCAACAACCTCAAAATGAGGAGGAATTTCAATTTTAAAGGAGAGGTTAGAAGAGGATGATGTGGATTCCAAGTGGGATGCCACATCATTTTTCCTCATCCCCAAAAAGCAATCAACATCAAGGAAATTAAATCCCAATCAATGTGAATGAAAAACCACTTACACATCTCATTTTTTCCCATCATAAAAAAAGAGTGCATTTAAAATTTGTAAGACAAGTGCAAACAAATCTTATAATAAATCATGTCAAAATGCAATAAAATAAGTTGATTTTGACTTTAAATTAATAAACAAGGTTGGTGGAGGATTTTGAGAGGTGTGGGATAAGTTTAACTTTTCCCACAAGCCTCCAAATTTGTCCTCCAAGCTCAAATTCTAATTTCAAGAGGGAGATGGAGTGTTTGACCTTCCAAAATCTTCTTACAACCTCTTACAATTTCATACACAATCTATCACTTCACTTACACAACCCATACTTAGTAACTTACACATTCTTTTAAAATGCATTTATTTCTATGACATTTATTTATTACAAACTTTACACATAGCCATATATTTAATTACCATATGGTTATAAAATATATAAATAAATTTCATTTTCAACCAAGACAATAACATTTAATTTCACCTTCCACATCCTATTTAATTTAATTAAATTTTAACTATATGACTCTCACATTATACTATCACATTAAAATAATTAAAATAAAGAGCACATTACAAATAAAATACATACAACAATAATTTTAAAAAGGGACACAACAAATAAAGCACACATATACCCCATGGTCACAATAATGGAAATCCCCCCCATGGGAAATCCTAACAAAACACAACATATAGCTCAAACACAGTTGTCATGGTGACCTTGTTGATTTCACACTGAATTCTAATATGGTTAGTCTCCAATCCCCCCAACATTGTTGTGATTTTAACCTAAAAAATGCAAAATACCTCATTTGGCCTCGTGGCCACATCAGAACATCCAAATGATATAAGCAACATAAAATTATTAATTTTAAATCACAACAATATCAATGATTCAATATTTATCATTAAAATTCAATTTATAACTATATCATCATCCAATAGATTTCTATACTAGAGCTATTCATAATAATCAATGTCACATGTCTAAAATTAACATCAATAACCTGTCCATGTCAACTAGTATATCATTATCCACATAATAATAAAAATTTCTCAATGATCCTCAAGCACAATAAATGAATCCAAATCAATATTAATCCATAGTCTAACATCTAACCATCATGCTAATCAAAACATATTAATGTCCATAATAATCCATGAGCTAGTATATACACATCCTGTTACATCAAAATATAATAATATCCAAAATATGATCAATAGAGTCAGGATCAATATCTAAACAGTGTCAAAGGGAAGTGGGCACTACAGTGTGTGTGCATTTACATGTGCATGTGTGTGCGTGTGTGTGTGCATGTGCACATGTGTGTGTGCGTGCATGTGTGCATGCATGTGTAGGTGCGTGTGTGTGTCTGTTTACGTGTGCACGTGCGTGTGCATATGTAATTACACGTGTGTGTGCATGTGTGTATTTGTGTGCATGTGAATGTGTGCGTAAGTGTGCATGTGTAATTATACGTGTGTGCACATGTGTGTATTTGTGTGCGTGTGTGTGTGCATTTACATGTGTAGGTACGCGTGTGTGTCTGTTTTTGTGTGTATTTTCAAGTGTGTGTGCGTGTGCTTGTGCTTGTGCATGTGTGTGTGCGTCTGCTTGTGCATGTGCGTGTGCGTGTGTGCATGTGTGTGTGCGTGTGCATGTGCATGTTCGTGTGCATGTAAGTATGCGTGTAAGTGTGCGTGTGTGTGTATGTGTGCATTTGCATTTGCATATCCGTGTGCGTGTGCATGTGATTGAGCGTGTGCGTGTGTGTGTGCGTGTGCGTGTGCGTGTGCGTATGCATGTGCGTGTCCATGTATGTGTGCAGGTGTAGGTGTGTGTGAGTGTGCAAGTGCGTGTGGTTGTGTGTGTGCAAGTGCGTGTGCCTGTACGTGTGCATGTGCGTGTGTAAATGTGCATGTGTGGGTACGTGTCCATCCGTGTGTACATGTGCGCATGCACATGCACATGCATGTGCGTGTATGTGCATGTGCATGGGTAAGTGCACGTGGTTGTGCGCATGAAAGTGTGTGTACATGTGCGCATGTGTGTACATGTGCGCGTGTGTGTACATGTGCGCGTGCAAGTGCAGGTATGTGTGCACGTGTGTGTACATGTGCATGTCCGCATCTGTGTTCATGTGGTTGTGCGTTTTCATGTGTGTGCATGTGCGTGTGTGAGTGCGCGTGCATGTGTGGGTGCGCATCCATCCATGTGTACATGTGAGGGTACACATGCATGTGCATGTGCGTGTGCATGTGCATGCTCTTGTGTGTGTGTGTGTGTGTGTGTGTGTGTGTGTGTGTGCATGTGCGAGTGTGTGCTCGTGTGTGTGCATGTGCAAGTGCATGTGGTTATACATGTGCGAGTGCGTGTGTGTATGCGGGTGCGCATCTGTGCATGTGTACGTGTGCGTGTGTGCGTGTGTGTGCGTTCATGTGTGTGTGCATGTGCATGTGTGTGTGCAAGTGTGTGCGTGTCAAGTGTGTGTGCGTGTGTGTACATGTGCACGTGCAAGTGCGTGTATGTGTGCACATGTGTGTACATGTGCATGTTCACGTCCGCGTCCACATTCATGGCGTTGTGCGTGTGCATGTGCGTGTGCGTGTGTGTGTGCATGTGTGTGTGTGTGTACATGTGTGTGTGCAAGTGCGTGTGCGTGTGTGTGCATGTGCAAGTGCGTGTGGTTGTGCGTGTGTGAGTGCGTGTGCATGTGTGTGTGTGTGCATGTGTGTGTATGTGTGCGTGTGTGTGTGCGTGTGCGAGTGCGAGGGAGTGTGCATTCACGTGTGTGTTCCTGTGCATGTGTGTGTGTAAGTGTGTGTGCGTCAAGTGCGTGTGTATGTGTGTGCATGTGCAAGTGCATGTATGTGTGCGTGTGTGTGTACGTGTGTGCATGCAAGTGCATGTACATGTGCGTGTGTGTGTACGTGTGCGTCCGCATTCATGTGTGTGAGCATGTGTGAGTGAATGTGTGAGTGCATGTGCATGTGCATGTGCATGTGTGTGTGTGTGTGTGTGTAGAGGTCCGCGTGTATGTGCTTATGTGTGTGTGTAGAGGTGCGCGTGCATATGTGTGTGTATTTACGTGTGCATGTGCGTGTGTGTGTGTGCATGCGTGTGCATGTGCGTGTGCGTGTGCGTGTGTGTGTGTGAGTGTGTGTGCGCGTGCATGCGTAGGTGTAGGTGCGTGTCTATTTGAGTGTGCATGTGCATGTGCAGGTGTGCGTGCATGTTTTTTTGTGTGCTAGTGTGCGTGTAGAGGTGCACGTGCATGTGCGTGTGCATTTACATGTGCATGTGCACGCGTGCGTGTGTGTGTGTGTGTGTGTGTGTGTGTGTGTGTGCATGTGCGTGTGTGTGTGCGAGTGCATGTGCGCGTGCATGTGCAGGTGCACGTACGTGTCCGTTTGAGTGTGCATGTGTGTGTGGAGGTTTGCGTGTGTGTTTGTTTGCATGTTAGTGTGCGTGTAGAGGTGCACGCGCATTTGGGTGTGCATTTACATGTGCATATGTGTGCGTGTAGTGCCCACTTTCCTTGGACACTATTTAGATATTGATCCTGACACTATTGGTCACATTTTGGATATTATTATGTTTTGATGTAGTATGATGCATCAAGGACTATTATGGACATTATTATGTTTTGATTAGTATGATGGTTAGATGTTAGATCCCTGATTAATATTGATTTGGATTCAGATATTTTGCTTGATGATTATTGAGACATCAGTATTATTATGTGGATGATGACATACTAGTTGACATGGACAGGTTATTGCTTTTGATTGTAGACATGTGACATTGATATTATGAATAGCTATAGTTTAGAGATCTATTGGATGATGATATAGTTGCAGTTGAATTTAAATGATAAATGTTAAATTCTTGATAATGTTGTGATTTGGATTCAATAATTGTATGTTGCTTATATCAATTAGACGTTCTGATATGGCCATGAGGCCGAAGGGGTATATTGCATTTTGTAGGTTAAAAATCACAACAATGTTGGGGGACTGGAGGCTAACCATATTGGAATTCAATGTAAAATCAACAAGGTCACCATGGCAACTGTGTTTGAGTTGTATGTTGTGTTTTGTTAGGATTTCTCATGGGGGGATTTCCATTATTGTGACCGTGGGGTATATGTGTGCTTTATTTGTTCTGTCCCTTTTTAAAATTATTGTTGTATGTATTTTATTTGTAATGTGCTCCTTATTTTAATTATTTTAATGTGATAGTATAATGTGAGTTTTATAGTTAAATTTCAATTATATTAATTGGGATCTAGAATATAAATTAAATGTTATTGTCTTGGTTGAAAATGAAAATTGACTTATATATATTATAACCATGTGATCAATAAATAAATCTTTATAAAAGATGTAATAAATAAATGTCATAAATATAAATGCATGTGTAAGAAATTGTAAGAGGATGTAAGAGTTGTGTAAGTAAAATGAAAGATTGTGTAAGGTAGATTTTGGAGTGTAAAACACTCCATCCTCTTTGAAACTCGGATTTGGTCTTGGGAGCCTAAATTGGATGCTTGTGGGACAAGTTAAACTTGTCCCACACCTCTCAAAAACCTCCACCAACCATGATTATTGATTTGGAGTCAAATTCAATCTATTTTATTGTATTTTGACATAAATTTGGGCAAGTATTGATTGCACTTGTCTTACAAAATTTTTTAATGCATTCCTTTTGGGGTATGGGCTATTTTGTGTGTGTAAGTAATTTTTTCATTTTTCTTTAATATAGATTTGTTGTTGATGTGGATTGCACTCTTGGGGAAGGAAGAAAAAAGATGTGGCATCCCACTTGGAATCCACATCATCCTCTTCCACCCTCTCCTTTAAAATTTGAATTCCTCCTCATTTTGAGGTTGTTGAAGGTTGGACATTTCACTTTTAGGTAAAATTTCTCTTGCATTTTGGAGCTTGCTTGGTGGAAGAAGTGGATTTGCTTGTGCATACATTTACCTTGCTGATTTGGAACTGGTTTTTGGTGAAATAAAGACTGTTGTTTTGGAAGCAAGTCTCCATTATGGAGAGGTAAGCTCTCACTTTTTTAAAATTGTTATTTTTCCCTCTTTTAGCATGAATTTTGAATTTATTTGTGTTTGCAATTCTTAGAGGGATGGGTAGAATTCTTAGGGCATGGTGTGAAGAAAATACTATGAGGTTTATCAGAGGAGGGATAAGGGATTTACCATTGGCACTTGTCTTGTGGAGGGAGTGTTGGTTGGGATCCACCTAGGGAAAAGAATATGCTTGCATTTCTTACTTTGGAGAGGTATAAGGGATAAATTTGAAGGAGAGATAAGGAGGGATTGAGGAGGGATAAGGTTTACGGGATGGTTATGTTTTGGCGGTTTGTTTTAGATGGATGCCTAATTTCAACATGGGTGGCATAAGGAGACCTCCATAGTTCTTGCTCTTGTTTGGCTTGCTTGCTCAAGCCTTTGTGATTGTATGAATGTTTTCAAATGTAGTTAAGAATTGCTACATTGTTTTGATTTGTGTCTTCATTGATTTTTTGTGATACATGAGTGTTGCTTGCATGTGAAAGAAGTCCATGTTGCCATGAGTTGAATTATCATGCTCCATTTCAATATGATTGGGGCTCTAGGGCCAATGGGGAAAGATGGATTCTATTTTCCCATTGGGTATCTTGGTTGAGTGGAGATTTTTTTCTTTCCCCCTTCCTTGTTGTGATTAAAAGCTAAAAGATGAAGAAATCATCCTGTTGCTGTTTGGAGCTTAGAGAAATTAGTTTGACAGTCATTTCCTTTTAGCAAGTTCATTGTAATCTTCCCACTTTAAAGTGGATGATTTTTATTTTTAATTGTAATGAGAAGACATCTTGTATTGAAATTAAAAGGTTGAAAGTGATAAGTGAATTGTAAAGAATTATTATTCCATACTGTGTTATGAGAAGAATGTGAAAGAAAGAAATATGTATTGTGCATTGTAACTTGAAATTCAAAGAAAGAGATAAACTGTTGAATTATTGTTGGAAATCAAATAAATAATTACATTCCTTTCTCAAAATTTCATTGTTGTATTAGATCCGAGTTGCTGTTGTGAAATGAAAACTCTGTTTTGAAAGAGATTAAGAAATAGCATTTCTAGTAAATGTACTGTGTTTAAAATTAAAAATGGAGTTTAAAATTTTCATATGAACTGTCAATTAATTATTCGAATCAATTGAATGTCTTAGATAAGATTTGAAATGTCTCCCCATATTTGGAAGATGCAAATTGGTTAATAAACTTGTTAGCAAATGATCTCTATTTCTTTCTTTAATTCTGGCAATGAATTCCATAAAAAATGTACAGTTCAGATTTTTAGTTAAAATTGAGAAAGGAAAAAAATTATTTTAGATGTATTAGATCCTATTGAACCCACATTGAACTTCATATTTAAGAAAATATCTCAAAAACTCTATCAAATCCAATTTTAAGTTCACAATCTAACTTACTGTCAAAAAACGTAAAATTTACCAAATGCAACCCAATGTCTAAATTAGACATTGAAAATATATTTAAACTTACCCAAGACCAGTTCCCAATGCTCAATTTACATGCTCAAAAGAAGAAATATCAAAATTGAATCAAATCTTATAAGTTGAAAATTGCCAGTTTTAAAATTATAAACCCTGCAGATCAATTTCTTAACATTAACCCTCAAAACTTCACCAAATTCAAAAATTGATGATTGTTATGCAAATAAGACTCCAAGAGCTTTCCAGAAAGTCCTTGTTTGCCTAAAATGGAGCTTCCTATCAAAAGTTATGGCCATTTGAAGTTTTACTTGAAAATGACCATCTCAAACCAAAAATGAAATAATTCGACCTTAGAAAAATTTAAATTTTAAACTTTAGAAAAATTTCTCAAAAAGTTCCATGGCTCGGCTACCCTCTCATCCTATCAGAATTCACCACATGGCACTTTGGAGGGGTGGACCCTTAATAAAAACTTAACATTTTGAAAATTTTGCCGTGGGAAATTTTTCCTTATTTTCCCCGCAATCCCGCGGCCCCCAACCAATCATGTGTTGACACGTGGCAGGAGGGGGCGGTGCGCAGATCAAAACAGAAAAACTTAACCATTTTTTCCTTTAGAAAAATTTCACTTTTTTCTCCACGGCCCTACACCCCCATAGCCAATGGGATGATGACACGTGTTCCCATGGGTGCGTGGGTCTATGCAATTCTTTTAACCTTTTAACCCCCATGGGCGAAAAATCCAAATTTCCTCTGCCGGCCCGTGGCTAATCACAAAGCGCCACGTGGCCATTTGAGCAAGTGTGGAGGCACGGAGGAAAATTTTCCTTTGGAAAATTGAGACTTTGGTTTTGGGAAAAATTTCAAAATTTTCCCGGCGACCCGCCGGCCCGAACCAATCACGTGATGACATGTGGCATTTGGGAAATTTTTCTCAATTTTCTCCCTAACCCCGCGGACCTCCAAGGAAAAATTTTCCCCTAAAACTCCGCCCAGCCATAACTTGAGTTTTACAAGGAGTTAGGAGGACTTATTTATATGGTTGGAAAGGTGAGGAAATTTCTTATCTAATGAGCCTAGTTTAGGAAAGTTTTGATAAATCTAATTGTGTGAAAAATCCAGTTGAAGTTCAGGGATTGATAGAGAGCAGGCCTGGCGATAAATTTCTCCCTGAACCTTAGTAAAACTTATAACCTCCAAATTGGAACCTTGTAAACTTGTTATAAGATAAAAATGGAAATCTTATGTTTGGTTAATCAAAATCTGTTCCAGAACCTATTTAGTTTCAAACTAGTGTCTTGCAACTTGGTTGTAGACTCTTCCTATCAAAAAATAATTATTCCATAATTTTCCTAGTTTGTTTCTTGGTCTCAAGTGGTAGTTGAAGTAGGCATTACACTTGGTATCAGAGCAGTGGTTCAAAAGCTTGGACTATTGGGAACACTCAAAACATTAAGACTGTAAACTTAAAACTAGCAAATTGATAATCTTGAAAATGAAACTAATTAAAAAATTGAACATGTTAGTAAACTTAGAAAACTGAAGAAAACTCAAGGTAATGAACTAACGCCCACTCTGGTCTGTGCAGGGAGCTCAAATGGAGCAGGAGGAACATTCACAGAGGCTTAGAGTCACCGCCACCACCACCACCACTAGATCAGGGTTTAGCAGCTATCCTACCACAAATTTTGTAGACTCTCCAGGATGTTAATGTTGCCCTATGTGGAAGATCAGTAGGAGGGCACTCAGGTAGACATGACAGAGATATTTCCATAGAGGGACATGCACCCCCTCCACTCAGTGAGGAGGATGGAGGAGATAATTTTCATGTAGAGTTAGTCAGAGTAGATTCACCACCTAGGAGGCAGGGTGACAGAGTTTTGGAGTAAAGAGAGAGGTCTCGGAGCCCTAGGCTTAGGGATGAGCTTATAGAGAGGCCCAAAGGCCGTCAGACCACGGCTTTAGATCACATAAGGGAAATCCTAAAGCTTAGGCCATCTCATTATTCAGGTGACACAGGGGGATTCCAGGTAGAGGCCTGGTTGGTTAGCTTGAGTAGTTGCTTCAAGCCTTTGTCCTTGTTCTAGCAACATGAAATCTCATGTTGCGATCCATCTACTGAAGGATGGAGCTGGAGTATGGTGGAGGACAGAGGAGTAGAAGCTCCATATAGACTCAGAGACAGTCACCTGGGAGCTGTTTGAGGAGAGATTCATGAACAGATACTTGCCATGGAGATTCATACAATAGAGTATCGATGAGTTCCACGACCTTTGATAGGGTTCCCTTACAGTGGCCAATTATGAGAGTAGGTTCCTAGACCTACTTCAGTATGTTGATTACAAGCAAGATGAGTAGGTGTGAATCCACAGGTTCATCTGAGGCCTTGATATAGACATTGGGGGTGCAGTTCAGATCCACTACCCACAGACATTAATAGAGGCCATTGAGAAGGCCTACATTATAGAGGAGACTCCGGGTAAAACCCAACAGGCTTGAGACTAGGTCAGGAGCCGTATTCAGCAGTTGCAGGATAATAGATCGAGGGGGTCAGCTCCTCCTCTTTGTGGTGGTCAGCATTCTTTGTAGTCATCTTTCAGGCCATAGCAGCAGTAGTCCCGCCCACCTTTTAGGCCTCCTCAGAGAGTTGATGCACAGAGAGGTCAGAGCATGGGGCCTCCTAGGGGTCCCACCAGGACACAGGGTGAAGCTAGAGCTCAGTCGGTAGGAGCTCAACCATAGAGGCCATAACAAACTATAGCTAGATCATCAGGATCCACAACACCTACCTCTAGGGAAACTTCTTGTGGTGATACAGTTTAGAGGACTTCAGGTGGTTGCTTCGGGTGTGGAGTAGCGGGACACTTTTGGAGAGACTACCCCCAGAACCTTGATAATGGTAAGGCACCCATCTTAGAGCCTACAGTCGGAGACATGGGATGGAGTCATAGGATCTATGCAGCGGTTGAGAACCGCCAAGCTAAGCACCAAAGCACGGTCATTGAGACTACATGTAGCATTGGAGGTGTTCCTACTTCTATATTGTTTGATTCTGGTTCTTCTGATTCATTTATTGCACCATCCTTAGTAGAGTGATGCAGGATGGTGGCTGTTAGATAGGGTCATAGTTGGGATGTCGAAATGGCTTTAGGAACCAAGGTTTTTGTAGACTCCTTAGTAAAGGAGCATGTTGCTAACTTGGGACCTTTCACCACCACTTCAGATCTCCGCATACTTCCTTTGGGCTCGTATGGAGTCATTTTAGGCATGGATTCGTTATCTGCACATAGGTCCAGGAAGGATTGATATCACAAGACTATATCTTGTGCAGATGATCTTGGAGTTGAGTCGGTGATTTCTGGGGTCAGGAGACTTGTTTCTATTCACACTATCTCTGCTATGCAGCTCAAGTGGTGTGTGCGACAGGGTTGTTAGATGTATGATGTCACAGTCAGTGACAGGGTAAAGGATGGGTCTAGTGGGCTATCACTAGATGACCATCCCATTTTGAGAGAGTATGCAGATGTTTTTCCAGGGGAGCTACCGGGGATGCCACCCCTATGTGAGATTGATTTCCATATTGATCTGGTTCTAAGAGTATAGCCTATCTCACAAGCTCCCTATCGGATGACTACCCCAGAGCTTTGTGAGCTCAAGTTGCAGTTGGAAGGCCTTCTAGAGAAAGGCCTTATCCATCCTAGTGTATCCCCTTGGGGTGCACCGGTTATATTTGTTAAGAAGAAGGATGGATCCTTGCGGTTGTGCATAGACTACTGCCAGCTGAATAAGTTAACGATCAAGAATCGTTATCCCCTACCTCGCATTGATGACTTGTTTGATCAAATGAAGGGGGCCACGGTGTTCTCTAAGATTGATCTCATGTCATGGTACCATCAATTGAGGATTATAGAGGTAGACATTCATAAGACTGCTTTTCGTACAAGGTATGGGCACTATGAGTTCACAGTGGTGCCTTTTAGTTTGACGAATGCCCCCGTAGTGTTTATGAGTTTAATGAATGGGGTATTCAGGACCTTTTTAAATTGCTTCGTGCTCATATTTCTTGATGACATTCTAATTTACTCACATACGTGTGAGGAACACGAGGGGCACCTTCGTCAGGTTCTTCAGTGTCTTCGTGAGCAGCAGCTTTACGGGAACTTGGAGAAGTGTGCTTTCTTTCAGTCAGATATTCAATGCTTGGGTCATATCATCTCAAGTGAAGGTATCACAGTCAATCCTTCCAAGATTAGAGCCATTGTGGATTGGCCAACACCCACTACAGTGACAAAGGTGTACAGCTTCATGGGGTTAGTATGTTACTACATGAGATTTGTGCAGGACTTCTCTTGGATAGCACACCCCATCACTTCCCTTCAGCAGAAAGGGAAGAATTTTTTTTGGTCAGAAAGGTGTGAGTAGGCCTTCAGGAAACTGAAGGAATATCTCACTACAGTACCCATTCTTACAGTGTCGGATCCACAGGGGGAGTTCTTTGTTTACACAGATGCTTCTTTAGCAAGGTTTGGAGGTGTGTTGATGCATGATGGTCGGGTTGCATCTTTTAAGTATCGTAAACTCAAGGATCACAAGCTTAATTATCATACCCATGATCTTGAGCTTGCAGCAGTTGTGCATGCTTTGGTTAGATGGAGACATTTTCTTCTTGGATGGAGATTCACACTCAGGACAGACAATTTGAGTCTTTGCCACCTCTTCACGTAGCCCAACCTAAATGCTCGTTAGAGGCGTTGGATGGAGTTGTTGTGTGAGTATGACATGGAGATAGAACATGTGAAGGGGAAGGAGAATGTGGTTATAGATGCCCTCAGCAGACAGAGGCATTTGAGCATGGCTACTTTGGTGAGCATAGATTTATGGAGTAGGATTCTTCAGCAGCTTCCTCTTGACATTTTTTACATTGCAGCTTGAGCAAAGATTGAGTCCCAGAGCCCCCTTGAGGGGAAATTTGATGGTTTCTCACTAGAGGCAGATGGTCTTCTTAGGAATAGAGGTCGGATTTATGTTCCTAGAGATGGAGGCTTGAGGAAGGACATCTTGATAGAGGCACATCGTGCACCCTATTAAGCCCATCCTGGGGTGAAGAAGATGCGCGCCACCTTGAGACAATTATATCACTAGAGAGGACTTTGTAGGGACATGGCTCAGTTTTTTTCATGCTGTTTAGAGTGCCAGAAAGTGAAGGCCAAGCATCAGCATCTAGCTAGCCTTCCCTATCCTCATGCTATACCGAAGTGGAAATGGGACACCATTTCCATGGATTTCATTGTTGGATTACCGATGTCAAGATATCACCATGACGCCATCATGGTCACGGTTGATAAATTGACAAAAGTAGCTCACTTTTCACTAGTAAAGACCACGTATATAGCTAGTGCAGTGGCACGTGTCTACTTGGATGAGATCGCCAGGTTGCATGTAATCCCGTGAAAGATCATTTGTGACCGTGATCCCTTGTACACTTCACATTTCTGGACTACCATGTAGTATGTCCTTGGGATGAAGATTAACTTCACCACACCTTATCACCCAGAGATAGATGGACATACCGAGCGAGTGAATCAGATTTTGGAGGATATGCTCAAGATGTACGTGATGGATCAGCAGTCTAAGTGGGAGGAGTATCTGTATCTTGTGGAGTTTGCCTACAATAATAGTTTTCAGAGTTCTATAGGCATGGATCCTTTTTAGGCCTTGTATGGTAGGGAGTGCAGGACACCCCTTAGCTAGGATAGATTGAAGGATAGAGTATCCTTAGGACCAGCTCTTTTGCAGGACATGGAGCAGCAGGTAGTGTTCATCAGCATAGGACCGAGTGTAATTTTGATGTGGGAATGAAGGTATTCCTTCATGTTAGGCCACATAAGAGCCCGATCCATTATGGAAAAGGTTCTAACTTATTTCCTCAGTTCATTGGACCTTTTGAGATCCTGGAGCGTATCGGTCGGGCTTACCATCTAGCATTTCCACCTAGCTTGTCTAGCATACATGATGTGTTTCATGTTTTTGTTCTTAGGAGATACATCACATATCCTTCTCATGTGTTGGATTGGACATCATTGTAGGTACAGGATCAGGGGCAGGTGATGGTGGAGTCCATTCATATCATCGATCACAGCATCCTGGGCCGTCGAGGCAGAGAGATTGATCAGGTACGAGTGCAGTGGCATAGATATGATGAGACTGTAACCAATTGGGAGGATGCTACTGCTTTATGAGTGCAGTTTCAACATTTGTTCCAGTGACTTCCAGGAGGAAGTCGACTCTAAGGGGAGGGGGATGTAGTGCCCACTTTCCTTGGACACTATTCAGATACTAATCCTGACACTATTGGTCACATTTTGGATATTATTATGTTTTGATGTAGTATGATGTATCAGGGACTATTATGGACATTATTATGTTTTGATGTAGTATGATGTATCCTGGATTCAGATATTTTGCTTGATGATCATTGAGACATCAGTATTATTATGTGGATGATGACATACTGGTTGACATGGACAGGTTATTGCTTTTGATTGTAGACATGTGACATTGATATTATGAATAGCTATATTATAGAGATCTATTGGATGATGATATAGTTGCAGTTGAATTTAAATGATAAATGTTAAATTCTTGATAATGTTGTGATTTGGATTTAATAATTGTATGTTGCTTATATCAATTGGATGTTCTGATATGGCCATGAGGCTGAAGGGGTATATTGCATTTTGCAGGTTAAAAATCACAACAATGTCGGGGGACTGGAGACTAACCATATTGGAATTCAGTGTGAAATCAACAAGGTCACCATGGAAACTGTGTTTGAGTTATATGTTGTGTTTTGTTAGGATTTTCCATGGGGGGAATTCCATTATTGTGACCGTGGGGTATATGTGTGCTTTATTTGTTATGTCCCTTTTTAAAATTATTGTTATATGTATTTTATTTTTAATGTGCTCCTTATTTTAATTATTTTAATGTGATAGTATAATGTGATTCTTATAGTTAAATTTCAATTATATTAATTGGGATGTGGAATATAAATTAAATGTTATTGTCTTGGTTGAAAATGAAAATTGACTTATATATGTTATAACCATGTGGTAAATAAATAAATCTTTATAAAAGATTGTAATAAATAAGTGTCATAAATATAAATGCATGTGTAAGAAATTGTAAGAGGATGTAAGAGTTGTGTAAGTAAAATGAAAGATTGTGTAAGGTAGATTTTGGAGTGTAGAACACTCCATCCTCTTTGAAACTCAGATTTGGTCTTGGGAGCCTAAATTGGAGGCTTGTGGGACCTCTCAAAAACCTCCACCAACCATGATTATTGATTTGGAGTCAAAATCAGTCTATTTTATTGTATTTTGACATAAATTTGGGCAAGTATTGATTGCACTTGTCTTACAAATTTTTTTAATGCATTCCTTTTGGGGTATGGGTTATTTTGTGTGTGTAAGTGATTTTGTCATTTTTTCTTTAATGGTGATTTGTTGTTGATGTGGATTGCACTCTTGGGGAAGGAAGAAAAATGATGTGGCATCCCACTTGGAATCCACATCATCCTCTTCTACCCTCTCCTTTAAAATTTGAATTCCTCCTCATTTTGAGGTTGTTGAAGGTTGGAGATTTTGATCTTGGGTCAAATTTATCTTGCATTTTGGAGCTTTCTTGGTGGAATAAGTGGATTTTCTTGTGCATACATTTACCTTGCTGATTTGGGACTAGTTTTTGGTGAAATAAAGACTATTGTTTTGGAAGCAAGTCTCCATTATGGAGAGGTAGGCTCTCACTTTTTTAAAATTGTTGTTTTTCCCTCTTTTATCATGAATTTTTAATGCATTTGTGTTTGTAATTCTTAGAGGGATGGGTAGAATTCTTTGGGCATGGTGTGGAGAGAAGAATATGAGGTTTATCAGAGAAGGGATAAGGGATTTACCATTGGCACTTGTCTTGTGGAGGGAGTGTTGGTTGGGATCCACCTAGGGAAAAGAATATGCTTGCATTTCTTACTTTGGGGAGGTATAAGGGATAAATTTGGAGGAGGGATAAGGAGGGCTTGAGGAGGGATAAGGTTTATGGGATGGTTATATTTTTGGCGGTTGGTTTTTAGGTGGATTGCCCAATTTTCAACATGGGAGGCATAAGGATATCTCCATAGTTTCTTGCTCTTGATTTGGCTTGCTTGCTTGGAGAAGGAGCCTTTGTGTTTGATATGACAATTGTTCAAATGTAGTTGATAACTACAATGCCTTGTTTTGATTTGTGTCTTCATTGATTTTTCCTTGTGCATACATGAGTGTATGCTTATATGTGAAAGAAGTCTATGTTGCCATGTGTTGTTTTATCATGTTCCATTTCAATATGGTTGGGGCTTGGGGGCCAATGGGGAAATATGGATTCTATTTTCCCATTGGGTATCTTGGTTGGGCGGAGAGTGTTACCTTTCCCCCTTCCTTGTTGTGATTAAAAGATAAAAGATGAAGAAAATTAGCCTGTTGCTATTTGGAGCTTGGAGAAATCAGTTTTGATAGTCATTTTCCTTTTTGCAAGTTCATTGTAATCTTCCCACTTTGAAGTGGATGATTTGTATTGTTAATTTTAATGAGAAGACATCTTGTATTCAAATTAAAAGGTTGAAAGTGATAAGTGAATTGTAAAGAATTATTATTCCATACTACGTTATGAGAAGAATGTGAAAGAAAGAAATATGTATTGTGCATTGTAACTTGAAATTCAAAGAAAGAGATAAACTATTGAATTATTGTTAGAAATCAAATAAAGAATTACATTCCTTTCTCAAAATTTCATTGTTGTATTAGATCTGAGTTGCTGTTGTGAAATGAAAAATCTGTTTTGAAAGAGATTAAGAAATAGCATTGCCAGTAAATGTACGGTGCTTGAAATCAAAACTAGAGTTTAAACTTTGCATATGAACTGTCAATTAATTGTTCAAATCAATTGAATGTCTTAGATAAGATTTGAAATGCCTCCCCATATTTGGAAGATGCAAATTGGTTAATAAAAATTGTTAGCAAATGATCTCTCATCTTTCTTTCTTTAATTCTGGTAATGAATTCCATCAAAAATGTACAGTTCAGATTTTTTAGTTAAATTGAGAAAGGAAACAAATTATTAATAGATGTATTGATTGTCCTATTGAACCCACATTGAAACTTCATATTTAAGATAATATCTCAAAAAAACTCTATCAAATCCAATTTTAACTTCACAATCCAAACTTACTGTCAAAAAAACGTAAAATTTACCAAATGCAAGAACCCAATATCCAAATTGGACCTTGAAAATATACATTAAATTTTTACCCAATACTAATTTTGACCAATGCTCAATTTACATGTTGAGAAGAAGAAATATCAAAATAAATCAAATCTTATAAGTTGAAAATTGCCAGTTTTAAAATTATAAACCCTGCAGATCTATTTCTTAAAATTGACCCTCTAAATTTCACCAAAATCTAAAATTGATGATTTATATGCAAATGCAACTCTGAGATATTTCTGGAAAGTCCTTGTTTTCCTTAAATGGAGCTTCCTATCAAAAGTTATGGCCATTTGAAGTTTTACTTCAAAATGGCCATCCCAAAACCAAAAGGTGAAATAATTCGACCTTAGAAAAGTTTAAATTTTGAACTTTAGGAAAAATTTCTCAGCGAAAAGTTTCCGATGGCCCTGAGCCACCCTCTCATCCTATAACGTGAATTCATGCCACGTGGCACCTTGGAGGGGTGGACCCTTAGTAAAAACTTAACATTTGAGTGGGTAAAAAAATTCCGGGTTTGGGAAATGGATCCCGATTTTCAAAGTGCAACTCCTGCGGGCCCCAACCAATCATGTGCTGACACATCGGCCAGGAAGCAATGGGGGGTGCACGGATCCTGTGAAAAGAGATGGAAAAACTTAAACCATTTTTTTCCTTTGGAAATTTTTTTCACTTTTCTCCCCATAACCCCGCGTCCCCGCACCAATCACGTGCTAAGACAGTGCATGTTTGGGCCCGAGGAATTAGAATTGAAAAACTTAACATTTTTACACTTTTGGAAAAAATTTTCAATTTTTTTCTCGACCAATAGGGTGATGACAGTATCCCCATGAGATGTGTTGGTCTGAATTGCAATTCTTTTAACCTTTTAAACCCCATGGGCGAAAAATCCAAATTTCCTCGGTGGCCTGCGGGCCAATCACAAAGTGCCACGTGGCCATTTGAGCAAGTGCAGAGGCACAAAGGAAAATTTTTCCTTTGGAAAATTGAGACTTTGGTTTTGGGAAAATTTTCAAATGTTTTACCCCGAGCGACCCCCGGGCCCAAAACCAATCACGTGATGACATGTGGCATTTGGGAAAATTTTCTCAATTTTTCTCCCGAAAACCCCGTGGACCTCCAAGGGAAAATTTTTCCCCTAAAAACTCCGCCTAAGCCATAACTTGAGTTTTTACAAGGAGTTAGGAGGACTTATTTATATGGTTGGAAAAGGTGAGGAAATTTTCTTATCCAATGAGCCTAGTTTTAGGAAATTTTTTATAAAGCTAATTGTGTAAAAAATCTATTTGAAGTTTAGGGCTTGATAGAGAGCAGGCCTGGTGATAAATTTTTCCCTGAACCTTAGTACAAAACTTGTAACCTCCAAATTGGAACCTTGTAAACTTGTTTATAAGATAAAAATGGAAATCTTGTGTTTGGACTAAGTCAGAATTTGTTCTGGAACCTATTTAGTTTTCAAACCAGTGTCTTGCTACTTCATTTGTAGACCCTTCTTATAAAAAAAAATTATTCCATAAATTTCTCAAAGTTTGTTTTCTTGAGTCTCAAGTGGTAGTTGAAGCACTACTATTTCAACATGATGTTTGTGACCTCTCAAAGTGCAGGATACACGTGCATGTCTGTTAGAAGGTAGGTAAGCAAGATATGTAATGGAGTATGGCACGTGCAAATGTTTTCAAGCATAGAGATCAAGTGCCTGAGAAATGTGCATCACAAAGGGATGCAGTTGCAAGTAGTAAAGGTGTTCTAGTGTACCCTTACGAAACCTGTAAATCTGTCTCCCTCATGTCTAATTTGTCTTCTATAAATGTGTAAGTGAGTGTGCAAGTGCATGTGGGTGTGCTTGTGTATAGTGTCCCTCCCTGTCTGTGTCTGTGTGTGCGTGTAAGAAATGTGCATGTGGATGTTTCAAACCTCCCTATTTGAATGCTTGTGATGCAAAATGCGTATGCCTTTGCGTCCTAAATGTCAGTGTATTGTATGCAACTGTTGAGGAGCGCATAAAAATCTGTATATGTGTGCATGTGTGTAAACCATCTACATGTGTGTCTATTGCGTGCTTGTGTGAGTGAGTCTTTCATTGCATGCAAGTGTTATTGTGTATGTGTGTATTAGCGTTTTCATGTGCAAGTGTGCGTCTGTGTAGTGTCTATGTGTGCATTGTGTAGTGTTGTCTATGCATGTCCTGTCTATGTGCATGTGCCTTTCCTTAAAGTAGCGTTTTAATTTCCATGCATGTGTGTCTCTATCCCTGTCCCCTGTGTGAGAATGCATGTAGAGTATGGGTGTAGATTTTTCCATGTGCCTCTGCACTTTGCGAGTAGTGTGTGCATGTGCAGGTCCATGGACAGGAATCGCATCCTGTCTCCAAAGTTTGCTATGTGTGAGTGTGCAGGAACGTCCCACACTGTTTGGATGTGTGTCCATGTTTGACAAATCACATGTGTGGGACTACCTGCAACCGTTCACTTGCAGGTGAATTTATGTGTGCATGTGCATGTGCATGTTTGTGTGCATGTGTGAGTGTAGATACGTGTGTGAGTGCATGTGCCTGTGTGTTTGTAGAGGTGTGTGTGTGTGTGCGCGCGCGCATGGGTGTGCCTGTGCGTGTGCATGTATGTGTGTGCACATGTACATGCACGTGTGTGTGCACTTGTGTGTGTGCATTTTCAATGTGCAGGTGTGTCAGACTGTATAAAATGTGCAGATCTTTAGGTGCGCATGCGCATAGAGTGTGCGTGTGTGTGTGTGTCTGCGTGTGTGTGTATGTGCATGTGTGTGCGTGTGAAGAGTGTACAAAATCATGTGTTTCAAAGTGTGTGTGTTCATGAGAAAAGCAAGTTTCCAAATGCTTCACCATTAGATAGAGTGCAGGGGATAAATTTTAAAAGGGTATTCTTAGATTTTTGAAATGCTTGATTGTCAAAATTTTTAGTGTGTTTTTGTACACTTAGGGATTTTAGGTTTCGAGTGATGTGTGCGTGTGCCTGTACATGTGTGTTTTTGCTAATTCACACTTTTGTGACATGTGTGTGTCCTAATGTGCGTGTGGGTGTTCAAGTGTTTGCGTGTGCTTCTGCTAAATGTCAGTGAATGTGCAAAAATTTTTGGAGGTTCACCTCCATTTTTTTGGAGTTTCTAAAATTTTTGCATTTTTCATACTTTTGGGTTTTGGAGATTCGGAGGTTCACCTATGCAATTTTTTTCAGGATTTCATGTTTTTCAAAAAAAATAGGTTTCAAATGTTTTCAATTTCGAAGTTCTATGAATTTTGGGGATTTGGGATTGGCAGTTGTAAAGAAAAAGTTTGACTTTTGAAAATTGGCATTCAAGTCCTTCAAGGTTGTTTTTCTACATTATAATGAGGTTAGTGTGTGCCTTGGTAGTGGTTTTGCGTGTGCGTGTGCATGTGTGAGTGAGTGTGCGTGTGTGGAAGCACGTCCATGTGTGTGTATGCTTGCGTCTACATATGTGAGTGCATGTGCGGGTGCGTGTGCGTGTGTGTGTGTGTGTTTGCGTTTGGCTGTGCTGGTGTGCATCAGTGTCTGTTTGCGTGTTCGTGTGCGTGTACAGGTGCGCGTGCATGTCTGTTTACATGTGTAAGGGTGCATGTGTGTTTTTTTGCATGTCCGTGTCTGTGTGCATGCATGTGTGTATGTTCGTGTGCGTGTGCATGCACGTGCATGTGCATCTATGTGCATGTCCATGTGCATGTGTAGGTGTGTGTGTGTGTGTGCAGGTGCGCGAGCATGTGTAGGTGTGTGTGTGTGTGCAGGTGCACGTGCGTGTGCGCATGCACAGGCACGTGTGGGTGCGTGTGTGTGTGCCTGTGCATGTGTGTGTGAGCATGTGTGTGTGTGTGTGCATGTGTGTTTACATGTGCATGTGCGCGCGCGTGTGTGTGTGCGTGTGCGTGTGTGTGCATGTGCGTGTGCGTGTGTGTGCATGCACGTGAGTGTGTGTGAGTGTGTGTGCGTGTGCAGGTTTGAGTCCATGCATGTTTACGTGTGTACGTGCGTGTACGTGTGCACGTCTACGTCCACGTTCGTGTGTGTTAGCATGTGTGAGTGCATGTGCGCATGCAAGTTCATTTGCGTGTGCATGTGCTTGTGCGAGTGTGTGTGCGTGTGCGAGTGCGTGTAGAGGTGCACATGCATGTGCATGTAGAGGTGCATGTGCATGTGCATGTGCATTTGTGTGTGTGTGTGTGCACACCCGTATGTGTGTGTGCGTGTGCATGTGCATGTGTGTGTGTCTAAGTGCATGTGCACGTGCATGTGTAGGTGCGCGTGCATGTCCGTTTATGTGTGCGCATGCATGTGGAGGTGTGCGTGCATGTCTATTTGTGTGTGTGTGTGTGTGTGTGCATGTGCGTGTGTGTGTCCACTTATGTGACCAATTCACTTGAGTTTCAAGAACTCATGAAATTCTTTCAAGAAGTAGTCGAGGTGTAACGCCTTGATTTTTGCAAGATATCTATGGTCAACCTCTTTTCATGATGTTGTAACTGCTGGAATTGAAGATAATTATGTTAATATATATCTTTTAATCTTAAAAGGAATGTGTTACTGATTTGGAACCTTGTTTACTGTAAATTGTTTACTTGAGCACGGAGGTTATTATAAATTGTGTTTTGCAAAGTGTGAAATAGCAGACTGCTTTTGTGTTTGATGAACTCTTATTGTTATTAACAGCACACCTTGAATCAATTCCATTGATCCAAGGTATGCTGTGGCATTCTTTGTGATCACTTTGTCGATTTACTTTCTATATGGAATGAAGTCTAAAACCATACTGAAGGTCATTATAAATGTTACAGAACCTGGTTACAGGTATAAATATTTGGTACCTTGATGCCAATGGAAAAGGTTCGATTTCCGAACTACATACAAATTGTAATGCCAGAAAGCATGAGGCAGTAAGAGCCTTGATGCAAGCAAGCATAGGTATATGTCGAGCATAGGACGAAACGTCCTACATTATGTTGGGTATAAACGTAAGTTAGTAAACTTACTAGAAGAACCTATTAATTAAAATACTATGAGGCTACTTTTAAACCTACAACTAAGTTTTATCCTATAACCTAACTACTACCCTATGTGGATTTTAAATTACATGGGATGTAAATTGATGCAAATCCTAATGACTTGCGACCTAGGTGAAAACCTAACTATGGACAATACAACCTAAACTATTACTAACCTAAGGAGGGGACCTATGGACACATGTTGATGATGTTAGGATAAGAAGGGAAGGTTAGAAATTTAATAAAGGTTAGTAAATGATGTCCTATGATTGTTATAACAAACGTATAACAATATATTGTACGGGAACATGGTTATTTTTTTGATATCCAACTTCCTATGTAGCTTAGAAGGAAGTTACATTCAACAAATTTCCTGGCTAATATGGAACTAGCCAAACCTGAGTCGGTGGTAACGTGGAAATATAAGTAAATATAGATATTATTTTGTGTTATTTCCTGTGTAAATTTGTTGTTGCACTTTCAGTCTTGGTTACCAGAGCGTTGCATTCCTTGGAATGGAGAAAGAGGAAATTTTGTGGTTACAGGGGCGGCATTCGGGTTTTGAGTTTTGCTCTACATTTTTTTATGGTTCTTTCGAACCTGCAATAGATTGTTTAGTCAAATCATAGTTGTGGTCAAAGAATCTAAGAGGACACCTCGTCTATTGGACTACTCCATGTGGAACTATCTAGGAGCATCTCCTTGGGATAGCACATCTCGTATGTCGCCATTGGAGAAGAATAGCTCCAATATTTTGCAAGTTCGTTGTCATTTCCTCTTTCAATTAGACAATTTTACATTGCATGTTGAGCATATTCAGTCTTTAGACTAGATTTCATGTATTGTCAAGACGTCTCTCTCAGCAAGAAATCCGAAGTAAAACAACATCAGAGTGTTGGCGCAGTTTCTGTCATATTCGAATCTGCATCAAAGCGACCATTCAACTCAATAGCTATCAATAGATTGATCTGCGTAACTGTTTTATCCAACTGACTCATCGATCCTTTGGTTTTTGAACTAAGTAATCCTTACAGAGATCTGGGAGTTGTATCACATGACAAAACTGTCAACTCGCTGTATGAGTTCTGTCTCAGTCATTGATCTGGGTATTTGGTGGACTACTAAGACATTATGCGTATCAACCTGCAAGTGAATCAGATACCAGCGACTGTGATATTGAATAGTTTTATAAGATCTGACGCACTGTGACGGATTTGACACATGTAATACATTGTAGTTCAATGCATGATGAAATTCCGTATATGCATGTCAGTTATTAGGCTAGTTGCTTGTACATAGTGAATCTAATATGATAGCCTCCAGCTATATTAGAAAATTGAGTCGTTTTAGTCTTACCCTTTTTAGATTTTAATTGATTCATTGAGTCTCCATGTGGGTTTTTTGTTTTTAATAGTTATTTGAGTCAAATAAAAGTATTTTTAGTAGTGAACTTGGTTGTATCATGAGTGATTAGAGTCTTAAATCGTATAAGTCTTTAATTCAATATATTTGGCCATGTTTTAATGTAGTAAATATTTGAACTGTTATTTTCAATATGTCATTTAACACACTTTCCGTAAGAGTGTTGAAATCAGGTCTTTTATTTCATGATCAAACGTTTTAGTCAAGAATTGTCCTGTTGTAATTATACAGATATTGAATCCTTTCCCCAAGTGTGGGACTTGCAAAATGAGAAAGGAATCTCCAGTTTAGAGGCTAGTTCCTCAATTCCTCTGGTCAGATTTATCACTTACAAGTTGCAGAGGTCTATATTTCTAACCGTACCCTAAATTCCAAAGGAGACAGAGATAGAGAATGCAAAAAAGCTAAAACTAATGCTAATAGGTGATGCACCAAAGGAGTGGTGAGCATTTTTTACTTCTGCAGATTGACACAGTCCATAAAAATGCAACAAAGAACCTCATGCACAAACTGATAATTGTAATGAAGGATCAGAAATTAACCAAACAACACAAACAGAGGATGAAAACTAATCACAGAGGCTGTATTGTTATTTTAATCATCAAAATCACTTGCATTACAACACCTGAGAGCCAAAATAAAGTTGCAGCTCTTAGAAAATGTCTGATATTCCACCAAAATCACTTCCAACGTGAGAAAGGGGACCTGCAATACACAAAAAATGTTCAACCCTTTGAAAATTAGCCAAACCTGGCTTTTACAGTGCAAGGGACGAGCCAAGGAGAGAGAAACGCGGGAAAACATAGAAGGGATTCAACCATTGACCAAAATGCATTCAAAACAGCATGGGCATCCTTACAGACCCATCCCTTGACATTTTTAGCCATGCTGGGAGAGAATGTGAGCCATTCTTCATTAAAAATGGTGGTTAAAACGTCATTTCTGTCCATGACCACGTGCAAGAGGCATTTTTCAATTTTCTCTCTCCAAACTCCATCGAAATGAAAAAATGACCCTAGAATCTTGTAGAGAATTTCACCATCTTTCCATTGATATAAAGAACGCGAAAAACCGAGCTCTGGATCGAAAGATATGGCCATTTGAAGTTTTAGGGAAAAATAGGGCCAAATCGGGTTGGCAGGCAAAAATTCGAATTTTTGCACCCTTTTGGTCATTTGGAAAATTTTCCAAAATTTCCCCGTGCTCCGCCACTCTAGGTGCCACGTGGTGGCATCTCATTGGCCGCGGGCCTTTCAGGGGAAAATTTTCCCAAAAAACTCCGCCGAGCCATAACTTAAAAAATACATGGAGTTAGGAGGAAAACTTTACCTTTCTGGAAAGCTGAGAAAGAGCTCTATTCAATGGTGCCATTTCCAAAAGGTTTTGAGTGCCTAAAAAGTAAAATATTATGACTGAAGCACAAGAGAGGGGAGAATGGAAGGAGTTAGCCACAAAAAATGAGCAGGGGCACATTTTGGATAACAATCTTGGCTGACTTTCAGAGGGGTCATCTAGCCTGCTGGATGAAATTAACTATTGCAGTTGAAACAATCCATTGGGCATGGAGTCATTAAATTCTCTGTTATGGTACCCCACTAGCTGTAGCTAGAACGTTGCAAGTTTTAGGAATTGGAACTGGAATGATCACCTGATGGAATATATAAGGCCTACAGTAACACATTCCCAGGATACAACAAGCATTGTGTCTAAAGCACTTAGGGAAAGCAAAAGTAACCTACAGAAAAACAATGTGCACAAGCACTTGGAGTGTTTTGAAGACCTAAGCTAATATGGTTTTACAAGGTGGAGAATTTCCCTTTAGTAGCAATGCTTTAGATGGAGTCCCATTGACTTGTGGAATCTACATTTCTTTGCCATCCTTGTTGTTGTGAAGACAATTGGAAGGCATTGTTGTCCTTACACTTTGTGACGCATGTATGGGCCACTCCAAATGGACCACAATCAAATTTTGAATGCCTTCTCTTTGGTTTTGCTCTGTCTGCATCAGATTTTATTACACTGAGATCTCCAACTTGGAAGGATCTGTTCTTGGCCTTTCTATGGGAAAGGTCTTCTTTATCAAAGCCTGATCCTTCTCCATTGCTTGGGATGCTTGATGAATCCTGATTTCTTGGAGCTCCATCAATTCTGCATATCTAACTTTCCATGCTGTATGGCTCAAACTCCATACTACTCCAACTGTCATTCATGAGTTCCAATGTTGATGCAACTCAAGTGATATGGGAAAAATTTCCTCTGAGTCCCATGTAACAAGCCTGAATGGATTAGTTACTTCTGTAGATCTTTTAGGAGTTATCATTTTAGCCCATAAAGCTGATTTCAATTTAGAATGCCAAGACCTTTGATTTTCATCAAGTTGTCCTCCTAATGATCCTCAAAAAGTATCTTGTTTGTAGACTCAGCCTAGCCATTACCCTAGGGGTTGGTTAGTTTGATGAAGTACTTAGGTAGATCCCGTTCTTGACAGCCCATTTGAAGTCACCTTGGTACCCGATGAATGCCAATGCATTATCTGATATTATTGTAGCAGGTACACCAAATCTGGTTGCTATTCAGACTCATAGAAGTCTATGGATGCTAGATTCATTTGCTTCTTTGAGTGCTACTGCTTCAGTCCACTTAGTGAAGTAATTTGTGGCTGTTACAAATCCACTTGTGCCCTTGGCTTGAATTAGGGATTAATGACTCCAATGAAGTCTAAACCCCATTGCATGAATCGCTACAGTCAACTAAAATTGGATGCAATAAAACTGAAGGGCAGCTAGCCTCTCTTTATCTGTGAAGAATGCACAATTCTTGCACCTCTTGATCCATGCATAACAATAATTTGAAAATCGTTGGGCCAATAATAGCCAGCCCTCATGATCTTTAGAGTTATCACTCTTGGTGAAAAAATGACCACCAGCATGGTCCACCATGATAAGGGGTCTTCCAACATCCTATGAATCTGATTTGTACCAATGCATCTCAGTAGTACTCCATTCACAGTCTCTTTTGAACAATGATTTCCATCAGTACAAGGGCATATGAAGACATGCCTGTAATCTAAAGATGTCTTCTTTGGGTCTTGATTCATCTCTGGAGGGCATAGGCGTATGCTTAGGAAGTGCATTATAATTCTGGGTCCAGCAAGGAAGTGGAAAAAGAGACACCAGTTGTATTCTTCCTCTTGAGTGCTTCCTTGTTCATGGCTGTCTTGCAACTTCAAAACAATCTCTTTCTCATATGCATGCTTCATTTTGCTTGCTCATAAATCAGCTGCTCATCATAGTCCTTTTCCTACTGACCAACATGGTGACCTTGATCTCTAATGTCATACCTCCATGGACACGATTTGAATCCAACCTGCTCTCTTTTCATATCAAGTCTATTCGTTGAAGGAGGAAGTCTTTAACTCCCGCATGGTTGAAGATTTTAACAATTGGACCTAATATATGCTTAAAACTAGATGCTTAAATTTCTTCAAGCTCCTGAATGTACAGCAAGAATTCATGCTTCGGTCAATGAAAGAATATCTCACCTGACATAGTCCTCCAGGATTTGGCTGAATATGAAAGCAATTGAACGCTCATCATTCGGTCCTTGTATCTAAGCTAGTGACCATAAATTACAGAGATAGTGTGAATCACCCCCAAATGCATAGAGGATGAATATCCTTGGAGAAATCCAGGTTGATCCAGAGCTGGGGCTTCGGTATGATGGCTTCTTTGATTGCTTCAAAACTCTCCTTACCTTGAAGCTAAGGTCCATAGTGAATAGCCATGTTTTTCTTTAACATCTTGGTGATTAGGCCTCATTGACAAGGGCTGTCTAATAATCTGATGACAAACCTCCAAACAAAATTTAGTTCTCCCCAAGAAACTCTGGAGGGCCTTCTTGTGGCTTAGCAATGGTAGTGCTCTTACTGGCGTTCAAGCTCTTTTTGGATCAATTAGTCTAATCCTTAAATTGGAGAACCAATGATGAGCAAGGATGCTTTCCTTCATGAGCTAAGGAGGAGTAAACATTTTTTAGGATTCTATAGGAGACTCCAAATCTTTCTGCACCTTTGGAACACTTGTCTCAAATGAGGAGAGGATGGTCTGCTGAAACCTATTTTTGAAAAAACAGTGATATCATCAAGAATATAATCAGCAATATGTTAGCTAGATGTGTAAACCTTGAGGGACGCCATGTCCATTGCTCTTTGGCACAGGTAGCTGCAATGGCGTTGTGACAACCCATGAATGGCATTTTCCTGTCATGCATAAGTTCCCCATGTTGGTTGCTGAAAGGCTGTCTTGAACTGATCTTCTTCCGAATCACCATAATCAAAATTGTACCCTGAATAGCCATCAAGTAGTGAAAACCAAGTTCGGAGCCAGCAACAACTTGTATAAATTTGACAGAGGTCTATAATCCTAACCCTACCCTAAATTCCACAAGGAGACGAAGATAGAGAATGCAAAAAAGCTAAAACTGTCTGCTACCTAGGTGATGTCACCAAAGGAGTGGTGAGCCTATACTCTTTCATACTTGCTATCTTAGATTGACACAGTTTCCTTGGATGAGAGGAATGCAACAGAGAACCTCAGAACAAACTGATAATTGTAAAGGACCATTCTAGATAACAGACGAAGTGAGGTGAAGGACGTATTCCATTGATGTTTATAACGAACTAGGAATGAAAACTCAATCACAGAGGCATGTGATTGTTATTTGGCCAAAGTCATCACAAGTTGCACTTGCGTTGTACTAATCACCTAAGAGGAAGAAATAAAGATTTTAGCTCTTAGAAAAGGTCTAGATATTCCACCAAAATCACTTCCAAGGTGAGAAAGGGGACACTGCGATACACAAAAAATGGTTTAGACCCTTTGTAAAATTAGCCAAACAATGGCATTGATTAACAGTGCAAGGGATCGAGCCAAGGAGAGAGAAACGTGGGAAAACATGAGAGAGGGATTCAACCATTGACCAAAATGCCATTCAAATGGGAGCATGGGCAGTCCTTACAAACTCATCCCCTGACATTTTTAGCCATGCTAGGAGAGAATGCGTAGCCATTCTATCATTAAAAACGGTGGCATTGAAACGTCATGTTCTGTCCATGTAACCACGTGAACAGAGGAATTGGTTTTAAAAGTAATTGTCTGATCTCCAAACTCCATCAAAATGCAAAAATGAACAATTATTGATATAGAACATGAAAAAAGCTTGGTCGTGTGCTTTCCATTGATATAAAGAACATGAAAAACCGAGCTCTGGATCGAAAGATATGGCCATTGGAAGTTTTAGGGCAAAATAGGGCCAAATCGGGTTGGCGGGCAAAAATTCAAATTTTTGCACCTTTTTTGTCATTTGGAAAAATTTCCAAAATTTCCCCACGCTCCGCCACTCTAGGTGCCACGTGGCAGCATCTCATTGGCCGCGGGCCTTTCAGGGGAAAAGTTTTCCAAAAAACTCCGCCGAGCCATAAATTCAAAAATACATGGAGTTAGGAGGAAAACTTTACCTTTCTGGAAAGCTGAGAAAGAGCTCTATTCAATGGTGCCATTTCCAAAAGGTTTTGAGTGCCTAAAAAGAAAAATATTATGACTGAGCCACAACAGATGGGAGAATGGAAGGAGTTAGCCACAAAAAATGAGCAGGGGCACATTTTGGATAACAGTGTGCATGTTTTTGTGTGTGTGCGTCTGTGTGTGTGTGTATGATTGTGCGTGTGAGTGTGTGTGCGTGTGTGTGTGTGTGTGTGGGCGCGCATGTGCGTGCGATTGTGCATGTGCGTGTGCATGTGTTTGCATCTACATGTGTGTGTGTGTGCGTGTGTGTGTGCATGTGCATGCATGTGCGTGTGCATGTGCATGTGTGTGCGTGTGTGTCTGTGTGTGCGTATGCATCTGTCATGTGTGCATGTGCATGTGCGGTGTGCGTGTGTGTAGGAGTGTGTGCGTGTGCATGTGCATGTGCTCATGTGTGTGCTTGTGCGTGTGTGTGTGTGCATGTGCGTCTGCATTGTTCATGTGTGTGTGCATGTGTGTGTGCAGTGTGCATGTGCGTGTTCATGTGTGTGTGCGTGTGCGTGTGCATGTGCGTGTGCGTGTGGACATGTGTGTGTGCATGTGTGTGTGCATGTGTCGTGTACGCATGTGCGTGTGCGTGTGCGTGTGCATGTGCATGTGTAGAGTGCGTGTGCACGTGTGCGTGTGCATGTGTGTGTGTGTGTGTGTGTTTGCGCGCGTGCGTGTGTGTGTGCGCATGCAAGTGCGTGTGTGTGTGCGTGCGCATGTGCGTGTAGAGGTGTGCTTGTGCCGTGTGCTTGTGTGTGTGTGTGCTAGTGTGTGTGTAGAGGTGCATTTTCGTGCTTGTGCTTGTGTATATTACGTGTGCATGTGTGTTTTGTGCTTGTGTGTGTGTGTGCACTTGTGTGCGTGTGTGTGTGTGTGCATGCACGTGTATGTGTAGGTGCACGTGCGTGTCCATTTGCGTGTGCGTGTCTGTGTGTATGTGCATGTAGGTCTATGTGTCCGTGCATGTGTTCGGGTGTGCATGTGTGCGTGTGTGTGTGCATGTGCGCGTGCGCGTGCATGTACGTGTGCATGTGTGTTTACATGTGCGTGTGCATGTCTGTTGTGAGTTTTCATGTGCATGTGTGTGTGCGTGTACGTGTATACGTGCGTGTGTGTGTGCGTCTACGTGTGTGTGTGTGTGCGTGTGCGTGTGCATGTGCGTATGCGTGTGCGTGTGTGCATGCGTGTGCGTGTGTGGGTGGCTGTGCATGTAAGTGTAAGTGTTCGTTTGAGTTTACTTGTGTGTGCGTGAGTGCGTGTACATGTGAATGTGTGTGCGTGTGCGTGTAAGTGTGAGTGTGTGTGCGTGTGTGTGTGTGTGTGTGTGTGTGCGCGCGCGTGTGTGTGTGTGTGTGTGTGTGCGTGCGCGTGCGTGTATGCGTGTGTGTGCATGTGTGTGTGTGTGCGTGTGCGTGTGCGTGTGTGTGTGCTTGTGCGTGTGCGTGTGTGTGTGTGTGTATGTGCTTGTGCGTGTGTGTGTGAGTGTGCGTGTGCGTGTGCGTGTGCGTGTGCGTGTGCATGTGCGGTGTGCATGTGTATGTGCGCGTTTGTGTGTGTGTTTGTGTACTTGTGGGTGTGCATGTGTGTGTGCTTCTGTGTGTGCATGTGTGTGTCCTTGCATGTGTGTGTTTGTGTGCGTGTGCGTATCATTACGTGTGCTTGCATGTGCGTGTGCCAATGCGTGTGCATGTTTATGTGCATGTTTTTGTGGTTGCGTGTGTGTGTACGTGTGTGTGTGTGCATATGCGTGTTCGTGTGCGTGTGCGTGTGCGTGTGCTTATGTGTGTGTGTGTGCATGTTCGTGTGCATGTGTGTGTCTTCCTGTGTGCGTGTGTGTGCGTGTGTGTTTGTGTGTGTCTTCCTGTGTGTGCATGTGTGCATGTATGTGTGAGCTTATGCGTAAGTGTCTGTGCGTGTGCGTGTGAGTGCGCGTGTGCAGTGTGTGTGTGCTATGTTTTTGCGTGTGCTTGTGTGCTTGTGTGTGCATGTGCATGTGAGTGTGCATGTGCATCTGTGTGTGCATGTGCACTGTGGATGTGCATGTTCGTGTGTGTGTGTGCATGTTTGTGTGTGAGCATGCATGTGCATGTCTGTGTGTGCATGCCCGTGTGTTTGTGTGTGTGCATGTGTGTGTGTGTGCGCGTGAATGTGTGTGCATGTGCATTTGAGTGTGTGCGTGTGTGTGTGTGAGTTTACATGTGTGTGTGCATGTGCATGTGTGTTTGCATGTGCATATGCTTGTGTGCATGTGGGTGCGTGTGCATCTGAGTTTACATGTGCGTGTGCATTTGCATGTGCATGTGCTTGTGCATGTGTGTGTGTGTGTCCATGTGTGTGTGTATGTGCGTGTGTGTCTGAATGTATGTGTGCGTGTGTGTGTGTGTGTGTATGCGCGTGTGTATGTGCGTGTGTGTCTGAATGTGTGTGTGTGTGTCAGTGAGCATTTACCCAGTGTGCATGTGCATGTGTGTGTGTGCTTGTGCCATGTGTCAAAGTGCATTTGCATATTTTTGTGCGTGTGCGTGTGTGTGTGTGTGTGTGAGTGTCCGTGTGCGTGTGTGTGCATGTGTGTGTGTGTGTGAGTGTGCGTGTGCATGTGTGTGTGTGTGTGTGTGTGTGTGTGTGTGTGCGTGCGCTGTGTGCGCGTGCATGTGCATGTGTGCATGTGCATGTGCATGTGCATGTGTGTTTACATCTACATGTGCGTGTGTGTGTGCATGTCGTGTGTATGTGCTCATGCATGTGCCCATGTGTGTGCATGTATATGTGCTTATGCACATGTCAAATTATGTTTGTGTCTGTGTGTTCATGTTAGTGTGCATGTGCGTGTGCGCGTGTGTGTGTGCATGTGCATGTGTGCATGTGTGCGTCTACGTATGTCGTGTGCATGTGCATGTGCATGTGTGTGTGTGTGGACGTGTGCATGTGCATGTGTGTGCGTGTGCATGTGTGTGTGTGTGCGTGTGTATGCGTACATGTGTGTTAGTGTACGCATACGTGTGCATGTGCTGCAAGTGCATGTGCATGAGAGTGTTTGTGTGCGTGTGAGTGTGCTTGTCAGTGTTTATGTGTGTGTTCGTGTACGTGTGCGTGTGTGTTTGCATTTTCTTGTGCGTGTGTGCTTGTGTATGTGCGGATACGTGTGCGTTTCCATGTGCTTGTGTGTGTGTGTGTGCTATGTGTGTGTGTGCTTGTGCGTGTGCTTGTCCATCTGTGTGTGCATGTGCATGTGTATGTGTGTGTCGTGTGCTGCATGTCTGCGCATGTTTTCGGGTTTGCATGCGTGTGTGCATGTGCATGTGCGTGTGCATGCTGCGTGCGTGTGCATGTGCATGTGAATTTTTATGTGCGTGTGCATGCGATGTGTTTGCATGTGTAGGTGTCCGTGTGCACGTTTTTTCATGTGCATGTGGGTGTTTGTGTGCGTGTATGTGTGCGTGTGCGTGTGCATGTGCGCGTGCATCTACGTGTGCGTGTGCATCTGCGTATGCATGTGTGCGTGTGTGGGTGGGTGTGCATGTCTGTGTAAGTGTTCATTTGAGTTTACTTGTGTGTGCACGTGTGCGTGTGCATGTGCATGTGTGTGCATGTGCGTGTAAGTGTGTGTGTGTGCATGTGTGTGTACGTGTGTGGGTGGGTGTGCTTGTGCATGTAAGTGTTCGTTTGAGTTTACTGTGTGTGTGTGTGTGTGTGTGCGTGTGCATGTGCATGTGTGTGTGTGTGTGTGTGTGTGTGTGTGCATGTGTGCGTGTATGTGTATGCATGCGTGTGCGTGTGCGTGTCCGTGTGTGTGTGCTTGTGCGTGTACGTGTGCGTGTGTGTGTTTGTGAGCGTGTGCGTGTGCATATGCGTGTGCGTGTGCGTGTGTATGTGCGCATTCGTGTGCGTGTTTGTGTACTTGTGGGTGTGTGTATGCGTGTCCGTGTGTGTGTGCTTCTACGTGTGTGTGTTCATGTGTGTGTGCTTGTCGTGTGCATGTGCGTATTGTTGTGTGTGCTTGCATGTGCGTGTACCAATGCATATGCGTGTGCATGTGAGCATGTTGTTGTGTGGTTGCATGTGTGTTTATACGTGCGGTGTCTGTGTACGTGTGCGTGTGTGTGTACATGTGCGTGTGCATGTGCGTGTGTGTGTGCATGTACGTGTGCGTGTGCGTGCATGTATGTGTGCGTGTGCGTATGCTTAGTGTGTGTGCACGTGCACGTGCATGCGCATGTGTGTGTGTGTCTTCCTGTGTGTGTGCATGTGTCGTGTGCGTGTGCATGTGTATGTGTGTGCATATGCGTATGTTTGTGCATCTTCATGTGCGTGTGCGTGGGAGTGTGAGTGTGCGTGTGAGTGTGTGTGTCTGTGTGTTTGCATGTGCTTGTGTGTGAGTGATGTGCAGTGTTCATGTGCACGTGCGTGTGTGCGTGTGCATGTGCGTGTGCGTATGCGTGTGTGTGTGCGTATGCGTGTGCATGTGTGTGTGTATGTGCGCGTTTGTGTGCGAGTGTTTGTGTACTTGTGGTTGTGCATGTGCATGTGCATTTGTGTTTGCTTCTACATGTGCGTGTGCGTGTCCTGTGTGTGTGTGCGTGTGTGCGTGTGCGTGTGCATATCGTTGCATGTGGTTGCATGTGCGTGTACCAATGTGTGTGCGTGTGCGTAGTGTGCATGTTTGTGTGCGTTGCGTGTGCGTGAGTATGTGTGTGTGTGTGCATGTGTGTGTGTGTGCATGTGCGTGTGCACCTACACGTGTGTGTATGCCTGCGCGTGTGTGTGCGTGTGCATGTAAGTGTGCATGTCTGTGTCAGTGTGTGATATGCATGTGTGTGTGTGCGTGCGTGTATGCGTGCGTGTGCTGTGTGCGTGTGCGTGTGCATGTGCGTGTGCGTGTGCATGTGCATATGCGTGTGCGTCTGCGTGTGTGTGTGCATGTGCATGTGCGTGTGTGTGCATGTGCGTGTACGTGTTTGTGTTCATGTGCGTGTGCATTTGCGTGTGCGTGTGGGTGTGCGTCATGTGTGTTGCGTGTGCATGTGGGTGTGCATGTAAGTGTGTCCATGTGCATTTGCATGTGTACGTGCGTGTATGCGTGCGTGTGCTTGTGCGTGTGCGTGTGTGTTTGCATGTGCATGTGCATATGCATGTGCGTGTGTGTGTGCATGTGCATGTGCACGTGTGTGCATGTGCGTGTGCGTGTTTGTGTTCATGTGCATGTGCATCTACGTGTGTGTGTGGGTGTGCATGTGTGTCTGCGTGTGCATGTGTGTGTGCGTGTATGTGCAGGTGCGCGTGTGTGTCTTTTTGCATGTGCGCATGTGTGTGTGCATTCGTGTGCGTGTGCATTTGCATGTGCAGGTGCGCGTGTGTGTCTGTTTGCGTGTGCGTGTGCATGTGCTTGTGCAAGTGCGTGCGTGTGCACGTGCATGTGCGCGTGTGTGTGTACGTGTGCGTGTGTGTGCATGTGCATGTGCATGTGCTTGTGCATGTGCGTGTGCGTGTGCGTGTGTGTGTGTGTGTGTGTGTGTGTGTGTGTGTGTGTGTGTGTGTGCGTGTGTGTGTGCATATGTGTGTGCATATGCGTGTGCGTGTGCATGTTCGTGTGCGTGTGTGTATGCATGTGCAAGTGCGTGTGCATGTTTTTTTGCGTGTGCGTGTGCGTGTGCACATGGATGTGCAGGTGCGCGTGCGTGTCCGTTTGCGTGTGTGCATGCATACTCATGTGCATGTGCGTGTGCGTGTCCATGTGTGTGTGCGTGTTTGTGTGCGTGCACGTGTGCGTGTGCATTTTTTTATTTACGTGTGTGTGTGTGTGTGTGTGTGCGTCTGCGTGCGTGTGCGTGTGCATGTGCGTGTGTAATGCCCACAAAACAAGCACACAAAACTACATAGGAAAACACAAGATAATTTTTTTTTCTGACTTGCTGGACACGTAACATGACATAACATGTCGTCACCAAGGTTACAACTAACTCTGAGAACCACTTGATACGAGTATGACCACAAGGGTAGCACAGAAACGTTCGCACTCATCAAGGACAATAGACTTTTCTTTTTGACAGGACAACATAGAAGTCCAACCACATGACACTCTTACAGCTAGGGCAAGCCACAATAAGAAATTATTGAAGGTTATTTATTTTTATAAAACACCCTTTTTCTCTTAACTTATGTTTTCAGAGAGATTCAAGATATGATTCGCACAATTCAACTTACCAAACTGAATTATTTTCTTATATACTGTAGAGTAGTTCACTTAAAGTCTTCCCCTTTATGTCAATTATTTGTTTAATTCCATTATTTAATGAAGGAGATAATTTAATTTCACAAGGCCATTCATTCATACTTACGCTGCTAAAACTTGTTCATGCCCTTACAACAACATGGGTTCATGTTCAACACACTTAAGAAAAAATTACAAGGCACCTTGGAAAGGGTTAAAGGAAGAAGGTCAAGTAGAACTCATCCTTAAGACGTCATTAGCTATTACCAAGATTGAATTGGGGCTTGAGGACTTATCCAAAATTATTAAGTACTTTACTTAGGCTTCACTGAATGAGTTTACAAAAGGAACTATTTACTTTCCAAAAGGCTGATAGATAAATTCCGTGGTTTCCAAATTGTTTTCTCCTACTTATTAACCTTATTATCTTTCTAGAAACCAACCATTGATTTCCCTTTAAATCGTTTAAGAATTCACCATATAAGGATAATGTTTGCTAACTTAGCTAGGGTTAACAAATTATAAAATTTTACTTTACAAGGATAGTTTCACCTTTGATTACTTAAGGAATTGTTTGTTCTTAGGTAGATCACCTCTACATTAATTTATTCGAATAAAATTTTTAGTTAACTTCTATAAGGGTTAACCACTCCATTTAATTTTACTTATAACACATCATTACAAGGTCTCAGAAAGTTTTAACTTAACACTTTATTCTTAAGATCAAGGTTTTACAATACTTATGCCAATGTAATTGTTATCCAAAATGTGCCCTTGCTCATTTTTTGTGGCTAACTCCTCTCATTTTTTCCTCTCTTGTGCCTCAGTCATAATATTTTTCTTTTCAGGCACTCAAAACCTTCTGGAAATGACACCATTGGATATAGCTCTTTCTCATCTTTCCAGAAAGGTAAAGTTTTCCTCCTAACTCCATGTATTTTTTAAGTTATGGCTCGGCGGAGTTTTTTTAGAAAAATTTACCCCTGAAAGGCCCACGGCCAATGAGATGCCGCCACGTGGCACCTAGAGTGGTGGAGCGTGGGGAAATTTTGGAAAATTTTCCAAATGACCAAAAAGGTGCAAAAATTCAAATTTTTGCTCGCCAACCCGATTTGGCCATGTTTTTCCCTAAAACTTCAAATGGCCATATCTTTCAATCCAAAGCTCGGTTTTTCACGTTCTTTATATCAATGGAAAGCTAGTGAAATTATCTACAAGATTCGAGGGTCATTTTTTCATTTTGATGGATTTTAGAGAGATAAAATTGAAAAAATCCTCTGGCATGTGGTCATGGACAGAAATGACATTTCAACCACTGTTTTTAATGAAGAATGGCTCGCATTCTCTCCCAGCAAGGATAAAAATGTTAGGGGATGGGTCTATAAGGATGCCCATGCTATTTTGAATGTGATTTGGTCAATGGTTGAATCCCTTCCATGTTTTCCCGTGTTTCTCTCTCCTAGGCTCGTCCCTTGCACTGTAAAAGCCAGATTTGGCTCATTTTTAAAGGGTTGAACATTTTTTGTGCATTGCAAGTCCCCTTTCTCACCTTGGAAGTGATTTTGGTGGAATATAAGACCTTTTATAAGAGCTCCAACTTTATTTTACCTCTCAGGTGTTGTAATGCAAGTGATTTTGATGATTAAAATAACAATACAGCCTCTGTGATTAGTTTTCATCCTCTGCCTGTGTTGTTTGGTTAATTTATGATCCTTCATTACAATTATCAGTTTGTGCATGAGGTTCTTTGTTGCATTTTTACGGATTGTGTCAATCTGCAGAAGTAAAAAATGCTCACCACTCCTTTGGTGCATCACCTATTAGCATTAGTTTTAGCTTTTTTGCATTCTCTATCTCTGTCTCCTTTGGAATTTAGGGTAGGGTTAGGAATATAGACCTCTGCAACTTGTAAGTGATAAATCGGACCAGAGGAACTGAGGAACCAAACCTCTAAACTGGAGATTCCTTTCTCATTTTGCAAGTCCCACACTTGGGGAAAGGATTCAATGTTGTGCAATCACACTAGATGCTAGTATGATCAAACTAGAAATCTGATCAACATCCAGGGGGTGCTACTAATTTGCAACAACAGTTTTGGCATGCCCCGTGGGACCTTAGAGGTCTTCATCTTCATTATAACAAAATTCATGTGCATTTGTTGCAAGTTTCTTGCTTTAAAATAGTTATAAATTGCACATTTGGTGACTCCAAGGAAGAAGAATCAGCTGGTTTTAGCAGTGTAGACCTGAAAACTCATGAGAAGAATCAACACAAGGTCAAGAGCTAGAGAGGAAGAGGTGTTGTTTGAATATCTGCAGTTATCTCCAAGAATAAGGCAAAGTGGGAGGAGAATCCAAAGGTCTCCATCTCCACCAAATAGAACTCTCTCAACTCCTCCACCTGGTAGTCCTTCCATTCAATCAACAAGGGTTCTAAGGCCAATCAGAATGGCACAAAACAACCCCTATGTCAATTTCACTGGCAGCAGCCCTCTTACTCTCAATGTATAAAATCCAATCCCAGTTGTAGCATTGAAGAACATTCCATGCTTCACTGGAGAAAATCAGACCTCACCTGGTGATCATGTTAAGGATATTGCTAACATTTGTGTAATCCATGAGATCAATAAGATGCAAGTTGTTGTCAAACTACAGGCATCTTCATTCAAAGGGAAAGCTTTGCAATGGTTCAGGAGTCTTGCCTCAGGTTCTATTCAAAATTGGAATCAGCTATGTATAGCCCTCCATGAGCAGTTTGTGGAAAAGGGAGACAACTTGTCCCTTTTGGAGCAGCTGACAACTATCAAAAGAGTTACCAATGAGCAGCTGACTGATTTTAATTTCAGATTTCAAAGGACTTGGAAGAGAATTCCAGAGGCCAACAACAGAAGGTGCTTTTCTTTATTACCTTAAAGCTTTAAATTTTGATATTTCTATGTTAATTTAGTGCATGGGAGGCACAACTATCCCCATTGCTCATAGCATTGCCATTAGAGCTGAAAATTGTTTGATTCAAGCTGGCAAGCTAGCTCCTAGGCCTCCAATGCCATTATTTCCAAGTTTAGAGAGCCCAAGTACTAGCCAAGTGCCTAATTTAGCTTCTATTCCCACTCCTAGAAATCAGAATTCAAGTGAAGCTTCCACTTCATCTTCTAGTGCCTCAAATAAACTTCAAGAAGTCATGAATCAATTACAAAATCTACGTAATGAGCTAGTTACACTCAAAAGGCAGCAAGCTCAAGGTTTTAGACCTTCCTTCTAGCCTCAAGCTCAGCCTAACAGGCAGCCATATCAACCTCATAGACCACCCAATCCAGCTGTAAATCAAAACCAAGCAAGGCCTCCTGCCAACAGCCCATTTTAGCCCTATAATCCCAATGTTACATCTACATCTAAAGCATTAGTGCCAGTACAAAACAATATAGCTCAAGAGTATGATTGGTGTTTCCCATGCAACGAACCTCATAACCAGTCCATGTGCTTCAACGGTGCCTTGAACCAAGCATTAATGGTGACAGCAACTGGTGTGGAGGGTGAAGGTAGTCAAGGAAATAACCAGCAACAAGAAACATTCCAACAGCAATCACCTCCAAATGATACCACACTTGTAAACTGGCAGGTAGAATATTTTTATGGCATGAATCAAATGATTTCCCAAAGTGTTGCAGCCAACACAAGGTCAAAGAGAAGAAATTTGGGTGAAGAACATCCATTGGTCCCAAGTAATTCATGACCTTCTATCACTCCACAAACTATTGGGAAACAAAATGCAATCCCAAGCATGCAAGGATTGCCTAAAATAGCCCCTAGGCCAACCCAAATGCCAGTTGTTGCTGCCCATGTGCAAGGAATGAATGTGCAAGCCAAGGGATAGCAGAGGGATACTTCATCTCCATTCAGTATCATTGATCAGATGAAGAAGACAAATGTAAATATATCAATGTGGGAATCACTATCTATCCCAGGCCAAAGAAATTTGCTACAAGCTGCCATGAAGGACTAGTCAACTTCAAATCAGCAAGTCCAAATGCAAGAGAAGGTGCTCACAAATGCTACCCAGCCTGAGGGGAATCATGGAGGACAACAAGGTAAAATATCGAAGCCCCCTCCATTTTATGTTTCATTTATCATTGGGAACCAATTAGTACACAATTGCATGATTGATCCTGGGGCAAGTAGTTCAGTAATGCCCAAGCAAATAGCTAATCAGTTGGGAATTCAGTATGAAACCATGTCCAAAGGGGTGGTGCAGTTGGATGGGACAGTAGTAACAATAGTCGGGGTGATTAAAAACTTGAGTCTTACTTTGCATGCCTGTCCCAACGTGGTTGTTTCGCAAGATGTCTCAGTAATAGACCTTCCACCACTCTTTGCCCTATGTTTGTCAAGGGATTTCATAGCTAAGATTAGAGGTTACTTGTCTGCTGATTGGTCACACATGTTATTCAGAACAAGATATGGAACCAAAGCCACAATCAGGTCTGAACCTATTGCAAACTTTCACATTGAGCCTTACACTCCAGGTCAGATTAATGCCAATTGTTCAGCGTTTGATCAACAAGATCATCCAAGCACTGATGAAGCTGACACCAAGTTTGGAAGCATCCTAGATTTAACTCTTGATGAATGGGCAAGCAAGGTGCATGTTTTTTATCCTTATCAAGAAATAGAAGAATCTGAGATGGGAGTCTATTGCATACATGAAGAAAATCAGCCTATTCCTAGCATCACCAAGCCAAACCACAAAGATGACAATGAGGTATGGCAGTTGTTTTTTGATGGATCAAGGAGTAGACAAGTTGTAGGAGGGGGATCCATGTTGGTTTCATCTCAAGGAGTTAAGTATTATTCAGCTTTTAGATTTCAGTTTGCATGCTCTAATAACACTGCTGAATATGAAGCCTTAGTGCAAGGACTGCATTGGGTAATTAAGAGAGGAATAAAGAACTTGCAAGTCTTTGGTGATAGTGAGTTGATTGTCAACCAAGTCAAGGGGCAGCATGCTGTCAAGAATGATCTACTCAAGTGCTACAAGAACAGGGTGTGGGACCTCATTGAAGATTTTGAGGGTTTTGGCATCAAATCCATTCCTAGGAAAGAGAACCAAGCCGCTGACAGGCTTGTAGCAGTTGGGGCAGCCTTTGACGTTGTGGAGAGCATTCAAAAAGACAAGGTACAACCAAACATCCATGTGATTGTGAGGCCTTCAGTGTCAGATAACAATATAAGTTGGTAAGTGTTTGAAAATAATCAGCAAATCATCTATTTCTTGTAAGAAGAGGCTGAATTCTCAGCCAAAAATCAGGAAAAGTTGGAGCAGCAGTATGGTGACCAAGTGGTGCAGCTGAGAACCAACAAACTACCAAAGGGACTTATTAATTTGGAGTCCATTTTCAATCCTAATGACCAGTTTAGGAAGGAGAAAGCAAACATCTAAGTGAAGGAAGAAGATTCAGTGTCCATCTATGTAGAAAGAGGCAAATCACTCCAAATTGGTAAGATGACAACTGAGCAAGAAAGGTATGAGTTCATACAACTTTGTCAAGAATTCCCTGATGTGATTGCTTGGAGCTATGAAGATTTGAAAGGTTTCAATCCCGAGTTAGCTCAACACACCATTGAATTGGATCCAAATACTAAGCCCATCAGGCAGAAATAAAGGCCAGTCAACCCCCACATGGAGCCTCTCATGAGAAAAGAATTGAATAAGTTGATAGAATCAAGAATCATATTCCCTATCAAGCATTCTAGTTGGGTTGCCAACTTGGTTCCAGTCAGAAAGAAGAGTGGGGAAATCAGATTGTGTGTTGACTTCAGAGATTTGAATAGAGCATCTCTCAAGGATCATTATCCACTTCCTTCCATGGAGCATATTTTACAATTTGTTGCTGGCTCTGAGAGGTTTTCACTACTTGATGGCTATTCAGGGTATAAAAAGATTATGGTGAAGGAAGAAGATCAGTTTAAGACAGCCTTTACAACTAAATGGGAAGCTTATGCATACTAGAAAATGCCATTTGGGCTATCCAACACTTGAGTTACCTTCCAAAGAGCAATGGACATGGCGTTCAAAGGTTTGATTAACAACATTGTACTGATATATCTTGATGATATCACTGTTTTTTCAAAAAATACAGCAGACCACCTCTTTCATTTGAGATAAGTGTTCCAATGGTGTAGAAGATTTGGAGTCTCCTTGAGTCCTAAAAAGTGTGTTTTTCTATCCCATGAAGGAAAACTCCTTGGCCACATTGTCTCCAAAGAAGGATTAGCAATTGATCCGGAAAGAGTCGAAGCCATAAGAGCACTACCATTGCCAAGCCACAAGAAGGCCCTTCAAAGTTTCTTGGGAAGAATAAATTTTGTTTGAAGGTTTGTCCTAAATTTTGCAGCCCTTGTTAGACATATCACCAAGATGATAAATAAAAGCATGGCTTTCAAATGGAGAGCAGAAGGAAAGGAAAGTTTTGAAGCAATCAAAGAAGCCATCTCTCAAGCCCCAACTCTCATCAACCTGGATTTCTCCAAGGATTTCATCCTCTATGTGTTTGGAGGTGATGATACTATTTCTGCAATTTTGGTACAGCAGAATAAAGACAATGATGAGCAGCCAATTGCTTTCTTCATCCAAATCCTGGAGGACTATGAGGTGAGATATTCTTTCATTGAGAAGCATGTTCTTGCAGTAATCAGGAGCTTGAAGAAATTCAAGCATCTAGTTTCAAACAATAAGGTCCAATTGTTGGTTTCTCATGTGGGGGTTAAAGACCTCCTCCTCAACAAAGACTTGAATGAAAAAAGGGTAGGTTGGATTACTCGTGTCATGGAGTATGACATTGAGATCAAAGTCACCAAGTTAGTAAGAGGAAAAGGATTGTGTGAGCAGCTGATCTTGAGCAAACAAGAGGAATCATGCAACGAGAAGGAGGTTGTTTTGGCGTTACAAGACAGCCATGAGCAAGGAAGCACTCAAGAGGAGAATGATGGTGTTCCCACTCCTTGCTGGACCCAAGGTATAATGCACTTCCTAAGCACAGGTCTATGTCCTCCAAAGATGAACAAGACCCAAAGAAGACACTTCAGGTTGCAAGCTGTCCCATATGCCCTTGTTGATGGTGTTTTATTCAAAAGAGATGTGAATGGAGTACTGCTGAGATGCATTGGTACAAATCAGATTCATAAGGTGCTGGAAGAGTTCCATGGTGGACCAACTAGTGGCCATTTTGCACCAAGAGTGACAGCTCTAAAGATCATGATGGATAGTTATTATTGGCCCAAGATTTTCAATGATTGTTATGCATGGATCAAGAGGTGCAAGAATTGTGCATTTTTTACAGGTAAAGAGAGGCTAGCTGTCCTCCCATTGCATCTAATTTCAGTTGACTAGCTATTCATGCAATGGGGTTTAGACTTCATTGGAGTTATTAATCCCAATTCGAGCCAAGGGCACAAGTGGATTTTAACAGCCACAGATTACTTCACCAAATGGACTGAAGTAGTAGCACTCAAGGAAGCAAATGAATCTAGCATCCTAGACTTCTATGAGGGAATAGTAACCAGATTTGGCATACCAGCTACAATAATATCAAATAATGCATTGGCATTCATTGGATCCAAGGTGACTGAATGAGCTGTCAAGAACAGGATCTACGTAAGTACTTCATCAAACTATTACCCCCAGGGTAATGGCTAGGTTGAATCTACAAACAAGAACTTGTTGAGGATCATTAGGAGGACTCTTGATGAGAATCAGAGGTCTTGGCATACCAAATTGAAATCAGCCTTATAGGCTGATAGGATAACTCCTAAAAGATCTACAGGTAACTCTCCATTCAAGATTGTTTATGGAAGAGAGGCATTTTTTCCCATATCACTTGAGTTGCCAACATTGGAACTCATGAAACAGTTGGAGTTGTTGGAGTTTGAGCCCATGGAAGTTAGATATGCAGAATTGATGGAGCTCCAAGGAATCAGAAATTAGGCATCACAAGCAATGGGGAAGGATCAAGCTTTGATAAAGAAGACCTTTGATAAAAAGGATAAGAATAGATCCTTCCAATTTGGAGATCTAGTGTTAAAATGGGATGCGGATAGAGCAAAAACGGGAAGGCATTCAAAATTTGATGCCATTTGGAGTGGCCCATACATGGTCATAAAGTGTAAGGACAACAATGCTTTCCAATTGTCTTCATTGAATGGTGAAGAAATGTAGATTCCAGTCAATGGAATCCATCTGAAGCATTTCTACTGAAGGAAATGCTTCACCCTATACATATTAGTTTAGGTTTTTTATTCCTTCAAGTTCTTGTGCACATTTTTTTCTGTAGATTAGTTTTTCTTTCCCTAAGTGCTTTGGCACAAGCTTGTTGTTCCTGGAGATGTGTTTGTAGGCCTTACTCCATTAGGTGATATTCCATCTTCATACTTGTAGTGTTCTAGTCAGTTGGGGTATCAATCAGAGAATTCATTGACTCCATACCCAATAGATTGCTTCAGGCAACTGGTAACTTCATCCAGCAGGCAGATGACCCCTCTGAGTCGCCAAAATTGTTATCAAAAATGTGCCCCTACTCATTCTTTGTGGCTAACTCCTCTCATTTTTTCCTCTCTTGTGCCTCAGTCATAATATTTTTCTTTTTAGGCACTCAAAACCTTATAGAAATGACACCATTGGATAGAGCTCTTTCTCAGCTTTCCAGAAAGGTAAAGTTTTCCTCCTAACTCCATGTATTTTTTAAGTTATGGCTCGGCGGAGTTTTTTTGGAAAAATTTTCCCCTGAAAGGCCCGCGGCCAATGAGATGCTGCCATGTGGCACCTAGAGTGTTGGAGAGTGGGGAAATTTTGGAAAATTTTCCAAATGGCCAAAAAGGTGCAAAAATTCGAATTTTTGCCCGCCAACCCGATTTGGCCCTGTTTTGCCCTAAAACTTCAAATGGCCATATCTTTCGATCCAGAGCTCAGTTTTTCACGTTCTTTATATCAATGGAAAGATAGTGAAATTATCTATAATATTTCAGTGTCATTTTTGCATTTTGATGGAGTTTGGAGAGATAAAATTGAAAAATTCCTCTGGCATGTGGTCATGGACAGAAATGACGTTTCAATCACCGTTTTTAATGAAGAATGGCTCGCATTCTCTCCCAACATGGCTAAAAATGTCAAGGGATCGGTCTTTAAGGATTCCCATGCTATTTTGAATACGTTTTGATGAATGGTTAAATCCCTTCCATGTTTTCCCACATTTCTCTCTCCTAGGCTCGTCCCTTGCACTGTAAAAGCCAGATTTGGCTCATTTTCAAAGGGTTGAACATTTTTTTCTGTATTGCAGGTCCCCTTTCTCACCTTGGAAGTGATTTTGGTGGAATATCAGACCTTTTCTAAGAGCTGTAACTTTATTTTTCCTTTCAGGTGTTGTAATGCAAGTGATTTTGATGATTAAAATAACAATACAGCCTCTGTGATTAGTTTTCATCCTCTGCCTGTGTTGTTTGGTTAATTTATGATCCTTCATTACAATTATCAGTTTGTGCATGAGGTTCTTTGTTACATTTTTATGGACTATGTCAATCTGTAGAAGTAAAAAGTGCTCACCACTCCTTTGGTGCATCACCTATTAGCATTAGTTTTAGCTTTTTTGCATTCTCTATCTCTGTCTCCTTTGGAATTTAGGGTAGGGTTAGGAATATAGACCTCTGCAACTTGTAAGTGATAAATATGACCAGAGGAACTGAGGAACCAACCTCTAAACTGGAGATTCCTTTCTCATTTTGCAAGTCCCACACTTGGGGAAAGGATTCAATGTTGTGCAATCACACTGGATGCTAGTATGATCAAACTAGAAATCTGATCAACATCTAGGGGGTGCTGCTGATTTGCAACAATAGTAATGATTGAATATCATTTATCACTAAGATAAGTTACCAGTCAAACTAAACAAAGACAAAACAACTTCATCACGTAATTTCTGATCAATCCCAGGCAAGAGATCTTATAAACTCTTTTGCAAGCAATGTTACAAAATTTACAACACATTGAAATTTTTACAAGGAACTTCATAATTTGAACTGATGAAACTTTTACACTCTTTTCCTTTAATCTACTCACATAATCCATCTGCACAAATATTTACTAGATTCAGTTCGCTAGAACTGAGCATGATAAGATATAATCCTCACCTAATAATTTATGCCATCTAGCATTTACATAAATGAAAGTTTGCAATACTTCCTATCAAATAATTTCTAATCATGCATTCAAAACTTAACTGCACATCTCATGATAATACATTTCATACCCATTATTGTTCACTTCCCTAAGATCTGTTTACGTATGAACAAAATTCCAAGTGGCTAGATATACAACCTTAACCTTGCAATTAATCATACTTAAATTACAGTAATAATAATATTGCTCACTTAATACCTTCAATCTACTTCTCCTATATAAGTATCCAATAATATTATATTTTAATTAAATATAAGCACCAACGACATTAAGCTTCTATGATAAATACAAGTGTCAATCTTATAATATTCATCGATATTACCCAAGTATCAAACCTTTATAGATAATCAAAGATATGTAAGTATAATTTTGATATTTATCTCACAATTTTAAGAATATACTTATGTAAACAAGGTTTCCACCAATCAGCAAGTTCATATATTATTTAGATATCCTTTTGGTTGCTTATTATCATGTCTTTATATGTCTCTATTAGTATAAGATTCCAACTCATAGGAATGAGTTACGATCAACAATACTGTCATATTTTGCTAATATGTCAAAGGTACATTTGGCTAGCTAAGATATGTAAGCGTGGTCCAAGCCACTATAAATACAAGTATCAACATTATCTCAACTCCTAATGAGATGCAAGTATCAATTTGTATATAATCACTCAAGTAAATACTATTGTTTATAACAACAATGATTCCACCAAAACACCAAATAAGTAAACCACTTATAGGGACCGTTAAGTTTCCATGACATGAATTGGATCCGATTACTCATAATATTCATACACAGTCTCCTATCACAGAAAAGGGTTACAGTCAAATGGAATCTACATCATGATTCCATGTATTCCAAGGAGGCCATACGAAAGGCTTGACCATCACTTTGTGGTCTACCTTTAATAGTATGTCCATGGCTCTAAGCAGAGGATGAATAATGTTTTAAAAAAAATGAGGTAAACATTATTTATCTTAAAACTTACAAAAGTACCATACCCACAGAAATTATCTATCCAATAACAACATATCAGACTTATTAGAGATTACCCTCAAGGCCCATTACAATTATCTGTTAAGGAAAAGACGCATAACAGTAAACATTAATGCCTCAAGATTCCAATCAAAAGAGAGCAAGAAAGATGCGATGCAGAGACTCACAAGTGTGACTGCACGTCACCAACAATCAACCCATTATTCCAAGTGAGCTCTTAACAACTCAAATAGTCTAGAGTAATGTTTACCTCACCAAAACAAGTCAAAGCATGTTCCACCAACAACTCACTCTCTTAAATGGCGTTCAACACAAATAAACGATACAAGGTACCATTATAGATTATAAAACCCAACCAACAGACAATGAAACTATATTTGTGAATTGTTTACATTGATCAGGGTTTCAGGGTCAAACAACAAGGTCTCATAGAATCACCTATAGATCCATATAGACATCAGATAACAACTGGTTTGAAATCCACCTCCAAGGAAGGGAATGACGACTATTAAGACACGTAGAGTATTCATAATATCAGGGAGTTGACCTTAACTAGTCAAATGATAACAGAGTTAACTTTCACGAATGAAGAACACAAGGTTCCATAGCTCAAATCAGAAGATTTGATGGAGGAAAAATATAAGTTTTCCCATGATACCCATATCTTTCTGGGTTTTAGTATTATAAAAAAAATACAAGGAAAAGATATATATGAATATCCTCATAAGCCAAAATTTTTCACCCCAAGAAAAATAATAGAACAACAAGAATCACAGAGATTTGATTTACACAAATACTAAAGGGAATAAACCATTAAGGGAGGGTTAAGATACTATCATGCCTGCAGCATATTAATCTCCCCAAGTCACACCCCAAGAAGAACCTCGTCCTAACAGGTAACCTTCCCCTTTTATTTCTCCATTTTCAAAGTACCCATCCTTCATTCTCCTCCACGCTGGAATAGGTTAGAAGCAGCAGCAAGGGAGGGGGCTCAAATCTACACAACACATTTTTGGGAGATTCCATGCATAACCACAGTCCACACAAAAGAAATATTCCTTCCACACTCACCCACGCGGCCAGGGAAGAAAATAGCAGGCAGACCATAAAAAGGAAGAAGATTTGCAAATCCAAAATAAAATAAATGGAGGATGTGCGGCCACCAGCAAGGAGAGTCCAACATGCCAAAAAGGATGGAGTTTTAATGAAATGGCAAGTGGCTATTAAAGCCACCCACCTCCAGCCAACCAAAGAATAAAAAAATCAAATGACATTAACATTCCCTCCCCCATGCCAAACGTGGTACACAAGGAGATCAAAAGGGAGAGACAAGGTCGGTTGGGCACATAAAAATCCACATTTAATTTTAGTAATTTAAAACAATCCTAAGATTGAGGGATCGGTCAACCCAGGAGGAGAACAGGGGTTGAGTACTTAAATTAAATATTTACGTGAACACCACCCCCAAACCGTGGTGCCACCAACAAAACATACTCTTCCTCATTTGCACAACGAGGGTCGATCAGTGGGAGTGAAAAACAAATTAAAAGGATAGTTTAATGATAACAAAGGATGATATCGATAACAATCGATATAAAAAATAATAATAAAATACAATCATTGATCAATAATACAATAATAATGTCATTATTATTATTATTATCATTTTACAGCTTACAAAATAATTATTAATTATAGTCATAATGGTCAGTAGTCGAGGTCGACGAATTTAAAAGGAATATTATTATTATTATGGGCATTCCCTTTTTAACTGGACATGACTTATCAAAACCCAAATGCCAATCCGGCTGCCTACAAGGCTTCGAAGACACAATTTTCATTAAATAAGGAAAAGTAACGGTCGTTGCGGAGGCCAGCACAGGAAGCATCGAAAACGAACACGGAGCAAAGAATGACCATGGCACCAAGACGGATAACCCCTTCTTCAGCGCGAGACGGGGTTCATTCTGTAAAGCGATCAACCAAACAATAAAATCGCTTAATGATAATTAACAATAAGGTTGATATTAATCGACAATAAAAAAAATAATGAAGTTATCGTCGATCAATAATTTAAAATAATAATATTGTTATTATTATTATTATTATTATTATTTAATTATTATTTTTATTATTATTACCACATAAAATAATTATTAATCATATTAACAAAGACTGACATACCAACTCGACAATAAGGTAAAACAATAATACTATAAAATAGAGGCCAATCAATAATTAAATTAAAACAACATTGTTATCATTATATATTACAAATATATATATAAATATAATCACTATTCACATTAATAATGACCAACGGTCCAGCTTAACCATGCGACAACAAGATCCTCCATTAAATAGGTTAACACACAGGACATTACAAAGTCCACATACAGAGGTGTCGATAATGACTCGAGAAAGAAAGAAGGAGAGGGAAGGTGCTAAAACATCACTGAGACATGGTCTAGGAAAACGGAATTACACACAGCCATTTGACGCTCACCAAAAAGGATCCCTGTGACAAGAACTGGGGTAGCCGCTGAATGGGGCATTATAGCATGTGCAGGTACGTGTGTGTGCGCATCTGCATGTGCATGTGTGTGTCCATAGACGTGTGTGGGTGTGTGTGTGTGCATGCACGTGTGTTTGCATCTGTATGCATGTGCATGTGCGTGTACAGGTGCGTGTGTGTGTGCGTGTGCAAGTGCAACTGCGTGTGCCTGTGCACGTGCGCAGACATGTGTGGGTGTGTGTGCGTGTGTGTGTGCATGTTCATGTGCATGGCCATGCATTTGTGTGCATGCATGTGCATGTGCGTGTGCGTGTGCATGTGCGTGTGCGTGTGCATGTGCGCATGTGTGTACACCTGTACAGGTGCACGTGTGTGTAAATGTTGGCGTGCGCAGACATGGGTGCGTGTGCATGTGCGTGTGTGTGTGTGTGCATGTGTGTGCATGTGTGTGTGTGTGTTTGCATGTGTGTACACCTGTACAGGTGCACGTGTGTGTAAATGTTGGCGTGCGCAGACATGTGTGGGTGCGTGTGCATGTGCGTTTGTGTGCGCGCGTGTACGTGTGCATGTGTGTGTGTGTGTGTGCGCGTGTGCATGTACACGTGCGTAGACGTGTGTGGGTGCGTGAGCGTGTGTGTGTGAACGTGCATGTGCATGTGCACGTGTGCATCCGTGGGTGCGTGTCCATTTACGTGTGTGTGTGCATGTACGTGTGTGCGTGTGTGCGTGTCCATGTGTGAGTGCGTGTGCGTGTGCGGGTGCGTGTGTGTGTGTGTGTGTGTGTGTGAGTGTGCATGTGCACGTGCGCATGCAAGCGTGTGTGCCTGTGGGTGGGCACATGCGTGTGCATGTGTGTGTGCGTGTGCGAGTGCATGTGTGCATGATTGTGCGAGTGCGTGTGCGTGAGCGTGTATGTGTGTGTGTGTGCGTGTGCGAGTGCATGTGCGTGTTTGTGTGTGAGTGTGTGTGTGTGTGTAGAGGTGTGTGTGCATGGTTGTGTGCGTTTGTATTTGCGTATGTGTGTGCGTGTGTGTGTGCATGTGTCTGTGCGTGTACATGTCAGTTTGCGTGTGTGCGTGCATGTGTAGGTGCACGTGTGTATCTTTTTATGTGTGCGCATGCGTGTGTGCATGTGTGTGCGTGAGTGTGTGTGTGTGTGTGTGTGCATGTGTCTATTCATGTGCGTGTGCGTGTGTGTTTGTGTGTTTAGGTGTGCGTGCATGTCTGTTTCTGTGTGCATGTGCGTGTGCGCGTGCTTATGCGAGTGCGTGTGCGTGCGCTTACATGTGCGTGTGTGTGTGCGTATGCATGTGCTTGTGCATATACATGTTTGTGTTCGTGCATGTGTGTGTGTGCGTATGCATGTGCAGGTGTGCATACATGTCTGTTTGCTTGTGCGTGTGTGTGTGCAAGTGCATGTGCGCATGCTTGTGTGAGTGCATATATGATAGATTTGATGAGTCGGGCTGACGAGATAAATGAGTGAGCGGGTTGGCAAGCTAGGAGGCGAGTTGGATGGAAAGTTGGGTGTGATTATACCAGTGTTTGTGCACCGGATACGATCATAACTTCATTGTTAAGTGCACTCTGGCCAGAGTAGCGCTGGGATGGGTGACCTCCCAGGAAGTTCCCGGTGTCACACCATTTTTATGTGGCTGGGGGTGGAATCCCTTAAAACTACCACTTGGGCGGAATCCTGTGAAAACTACCAGTTGGGCGGAATCCCGTTAAACTACCAACTCGGGTGGAATCCTGTGAAAACTAGCACTCGGGTGGAATCCGTGAAAACTATCAAGCGAGCGGAATCCTATGAAAAGTAGTAAGTGTATAGTCCTTGTGGGTTTGTAGATCTCGTGAAGCTGGGTGATACCAGAAAGAGAGTGGTCAAGATTTGGGGAGGGGGATTATTCAATGTAACTCCGAGAATTATCGGCAAAGTCCAACTCGGTGGTGTGTGTATGTGGTCTAGTGTTGCCTTGGTGTACTTTGGGCTAGGTTGTCCTGTAAGTGTACTTGGCCTGGGGCCTTCCTTATTGTACTTTTGGGTTGTTTTTTCCTGGATGAGTTAATAAGACATATGCGTTCTCCTAGTTGTTTCTTGCATTGTTTGTTTCCTCTTGTGTTAGAGTGAATTTCCTTTCAGTGCAGATGTTTTGTGCTTCCGCTAAATTAACCCATGTATTTGCAAGAATGCCATTGTGTTGTGAGTGTTCTTGTGCAGGTAAACACTGAAGGCTTAGTCCATAGCTTTAGTAGAGTTCTATTCCCATGGAGGAACTTGAAGCAAGCAAGCGGTGCCACACGATTACAGCTCCGCCGAGCTGGCCTCGTGACAGTTGGTATCAGAGCACAGTTTGTGTCTAGGTTGGGTTGTGTTTACCTCGTCTAGTTGTGTTTTGTTCACCATTGACCCTGTTTGTCTCCCTAGTTTTGTGAGTCAGTTTAACAGGATCAGTATCTATAGTGCCCTACTACGTTACCAGCAGAGGTGTAGTAGAGGGCAGCAATTGCGGTGGTGTTTATGGCAGTTGTCACTGGAGTAAGTCGTGAGTCGAGGTCGCAGTTGGCCTTTTTGAGAAAGCTGGTACCAGGTGTAATTCAGCAAGCTCATGGAGAAGGTAGTGGCTGTGGAAGGGACAATCGTGGAACTTACTAGAAAGTTGTGGAAGAGTTTTGTGTTCCAGGCTATAAGTTACAGGATGAAGTGACTTTGTGTTAAGTAGTGATACTAAGTCTGGTGAAAGCACCATGTGTTCAACTCTTCTTCAGTTTCGAAGCTCCTCAAGTTGAAGAAACCGATGTGATCTACTGACGGTTTTCTTCTGTGATCTAGGGGAGTGCCTGACAGTTTTGGAGGATTTTCAAGTGCATAGAAAGTGTACGCTATAGCAGAGTACCCTATGGGTATGGTAGAGGTTTGTTGTAAAACTAGAATGATTGACAGTGCATTGTAGAGGAGTTATGGGTAGGTGGAGCTCAGTTTCCATGTAGTGTTAGAAGTCAAAGAAGTTGTTGTATCAGTTCATCTCTTTGGTTTAAGAGATGTGATTTCATCCATGTACATCTAGAGTCCTTGTGCTTTGAGTGAGGGAGCATTGTTAAGCGGCAGAATAAGTCTTCAGGGAAGCTACATAGTGGTGACCAGTGAAGGGAGATTATTTGGTAGTCATGAGAGGGATCTCAAAGGTCTAGCAAGAACTCCAGTAGTTGCAGTGAGCAGTCGTAGGATGGAGCAGATGGTGGAGACAGTTCTTCATCGAGAATTATAGACATGTAGTGGAGTACATTACAGCTAATATTGTCCAAAGTGGCAGGGGTGTCGGCAGTTCAGATGGAGAATCCAGATGAACGGTGTGAGCAACATGTTTGTATGCTTAGTTTGGGCTCAATGCAATGGGTAAGCTTGAGTCCTGGTTAAGATGGTATTGGTGGCAAATTAAGTAATTTGAATGTTGTGGAGGTGGTGATCTAGATAAGGAGAACCTTGGTGCTTGTGAGCACATGTGCGACCCACAATGGCGTATAGTTCAACGGGCCTAGGATTTGGACCTCTAGTCCTCCGGAGGTACCAAGTGGCTTGAAATAGTTATCATTGCAACCATGGTTTTAGTTGGCCATGTATGAGGTAGGTCAACTGGTGGAAAGGAAAGCTGGTGATGTCCATGATTTAAGTGGATGGATTTGAGCTAGTGCTGGGTAGAAATTTATCTGAGATGGTAAAGTGACATTACTTCCTATTCTAATATGTGGTTATGTCGGATCCCGAGCAGATGTGCATGGTGAAGATAGTGCAGAGAAGAAAGATGGGGAAGATACAGGTGTGTTCAGCTGTGAGCATGCGGGAGCCTGTGCAGAGTTAGGGAGAGCAGTCCAAGTATCTAAGCAGTGCTTGATTTGGTTGTTGGAATGTTGAGGGGACAACATGTTCCTATTCTAGTTAGTGTGGAGAAGCGTCTTCACGTTTACCATAACCGCATGGCCAAAGAGTTTTCATTGTGTTTGTTACAGAGGAAGAACAATATATCATCATGTTGTGTTGGTTCTAGTGGTGAGCTCTTTGTCAGGGTTTTGGACCTGTTGATTGGACCTGTGGTGATTGAGTCGAAGTGGCAGTTGGAAGTGTTGCTGATTGTCAAGAATCCTTATCCTTCATGCTCCTTGTATGGATTACCAATACTATTTTAGTGAAATTTGATGGAGCACTTAGGCTTTGTGTGGAGTGCAGAGTCTTGAAGAAGTTAACCATAAAGGACAGATATCCTTTCCCACACCCTTGTGGATTGGCAAGAGCGAGTAGATCTTGTGAGACTATACTTGCGAGTAGCAAGTGGTTGCATGCAGAAGGGTGCTGAATAGTCTAAACAATTCACGGAATTGGAAGTCAGAGGTAGGGAAAGACTGTCGATGCAGCCAGATGTTTTTGTGGCTCTTCCTGGAACAGTTGAGTCCTTTTTTCTCCAGTTTGTTTGGTCATATGTGTTTGTGACCTGTATTGCCCAAGTAGTCTCAATACATGGAGGTTTTTCATGTAGTCCAGTTTGAATCTTTGTGTCTGTTGATGAAGCTGAGCTAGGATGGTGTTGGCCAAATCATCCATTTCCTGTGATGGAGCAGTCGGATCGAGAGTTGGAGTTTGACATTGGAGGTGAAGATTTAGGGCTGTGGCAATGTGAAGTTAAGGGAGTTCCTAGTATGTTGGGTTGGTTTTACTTTAACAACTGGAGCAGTGAACCCTTGGAAGTTTGATGGTTAAGGTCAGGTAGTTTCTTGCGAAGAATGTTGGCCTTGGTCCCTTGACTTTGTTATGAGTCTAAATAGGGGACCTCCTCTTGTGTACTTGCGGTTAGGTCTTCGTAGCGTCAAGGGCATCGCCAATTTCAAGTGGGGGAGATTATGACGGATTTGATGAGCCGGGCTGACAAGCTAAATGAGTGACTGGGTTGACGAGCTAGGAGGCAAGTTGGATGGCAAGTTGGGTATGATTATACCAGTGTTTGTACACCGGATCCGATCAGAACTTCATTGTTAAGCACGCTCGGGCCAGAGTAGCGCTGGGATGGGTGACCTCCCGGGAAGTTTTCAATGTCGCACCATTTTTATGTGGCCGGGGGTGGAATCCCTTAAAACTACCACTCAGGCGGAATCCTGTGAAAACTACCAATTGGGCAGAATCCCGTTAAACTACCAACTCGAGCGGAATCCTATGAAAACTAGCAAGTGTATAGTCCTTATGGGTTTGTAGATCTTGTGAAGCTGGGTGATACTAGAAAGAGAGTGGTCAAGATCTAGGGAGGGGGATTATTCAATGTAACTTCGAGCATTATCGGCAAATTCCGACTCAGTGGTGTGTGTATGTGGTCTAGTATTGTGTTGGTGTGTTTTGGGCTGGGTTGTCCTGTAAGTGTGCCTGGCCTGGGGCCTTCCTTATTGTACTTTTGGGTTGTTTCGTCCTGGATGAGTTAATAAGACACATGTGTTCTCCCCATTGTTTCTTGCATTGTTTGTTTCCTCTTGTGTTAGAGTGAATTTCCTTTCAGTGCAGATGTTTTGTGCTTCCGCTAAATTAACCCATGTATTTGCAAGAATGCCATTGTGTTGTGAGTGTTCTTGTGCAAGTAAACATTGAAGGCGTAGTCCGTAGCTTTAGTAGAGTTCTATTCCCATGGAGGAACTTGAAGCAACCAAGTGGTGCCGCAAGGTTACAGTTCCGTCGAGCTGGCCGCATGACAGTGTGTGTGTTTGTGTGTGTGTGTGCATATGCATGTGTGTGTGCATGATCATGTGCGTGTGCATGCCCATGTGCGTGTGTGTGTGCGTGTGCATGTGCGTGTGCGTATGTGTGTGTGTATACATGTGCAGGTGCACATGCATGTCTAGGTATGTGTGTGTGTGTGCATGTGCATATGTGTGCACGTGCATGTGGGTGTGTGTGCGCAGGTGTGTGTGCGCGTGCAGGTCCGTGTGAATGTGCATTTACACGTGCATGTGCATGTGCGTGTGCGTGTGTGTGTGCATGCATGTGTGTGTGTGTGTGTTCGTGTGCATGTGTGTGTGCAGGTGCATGTGTGTGGGAGTTTGTAGGTGCATGTGCATGGGCATGGGCATGTGCGCAGGAGTGTGTGGGTGCGTGTACGTGTGCATGTGTGTGTGCATGTGAGTGTGCGTGTGCGTGTGTGTGTGCGTGTGCATGTGTGTGTGCGTATTGTTATCCAAAATGTGCCCCTTATCATTTTTGTGGCTAAATCCTTGTGTTCTTACCTTTCTTGTGCCTCAGTCTCCATTTTTTATTTTTAGGCATTCAAATCTTTCTAAAAATGGCACCATTGGATAGAACTCTCTCTCAGCTTTCCAGAAAGGTAAAGTTTTCCTCCTAACTCCCCATATTTTTCAAGTTATGGCTCAGCAAATTTTTTGTGGAAAATTTTCCCTTAGGAGGCCCGCGGCCAATAGGAAGCTGCCACGTGGCACTTGGAGTGGCGGAGCGTGGGGAAAATTTGAAATTTTTTCCAAAGACCAAACGGGTAAAAATTCAAACTTTTACCCGCCGATCCGATTTTGGCCTGTTTTTGCCCTAAATTTTCAAATCGCCATATCTTTTGATCCAGAGCTCAGATTTTTGCGTTGTTTATATAAATGGAAAGCTGGTGAAATTCTCTACATGATTTTGGGGTTAATTTTGCATTTTGGTTAAGTTTTGAGAGATAATATCAAGAAACACCTCTGGCACGTGGTAATGGCTAGAAATGACGTTTTAACAACCAGTTTTAATGCAAAATGGGTCTCATTATTCTTCAGCATGGCCAAAAATGTCAGGGCATGGGTCTATAAGGACGTTCATGCTATTTTAATGCATCTTCATTTAATGGGGAATGTCTTCCATGTTTTTTACATGTTTTCTCTCTCCTGGGCTCGACCCATGCATTGTAAAAGCCAGATTTGGCTCATTTTTTGAGGTTGAACATTTTCTTTGGATAGCAAGCTTCTTCTTTCACCTTCAACAAGTGATTTTTGCAAGTATCAGACCTTCTTCATGATTGTAACAGGTTTCTGCCTCTTTGATGTTGCAAATGCAAGGATTTTGACAGTGAAAAATAACAGTACAGACTTTGTGATCAATTTTCAATCCTTTGTTTGTACTGTCTTGCTTCATTTCATACCTCTAATTGCATCTTATCAGCCTGTGTATGATGTTTCATGTTGCATTTTATGAAATTGTGTCAATTTTCATGAACAATAAGTGTTCACCACTCCTTTGGTGTATCACCTATTAGTTTAGTTTCAATTTTTGCACTTTCTATCTCTGTCTCCTTGGAATTTAGAGTAGGATTAGGATTCAAACCTCTGCAATTGTACAAATAATAGATCCGATCAGAGGAGTTTGAGGAACCAGCCTCTAATCTAGAGATTCATCTCTCATTTTACAAGTCCCACACTTGGAGAGAGGTTTCAATGTTGTGCAATCACACTGGTTGCCTGAAACATCAACTTAGAAACCTGATTTGCATCCAGGGGTGTTGCTAATTTGCAACAATAGTTTTGGCATGCCTGGTGGGACCTTAGAAGTCTTTATGTTCATTGTAACAAAATTAATGTGCATTTGTTGCAAGTTTCTTGCTTTAAAAGAGCTATAAATTACACATCTGGCGACTCCAAGGAAGAAGAATCAGCTGGTTTTAGCAGTGCAGACCTGAAAACTCATGAGAAGAATCAACACAAGGTCAAGAGCTGGAGAGGAAGAGGTGCTGTTTGAATATCTGCGGTTATCTCCAAGAATAAGGAAAAGTGGGAGGAGAATCCAAAGGTCTCCATCTCCACCAAACAGAACTCTCTCAACTCCTCCACCTGGTAGGCCTTTCATTCAATCAACAAGGGTTCTAAGGCCAATCAGAATGGCACAAAACAACCCCTATGTCAATTTCACTGGCAGCAGCCCACTTGCTCTCAATGCACAAAATCCAATCCTAGTTGCAACATTGAAGAACATTCCATACTTCACTGGAGAAAATCAGACCTCACCTGGTGATCATGTTAAGGATATTGCTAACATTTGTGCAATCCATGAGATCAATGAGATGCAAGTTGCTGTCAAACTATTGGCATCTTCATTCAAAGGGAAAGCTTTGCAATGGTTCAGGAGTCTTGCCTCAGGTTCTATTCAAAATTGGAATCAGCTATGTATAGCCCTCCATGAGTAGTTTGGGGAAAAGGGAGACAACTTGTCCCTTTTGGAGCAGCTAACAACTATCAAAAGAGCTCCCAATGAGCAGCTGACTGATTTTAATTTCAGATTTCAAAGGACTTGGGAGAGAATTCCAGTGGCAGTCAGGCCAACAGCAGAAGGTGCTTTTCTTTATTACCTTAAAGCTTTAAATTTTGATATTTCTATGTTAATTCAGTCCATGGGAGGCACAACTATCCCCATTGCTTATACAATTTCCATTAGAGCTGAAAATTGTTTGATTCAAGCTGGCAAGCTGGCTCCTAGGCCTCCAATGCCATTATTTCCAAGTTTAGAGAGCCCAAGTACTAGCCAAGTGCCTAATTTAGCTCCTATTCCCACTCCTAGAAATCAGAATTCAAGTGAAGCTTCCACTTCATCTTCTAATGCCTCAAATAAACTTCAAGAAGTCATGAAGCAATTGCAAAATCTAGGTAATGAGCTGGTTACACTCAAAAGGTAGCAAGCTCAAGGTTTTAAACTTTCCTTCCATCCTCAAGCTTAGCCTAACAGGCATCCATATCAACCTCATAGACCACCCAATCTAGCTGCAAATCTAAATCAAGCAAGGCCTCCTGCCAACAGACCATTTCAGCCCTATAATCCCAATGCTACATTTGCATCTAAAGCATTAGTACCAGTACAAAACAATATAGCTCAAGAGTATGATTGGTGTTTCCCATGCAATGAACCTCATAACCAGTCCATATGCTTCAACGGTGCCTTGAATAAAGCATTAATGGTGACAACAACTAGTGTGGAGGGTGAAGGTAGTTAAGGAAATAACCAGCAACAAGAAACATTCCAGCAGCAATTACCTCCAAATGATACCACACTTGTAAACTGACAGGTAGAAGACTTTTATGGCATGAATCAAATGATTTCCCAAAGTTTTGTAGCCAACACAAGGTCAAAGAGAAGAAATTTGGGTGAAGAACAACCATTGGCCCCAAGTAATTCACGACCTTCTGTCACTCCACAAACTATTGGCAAACAAAATGCAATCCCAAGCACGCAAGGATTGCCTAAAACAGCCCCTAGGCCAACCCAAATGCCAGTTGTTGCTGCCCATGTGCAAGGAATGAATGTGCAGGCCAAGGTATAGCAGAGGGATACTTCATCTCCATTCAGTATCATTGATCAGATGAAGAAGACAAATGTAAACATATCAATGTGGGAATCACTATCTATCCCAGGCCAAAGAGATTTGCTAGAAGCTACCATGAAGGACTGGTCAACTTCAAATCAGCAAGTCCAAATGCAAGAGAAGGTGCTCACAAATGCTACCCAGCCTGAGGGGAATCATGGAGGACAACAAGGTAAAATATTGAAGCCCCCTCCATTCTATGTTTCATTGATCATTGGGAACCAATTAGTACACAATTGCATGATTGATCCCGGGGCAAGTAGTTCAGTAATGCCCAAGCAAATAGCTGATCAGTTGGGAATTCAGTATGAAACCATATCCAAAGGGGTGGTGCAGTTGGATGGGACAGTAGTAACAATAGTCGGGGTGATTAAAAACTTGAGTCTTACTTTGCATGCCTGTCCCAACGTGGTTGTTTCGCAAGATGTCTCAGTAATAGACCTTCCACCACTCTTTGCCCTATGTTTGTCAAGGGATTTCATAGCTAAGATTAGAGGTTACTTGTCTGCTGATTGGTCACACATGTTATTCAGAACAAGATATGGAACCAAAGCCACAATCAGGTCTGAACCTATTGCAAACTTTCACATTGAGCCTTACACTCCAGGTCAGATTAATGCCAATTGTTCAGCGTTTGATCAACAAGATCATCCAAGCACTGATGAAGCTGACACCAAGTTTGGAAGCATCCTAGATTTAACTCTTGATGAATGGGCAAGCAAGGTGCATGTTTTTTATCCTTATCAAGAAATAGAAGAATCTGAGATGGGAGTCTATTACATATATGAAGAAAATCAGCCTATTCCTAGCATCACCAAGCCAAACCACAAAGATGACAATGAGGTATGGTAGTTATTTTTTGATGGATCAAGGAGTAGAGAAGGTGCAGGAGGGGGATCCATGTTGGTTTCATCTCAAGGAGTTAAGTATTATTCAACTTTTAGATTTCAGTTTGAATGCTCCAATAACACTGCTGAATATGAAGCCTTGGTGCAAGGGATGCATTAGGCAATAAAGAGAGGAATAAAGAACTTGCAAGTCTTTGGTGACAGTGAATTGATTGTAAACCAAGTTAAGGGGCAGCATGCTGTCAAGAATAATCTACTCAAGTGCTACAAGAACGGGGTGTGGGACCTCATTGAATATTTTGAGGGCTTTAGCATAAAATCCATTCCTAGAAAAGAAAACCAAGCTGCTGACAGGCTTGCAGCAGTTGGGGCAGCCTTTGATATTGTGGAAAGCATTCAAAAGGACAAGGTACAGCCAAACATCCATGTGATATTGAGGCCTTAAGTGCTGGATAACAATGTAAGTTGGCAAGTGTTTGAGAATGACCAGCAAATCATCCATTTCTTACAAGAAGAAGTTGAGTTCTCAGCTAAAAATCAGGAAAAATTAGAGCAGCAGTATGGTGACCAAGTGGTGCAACTGAGAACCAACAAACTACAAAAGGGACTTATTACTTTGGAGTCCATTTTCAATCCTAATGATCAGTTTAGGAAGGAGAAAGCAAAAATCCAAGTGAAGGGAGAAGATTCAGTGTCCATCTTAGTAGAAAGAGGCAAATCACTCCAAATTGGTAAGATGACAACTGAGCAAGAAAGGTATGAGTTCATACAACTTTTTCAAGAATTCCTTGATGTGTTTGCTTGGAGCTATGAAGATTCGAAAGGTTTCAATCCTGAGTTAGCTCAACACACCATTGAATTGGATCCAAATACTAAGCCCATCAGGCAGAAACAAAGGCTAGTCAACCCCCACATGGAGCCTCTCATGAGAAAAGAATTGAATAAGTTGATAGAATCAAGAATCATATTCCTGTTAGGGCAAATCAGCAGCACCCCTGGATGTTGATCAGATTTCTAGGTTGATCATACTAGCATCCAATGTGATTGCACAACATTGAATCCTTTCTCAAAGTGTGGGACTTGCAAAAATGAGAAAGGAATCTCCAGAGAAGGCTAGTTCCTATTCCTCTATTCAGATGCACACGAAAAATTGCAGAGGATTTACTCAAAATCTAATCTAACTTGCCAAGGAGATAGGGTAAGAAGATGCATAAAAATAAACCTAAGCTAACAGAGGTGATGCACTGAGGAATGAAGAACACCTATCTTTCCAATAAACACAAACCATTAAAATGTGATGCAAGATCATGCACATATAACAAAATTTGCAGTGAAAGATCAGGAGGATGCAAATGAACACAGAGAAGGTTGAGAATCATCCACAGACATGCATTACTTGATCCAAAGATTGATACAATACACTGCAAAATGCCAAGAGGTAAAGTTGCATTACATTTTTAAATGGGAGGTTCGAACTCCACAAATTCACCTGCCGAAGAGAAGGAGGGAGGGGCAAAACAAGAATTTCTGACCTTTAGAAAAAAGCCCCTCCTTACAATTTATAAGAAGAATGAGATAGGGAAGAGAGAGGAAATCCAAATCTACCCCAACCACTTCTAGGTTACATTTAATTCATCTCATTATGGCGGTAGGTGAGAACCCTAGCAAAAGCAGTGAACTGTATTTTGCATTAAAGCTGGTTGTTGAAACGTCATTTTTGGCCATTATCACGTGTCAAAGGTATTTTTCAATTTTCTCTCTCTAAACTGAACCAAAATGCAAGATTGCTCCTAGAATCATGTAGATAATTTCACCATCTTTCCATTGATATAAAGAACGTGAAAATCCAAACTCTGGATCGAAAGTTATGGCCATTTGAAGATTTAGGGCAAAAACAGGCCCAAAACGGATCGGCGGGAAAAATTTTGAATTTTACCTCTTTTTGCATTTTGGGAAATTTTTTTAAAATTTTCCACGCTCCACCACTTGGATGACACGTGTCAAGCTCTGATTTCAGTTTCCATGGGCTCCAATAACACTTTGAAAAATTCTTGCCCTTCCTTAGTTTCTTGCCACTTGGACATGGCACTGATTTATTGGCAATCGGGGCTTGAGTGGGCGCAAGAACTTGTAAGTCCTTCGAAAATTTGGTGATTTTTCAGTTTGATTGAAACCAAGTTAAGGGCCAACATGCTATCCCACGCTTTACCTGCTCAAGTGCCACAAGGCACATTTCATTGATGCAGGACCTTCATTGACCATTTCCCTTTTGTCTTTTTTCGGATAAAATTTCTAGAAATTTTCACGCAAGCTGCCGATGAGGCTTGCAGCAGTTATGTGGCAGACCTTTGATTCGTTGTCGGCAAAGCTTCAAAAGGACAAGGTATCTTCAAACGTCCCATGTGTCCGTATGAGGTACTTTTGGTAACAATGTAAGTTGGTTTGAGAATGATCCAGCTCATCCATTTCTTTTCGGGCTTCCAGATGTCTCAAACTGCTTGAAATCAAGAACACGTTGGCGACGATTCCATTCGTTGACTCAAGTCGGCTCATTTGAGAACTTTTCGCTGTCCCAGGGACGTCCCACGCACGTCCCATTTTGTCCCAACGGACAGTTCCTGAAAGACAAAGAGACTTAGGTCAAGAGAGAATTTTCTTCCATCTTTTTCGGACCCAAGCTTGGTACAATGAACCTCAGTACGATGACTGGTACGAAGCCCTTCAGACCCGAAATGCCTTAAACAGTCTATGTCAATCATATTTTTGCATTTTTTCCATTCTTTCTAACTCGTTGGGATTTCTTCTTGGATGGGAGAGTTAGATTCAAAAAAGGCCGAGGGGACCTCGAAAAACATGATTTCAGGCCAGTCGAATCCACAATCTATACTTCTCGGGACTGAATAATCTGATGCATGTTGTCAAAATTACCTTGAGGGGGTGAATTTTGGATATCATATTCCCAATCAAGCATTCTAGTTGGGTTGCCAAGAGTTAGTTCCAGTCAAAAAGAAGAGTGGTGGAAATCAATTATGTAACGTTGACTTTCAGAGATTTGAATAGAGCATGTTCTCAAGGATCATTACCCACTTCCTTACAATGGAGAAAGATTTTACATGTTGTTGCTGGCTCCCATAGGTTTTCAGTACTTGATGGCTACTTAGGGTACAATCATATTATGGTGAAGAAAGAAGATCAGTTCAAGACATGGGGTACCTTCCACAACCAAAGAGGGGAACTTATGCATACAGGAAAATGCCATTTGGGCTGTCCAACGCTAGAGTATACCTTCCAAAGATATCAATGGACATGGCGTTCAAAGGTACTGATTAACAACATGGTGCTGATATATCTTGATGATATCACTATTTTTTCAAAGAATGCAATAGACCACCTCTCTCATTTGAGACAAGTCTTCCAAAGGTGTAGGAGATTTGGAGTTTCTTTGAATCCTAAGAAGTGTATCTTCCTAGCACATGAAGGAAAGCTCCTTGGCCATATTTTCTCCAAAAAAGGATTAGCAATTGATCCAGAAAGAGTTGAAGCCATAAGAGCACTACCATTGCCCAAGCCATAAGAAGGCACTTCAGAGTTTCTTAAAATGGGAGAATAAATTTTGTTCGGAGGTTTGTCCCAGATTTTACAGCCCTTGTCAAACCTATCACCAAGATGTTGAAGAAAAGCATGGCTTTCAAATGTAACATTAGAAGGCAAGGAGATTTTTGAAGCAATCAAAGAAGCCATCTCTCAAGCACCAACTCTCATTAACCCGGAATTCTCCAAGGATTTCATCCTATATGTATTTGGGGGTAATGATACACAAGGAGGATTTCTACCATTTTGGTACAGTAGAATCAAGGACAATGATGAGCAGCCAATTACTTTCTTCAGCCAAAGCCTAGATGACTATGAGGTGAGATATTCTTTTATTGAGAAGCATGTACTTGCAGTAATCGAATGAAGGTTGAATTACAAATTCAAGCATCTAGTCTCAAACAACAAGGTTCAGTTGTTGGTCTCCTCATGTAGGAGTAAAGGACTTCCTCCTCAACAAGGATTTGAATGAGAAAAGGGCAGGTTGGATCACTCGTGTCATGGAGTATGACATTGAGATTAAGGTTACAAAGCTGGTAAGAGGAAAAGGATTGTGTGAGCGGCTGATTCTAGGCAAGCAAAAAGGAGTATGCGATAAAGAAGAGGTTGTTTTGACAGTTCAAGAAAACTATGTGCAAGGTAGCACTCAAGAAGAGGATAATGTTGTCCCCCACTCCTTAATCTGGACCCAAGGTATAATGCACTTCCTAAGCATAGGCCTATGCCCTCAGAGATGAACAAAACCCCAAAGAAGACACTTCAGATTGTTTAGGCTATCCCATATGCCATAGTAGATGGTGTTTATGTTCAATAAAAGATGTGAATGGAGTGCAAAACCTGAGATGCATTAGCACAAATCAGGATTCATAGGGTGTTGGAAGAGTTCCATGGTGGACCAGCTGGTGGTCATTTTGCACCAAGAGTGATAGCTCTAAAAATCATGAAGGCTGGTTATTATTGGCCCAAGATTTTCAGTGATTACTTTGCGTGGATCAAAAGGTGCAAGAATTGTGCATTCTTCACAGGTAAAGAGAGGCATTGCTACCCTTCCATTGCATCTAATTTCAGTTGACCATCCATTCATGCAATGGGGTTTGGAATTCATTGGAGTCATTAATCCCCAATTCAAGCCAAGGGCATAAGTGGATTTTGACAGCCACAGACTACTTCACCAAGTGGACTGAAGCAAGTAGCACTCAAGGAAGCAAATGAGTCTAGCATCTTAGACTTCTATGAGGGCATAGTAACCAAATTTGGCATACCTGCTACAATAATCTCAGATAATACTTTAGCATTCCTTGGATCCAAGGTGACTGAGTGGGCTGTCAATAATGGGATCTACCTAAGTAATTCATCAAAATACTACCCTTAGGGTAATGGCTAGGCTGAATCTACAAACAAAAACTTGTTGAGGATCATTAAGATGACTCTTGATGAGAATCAGAGGTCTTGGTATACCAAACTGAAATCAGCCTTATGGGCTGATAGGATAACTCCCAAGAGATCCACAGGTAACTCTCCATTCAGGGTTGTTTATGGAAGAGAGGCAAACTTGCCCATGTCACTTGAGTTGCCAACATTGGAACTCATGAAGCAATTAGTGTTGCTAGAGTTTGGGCCCATGGAGGTGAGATATACAGAGTTGATGGAGCTCCAAGAGATCAGAGATCAGGCATCCCAAGCAATGGAGAAGGATCAAGCTTTGATTAAGAAGACCTTTGATAGGAAGGCCAAGAGTAGATCTTTCCAAGATAGAGATCTAGTGTTAAAATGGGATGCAGATAGAGAGCAAAACTAGGAAAGCATTCCAAAATTTGATGCCATTTGGAGTGGCCCATACATGGTCACAAAGTGTAAGGACAACAATGCCTTCCAATTGTCTTCATTGGATGGCAAAGAACTACAGATTCCAGTCAATGGAATCTATCTAAAGCATTGCTACTAAAGGGAAATTCTCCACCTTGTAAATATTAGCTTAGGTTTTCATTCCTCCAAGTGCTTGTGCACATTGTTTTGCTGTAGGTTGTTTTAGTTTCCCTAAGTGCTTTGGCACAGACTTGCTGTCCCTGGAGATGTTTTGTAGTCTTTGCTTCCATCAGGTGATATTTGATCTTCCTCTTTGAAACATTCTAAGTCAGTTGGGGTTCCGAATAGAAAATTTTATGACTCCATGAACAATGGGCTGCTTTAGGCAACTGGTATCTTCATCTAGCACTCTGAGTCACCAAAATTGTTATCCAAAATGTGCCCCTGCTCATTTTTGTGGCTAAATCCTTGTGTTCTTACCTCTCTTATGCCTCAGTCTCCATTTTTTATTTGTAGGCACTCAAATCTTTCTAAAAATGGCACCATTGGATAGAGATCTTTCTCAGCTTTCCAGAAAGGTAAAGTTTGCCTCCTAACTCCTCAATATTTTTCAAGTTATGGCTCGGCGGAGTTTTTCTGGGAAATTTTCCATTAGGAGGCCCACGACCAATAGGAATCTGCCACCACGTGGCACCTGGAGTGGCAGAGCGCGGGGAAAATTTGAAATTTTTTCCGAAGACCAAACAGGTAAAAATTTCAAACTTTTGCCCGGCCGATCCGATTTTGGCCTGTTTTTACCCTAAATTTTTAAATCGCCATATCTTTCGATCCAGAGCTCAGATTTTCACGTTATTTATATCAATGGAAAGATGGTAAAATTATCTACATGATTCCAAGGTCAATTTTTAATTTTGGTTGAAGGTTAGAGAGATAAAATCAAGAAACGCCTCTGGCACGTGGTAATGGCCAGAAATGACGTTTCAACAACCAGTTTTAATGCAAAACGGGTCGCATTCTTCTTCAGCATGGCCAAAAATATTAGGGCATGGGTCTGTAAGGACGCCCATGCTATTTGAATGCATCTTCATTCAATGGGGAATGGCTTCCATGTTTTTTACACATTTTCTCTCTCCTGGGCTTGACCTATGCATTGTAAAAGCCAGATTTGGGCTCATTTTTTGAGGTTGAACATTTTTTTTAGATAGCAAGCTTCTTCTTTCACCTTCAACAAGTGATTTTTGCAAGTATCAGACCTTCTTCATAATTGTAACAGGTTTCTACCTCTTTGATGTTGCAAATGCAAGGATTTTGACAGTGAAAAATGAGAGTGCAGACTCTGTGATCAATTTTCAGTCCTTTGTTTGTATTGTCTTGCTTCATTTCGGACCTCTAATTACATCTTATCAGCCTGTGTATGATGTTTCATGTTGCATTTTATGAAAATTGTGTCAATTTTCATGAACAAGTAGTGTTCACCACTCCTTTGGTGTATCACCTATTAGTTTAGTTTCATTTTTTGCACTTTCTATCTCTATCTCCTTGGAATTCAGAGTAGGATTAGGATTCAAACCTCTGCAATTATGCAAATAACAGATCTGATCAGAGGAGTTTGAGGAACGAACCTCTAATCTAGAGATTCCTCTCTCATTTTACAAGTCCCACACTTGGAGAGAGGTTTCAAAGTTGTGCAATCACACTGGATGCCTGAAACATAATCTTAGAAACCTGATTTGCATCCAAGGGGTGTTGCTAATTTGTAACAACATGTATGTGTATGTGTGTGCGTGTTCGTATGCGTGTGCGTATGCATGTTCAGGTTTGTGTGCGTGTCTTGTTATCCAAAATGTGCCCCAACTCATTTTTTGTGGCTAACTCCTTGTGTTCTTGCCTCTCTTGTGCCTCAGTCCACATTTTTAGATTTTAAGGCACTCAAGGCTTTTTGGAAATGGTACCATCAGATAGAGCTCTCTCTCAACTTTCCAGAAAGGTAAAGTTTTCCTCCTAACTCTTTATATTTTTCAAGTTATGGCTCGGTGGAGTTTTTGTGGAAAATTTTCCCATTTGAGGCCCACAACCAATAGGAAGCTGCCACGTGGCATCTGACCAACGGAGCGCGGAGAATTTTTGAAATTTTTTCCAAAGACAAAAAAGAGGTAAAATTTGAAAAAAATTCCCGCCGATCCATTTTTGGGCCGTTTTTGCCCTAAATCTTTATATCATTGGAATGTTGTTAAAATTCTCTACATGATTCCATGGTCAATTTCTAATTTTGGTTCAGTTTGGAGAGAGAAAATTCAAAAACGGTTCTGGTACGTGTCCATGGCCAGAAATGACATTTCAACAACCAAATTTAATACAAAATGGGTCGCATTCTTCTCCAATATGGTCAAAATAGACAGGGTATGGGTTTGTAAGGTCCTCCATGCTGTTTTAATGCATTTGCTATCAATGAGGAATGGGCTCCCACATTTTTTACATTTTCTCTCTCCTAGGCTCGACCCATGCACTGTAAAAGCTAGATTTGGCTCATTTCTTCATGGTTGAACACTTTTTGGCATTGCAAACTTCTTCTTTCACCTCCAGCAAGTGATAGTTGTAAGAATCAGACCTTTTTCATAGTTTGTAACAGGTTTATACCTATTTGATGGTGGAATGCAAGAGATTTTTACATGGAATTGATGGTGCAAACTCTGTGAATGCTTTCAGTCCTTTGTTTGTATTGTTTTACTTCATTTTAAGACCTCTAATTACATCTATCAGCTTGTGTATGTTTTCCCTTGTTGCATTTCATGAATTTGTGTCTATTTACATGGCAAAAAATGTTTCACCACTCCTTTTGGTGCATCACCATCTTTAGTTTAGTTTCATTTTTGTATTTTTATCCTTGTCTCCTTGCAATTTAGAGTAGGATTAGGATCTGAACCTCTGTAGTTGTGTAAAATATAGATCTAAATCAGAAGAGCTTGAGGAACCAGTCTTTAATCTGGAGATTCCTCTCTCATTTTCACAAATCCCACACTTAGAGAGTGGTTTCCATGTTGTGCAATCACACTGGATGCATAAAACATCAATTCAGAACCTTGATTTGCTTCCAGGGGTGCTGCTGATTTGCAACAACAGTTTTGGCACTCCCGGTGGGACCTTAGAGGTCTCATTTTTATTGCAGCAAAGTTGATGTGCATCTGCTACAATTTTCTTGCTTGAAAAGGGCTATAATTTACATATCTGGCGACTCCAAAGGGGAAGAATCAACTGGTTTTAGTAGTGCAGGCCTGAAAACTCATGAGAAGAATCACTACAAGGTCAAGAGCTGGAGAAGAAGAGGTGCTGTTTGAATATCTTCAGTTATCTCCAAGAGTAAGGAAAAGTGGAAGAAGGATTCAAAGGTCTCCATATCCACCAAACAGAACTCTCTCAACTCCTCCACTTGGTAGGCCTTTCCTTCAGTCAACAAGGGTTTTAAGACCAATTAGAATGGCGCAAAACAACCCCTATGTCAATTTCATAGGTAGCATCCCACTTGCCCTCAATGCACAACATCCAATTCCAATTACAACCTTGAAGAACATTCCATACTTCACTGGAGAGAATCAGACTACTCTAGGTGATCATGTTAAAGACATTGCCAACCTTTGTGTAATTCATGAAATCAATAAGATGCAAGTGGCTGTCAAATTGTTGGCATCTTCATTTAAGGGGAAAGCATTGCAATGGTTTATAAGCCTTGGAGCTGGTTCTATCACAAATTGGAATCAGGTGTGTATAACACTTCATGAGCAATTTGGAGAGAAGGGAGACAACTTGTCTCTTTTTGAGCAGCTAACAACCATCAAGAGAGCTCCCAATGAACAACTGACCGATTTCAACTTCAGATTTCAAAAGACTTGGGAGAGAATTCCAGTGGCAGTTAGGCAAACAGCAAAAGGTGCTTTTCTTTATTATCTCAAAGCTCTAAATTCTGATATTTCTATGTTAATTCAGTCCATGTGAGGCATAACTATCCCTATGGCTTATAGCATTGCCATTAGGGCTGAAAATTGTTTGATCCAAGCTGGCAAACTAGCCCCTAGACCTCCCATGCCATTGTTTCCAAGTTTAAAGAGTCCAAATACCAATCAAGCACCTAATTTGGCTCCTTCTCCCACTCCTAGAAATCAAAGTTCAAATGAAGCTTCTACTTCATCTCCAAGTGCCCCAAATGAGCTTCAATAAGTCATTAAGCAACTGTAAAACCTAGGCAATGAGCTGGTTACTCTCAAGAGGCAACAAGCCCAAGGTTTTAGACCTTCTTACCAGCCCTAAGCTCAACCTAACAGGAAGCCATACCAACCACAAAGACCACCTAATCCAGCTGCAAATATGAATCAAACAAGGCCTCCTACCAATAGACCATTTCAGCCCTACAATCCAAATGCCATATCTACCTCTAAGGCATTGGTGCCAACACAAAACAACATTGCTCAGGAGTATGACTGGTGTTTTTCATGCAATGAACCTCATAACCAATCCATTTGCTTCAATGGTGCTTTGAATCAAGCATTAATGGTGACAACTACTGGCGTGGAGGGTGAGGGCAATCAAGGAAATAGCCAACAACAAGAAACATTCCAACAGTAATCAACCCCAAATGACACCACGTTGGTAAATTGGCAAGCAGAGGATTTTTGTGGCATGAATCAGGTAGTTTCCAAAGGTGTTGCAGCCAACACAAGGTTAAAAAGAAGGAATTTGGGTGAAGAACAACCATTAGCTCCAACCAATCCACAACCTTCCATGGCTCCACAAATGGTTGGAAAGAAAAATCCAATTTCAATACACAAGGGCAGGTAAGAACAGCTTCTAGACCAACTCAAATACCAGTTATTGTTGTCCACGTGCAAGGAGTGAATGTACAAGCAAAGGGACAACAAAGAGATCCTTCATCACCATTCAGTATCATTGATCAGATGAAGAAGACAAATGTTAATATATCAATGTGGGAATCCCTATCTATCCCAGGCCAAAGAGACTTGTTACAAGCTGCCATGAAGGACTGGCCAACTTTGAATCAGCAAGTTTAGATGTAAGAGAAAGTGCTCACAAATGTTGCCCAGCCTGAGGGAAATCATGGAGGACAGCAAGGTAAAATGTTGAAGCCCCCTCCTTTCTATGTTTCATTAATCATTAGAAATCAGTTAGTGCACAATTACATGATAGATTCCAAGGCAAGTAGCTTAGTGATGCCTAAACAAATAGGTGATTAGCTAGGGCTCTAGTATGAAACCATATCCAAAGGGGTAGTGCAGTTGGATGGGACATCAGTAACAACAGTTGGGGTGATTAGAAACTTGAGTCTTACATTGTATGCATGTCCAAATGTTGTTGTTTCACAAGATGTATCAGTCATAGACCTTCCACCACTCTTTGCCCTATGCTTATCAAGGGACTTCATAGCCAAGATTGGGGGATATTTGTCTGCTGATTGGTCACACATGCTGTTCAAAACGAGGTATGGAACTAAGACTACAATCAGGTCTGAACCTATTGCAAACTTCCACATTGAGCCTTACACTCCAAGTCAAATCAACGCCAATTGTTCAGCATTTGATCAAGAAGACCACCCAAGCACCGATGAAGTTAACACCAAGGTTGGGAGCATCCCGGATTTAACTCTTGATGAATGGGCAAACAAGGTACATGCTTTTGATCCTTATCAAGAAGTGGAAGAATCTGAGCTAGGGGTCTATTGCATACACGAAGAAAATCAGCCTATTCCTAGCATCACCAAGCCAAACCATGAAGATGACAATGAGGTATGGCAGCTATTTTTTGATGGATCAAGGAGTAGACAAGGTGCAAGAGGTGGAGCCATGCTTGTTTCACCTCAAGGAGTAAAGTAATATTCAGCTTTTAGATTTCATTTTGCATGCTCCAATAACACTGCTGAATATGAAGCCTTGGTGCAAGGGATGCATTGGGCAATCAAGAAGAAAATAAAGAACTTGCAAGTCTTTGGTGATAGTGAATTGATTGTAAATCAGGTCAAGAGACAGCATGCTACCAAGAATGATCTACTCAGGTGCTACAAGAATAGGGTGTGGGACCTCATGGAAGATTTTGAGGGTTTTGGCATCAAATCCATTCCTAGGAAAGAGAATCAAGCTGCTGACATGCTTGCAGTAGTAGGGGAAGCCTTTGACATTGTGGAAAGCATTCAAAAAGACAAGGTACAGCTAAACATCCACATGATTGTGAGGCCTTCAGTGCCGGATAACAATGTCAGTTGGAAAGTATTTTAGAATGACCAACATATCATCCATTTCTTACAAGAAGAAGTTGAGTTCTCAACTAAGAATCAAGAAAAACTGGAACAGCAGTATGGTGACCAAGTGGTACAGCTAAGAACTAACAAGCTGCCCAAGGGACTTATCACTTTGGAGTCCATTTTTAATCCCAATGATCAGTTTAGGAAAGAGAAAGCAAACATTCAGGTCAAGAGAGAAGATTCAGTATCCATCTTGGTAGAAGAGAACAAACCATTACAAATTAGAAAGATGACAACTGAATAAGAAAGGTATGAATTCATGCAACTGTGTAAAGAATTCCCAGATGTGTTTGCTTGGAGCTACGAAGATTTGAAAGGTTTCAATCCCAACTTAGCTCAGCATACCATTGAATTAGATCCAAATACTAAGCCTGTCAGGCAGAAACAAAGACCAATCAATCCACACATGGAGCCTCTCATGAGGAAAGAATTGGACAAGCTGATTGAGTCAAGAATCATATTCCCAATCAAGCATTCTAGTTGGGTTGCCAACTTGGTTCCAGTCATAAAGAAGAGTGGGGAGATCATATTGTGTGTTGATTTCAGAGACTTAAATAGAGCATCTCTCAAGGACCATTACCCACTCCCTTCCATGGAGCAAATCTTGCAAGTTGTGGCTAGCTCCGAGAGATTTTCACTACTTGATGGCTACTCAGGCTACAATTAGATTATGGTGAAGGAGGAAGACCAGTTCAAGACAGCCTTCACAACCAAATGGGGAACTTTTGCATACAGGAAAATGCCATTTGGGTTGTCCAACGCTGGTGCTACATTCCAAAGGGAAATGGACATAGCATTCAAAGGTTTGATTAACAACGTGGTGCTGATTTACCTTGATGATATCACTGTTTTTTCCAAAAATGCAGCAAACCACCTCTCTCATTTGAGACAAGTTTTCACGAGGTGCAGGAGATTTGGAGTGTCTTTAAATCCTAGAAAGTGTATCTTTCTTACACATGAAGGAAATATCCTTGGCCATATTGTCTCCAAAGAGGATTAGCAATTGATCCAGAGAGGGTTGAAGCCATAAGAGCACTACCATTGCCAAGCCACAAGAAATCCCTTCAGAGTTTCTTGGGGAGGATAAACTTTGTTCGGAGGTTTGTCCCAGATTTTGCATCCCTTGTCAAGCCCATCAACAAAATGTTAAAGAAGAGCATGGCTTTCAAGTGGACAGCAGAAGGCAAGGAGAGTTTTGAAGTAATCAAAGAAGCCATTTCTCAAGCACCAACTCTCATCAACCCGGACTTCTCCAAGGATTTCATCCTTTATGCATTTGGAGGTAATGACACTATTTCTACCATTTTGGTACAATAGAACAAGGATAATGATGAGCAGCCAATTGCCTTCTTCAGCCAGAGCCTAGATGACTATGAGGTGAAGTACTCTTTTATTGAGAAGCATGTGCTGGCAGTAATCAGAATCTTGAAGAAATTCAAGCATTTAGTCTTGAACAACAAGGTCCAGTTGTTGGTCTCACATGATGGGGTTAAGGACTTCCTCCTCAACAAAGATTTGAATGAGAAAAAGGGAGGTTGGATCACCCGTGTCATGGAGTATGACATTGAGATCAAGATCACCAAACTGGTAAGAGGGAGAGGATTGTGTGAGCAGCTAGTTTTGGGGAAGAAAAAAGAAGTATGAAATGAAGAAGAGGTTATTTTGATAGTCCAGGACAGCCATGAGCCAAGTGGCAATCAAGAAGAAGACAATGCTGCCCCCACTCCTTACTGGACCCAAGGTATTATACACTTCCTAAGCACAGGCCTATGCCTCCTGGAGATGAACAAGACCCAAAGAAGACACTTCAGATTGCAGGCTGTCCCATATGCCATTGTTGATGGAGTTTTGTTCAAGAAAGATGTGAACGGAGTGTTGCTGAGATGCATTAGCACAAATAAGATTCATAGGGTGTTGGAAGAGTTCCATGGTGAACCAGCTGGTGGTCATTTTGCACCAAGAGTGACAACTCTAAAAATCATGAAGGCTGGTTATTATTGGCCTAAAAATTTTAGTGATTGCTATGCATGGATTAAGAGGTGTAATAATTGTGCATTCTTCACAGGAAAAGAGAGACTTGCTACCCTTCCATTACATCTAATCTCAATTGACCAACCATTCATGCAATGGGGTTTGGACTTCATTGGAGTCATCAATCCCAATTCAAGTCAAGGGCACAAATGGATTTTGACAGCCACGGACTACTTCACCAAGTGGACTGAAGTAGTAGCACTCAAAGAAGCAAATGAGTCCAGCATCTTAGAGTTTTATGAGGGGATAGCAACCAGATTTGGTATATCTGCTACAATAATCTCAGATAATGCATTGGCATTCATTGGATCCAAGGTGACTGAGTGGGCTATCAAGAACGAGATCTACCTAAGCACTTCATCAAACTATTACCCTCAAGGTAATGGCCAGGCCGAGTTTGCAAACAAGAACTTGTTGAGGATCATTAGGAGGACTCTTGATGAGAATCAGAGGTCTTGGCATACCAAATTGAAATCAGCCTTATGGGCTGATAGGATAATTCCCAAGAGATCCACATGTAACTCTCCATTCAAGCTTGTTTATGGAAGAGAGGCAATCTTGCCCATGTCACTTGAGTTTCCAACATTGGAACTCATGAAGCAATTAGAGTTGCTACAGTTTGAGCCCATGGAGGTGAGATATGCAGAGTTGATGGAGCTGCAGGAGGTCAGAAATCAGGCATCCCAAGCAATGGAAAAGGATCAAGCTTTGATCAAAAAGACCTTTGATAGGAAGGCCAAGGATAGATCTTTTTAGGTTGGAGATCTAGTGTTGAAATGGGATGTGGATAGGGCAAAAACAGGAAGGCATTCAAAATTTGATGTCATTTGGAGTGGCCCATACATGGTCACGAAGTGAAAGAACAGCAATGCTTTCCAATGGGCTTCATTAGATGGTGAAGAACTGCAGATTCCAGTCAATGGAATCTATCTCAAGTGTTGCTTCTAGAGGGAAATTTACCACCTTGTAAATATTAGATTAGATTTTCATTCCTCCAAGTGCTTTACACATTGTTTTGTTGTAGGTTAGTTTTACTTTCCCTAAGTGCTTTGGCAGAGCTTGCTGTCCCTAGAGATGTTTTACAGTCCTTGCTTCCATCATGTGATATTCTATCTTCCTCCTTGCACATTCTAAGTTAGTTGGGGTTCTAAACATAATATTTGATGGCTCCATGCCCAATGGACTTCTTCAGGCTACTGGCACTTTCATCTAGCAGGCAGATGACCCCTCTGAGTCGCCAAAATTGTTATCCAAAATGTGCCCTAGCTCATTTTTTGTGGCTAACTCCTTGTGTTCTTGCCTCTCTTGTGCCTCAGTCCACATTTTTTTATTTTAAGGCACTTAAGGCTTTTTGGAAATGGCACCATTAGATAGAGCTCTCTCTCAGCTTTCCAGAAAGGTAAAGTTTGCCTCCTAACTCTTTATATTTTTCAAGTTATGGCTCAGCGGAGTTTTTGTGGAAAATTTTACCATTTGAGGCCCGCAGCAAATAGAAAGCTGCCATGTGGCATCCAAATAGTAGAGCATGGGGAATTTTTGAAAAATTTTCCAAAGACAAAAAAGAGGTAAAATTTGAAATTTTTTCCCGCCGATACGTTTTTGGGCCGTTTTTGCCCTAAATTTTCAAATGATTGTATCTTTTTATCTAGAGCTCAGATTTTCACGTTCTTTACATCATTAAAAATATGTTAAAATTCTCTACATGATTCCATGGTCAATTTCTAATTTTGGTTCAGTTTAGAGAGAGAAAATTCAAAAACAGTTCTGGTACGTGTCCATGGCCAGAAATGACATTTCAACAACCAAATTTAATACAGAATGGGTCGCATTCTTCTCCAATATGGTCAAAAATGATAGGGTATGGGTTTGTAAGGTCCTCCATGTTGTTTTAATGCATTTTCCATTAATGAGGAATGTGCTCCCACATTTTTTACGTTTTCTCTCTCCTAGGCTCGACCCATGCACTGTAAAAGCTAGATTTGTCTCATTTCTTCATGGTTGAACACTTTTTGGCATTGCAAACTTCTTCTTTCACCTCTAGCAAGTGATAGTTGTAAGAATTAGAACTTTTTCATAGTTTTTAACATGTTTATACCTCTTTGATGGTGAATAACTAGCCCCTAGACCTCCCATGCCATTGTTTCCAAGTTTAGAGAGTCCAAATACCAATCAAGCACCTAATTTGGCTGCTTCTCCCACTCCTAGAAATTAGAGTTCAAATGAAGCTTCTACTTCATCTCCAAGTGCCCCAAATGAGCTTCAAGAAGTCATGAAGCAATTGCAAAACCTAGGCAATGAGCTGGTTACTCTCAAAAGGCAACAAGCCCAAGGTTTTAGACCTTCTTACCAGCCCCAAGCTCAGCCTAACAGGAAGCCATACCAACCATAAAGACCTCCTAATCTAGCTGCAAATGTAAATCAAACAAGGTCTTCTGCCAATAGACCATTTCAGCCCTATAATCCTAATTCCATAGCTACCTCTAAGGCATTGGTGCCAACACAAAACAACATTGCTCAAGAGTATGATTGGTGTTTTCCATGTAATGAACCTCATAACCAATCTATGTGCTTCAATGGTGCTTTGAATCAAGCATTAATGGTGACAACTACTGGTGTGGAGGGTGAAGGCAGTCAAGGAAACAACCAACAACAAGAAACATTCCAACAACAATCAGCCCCAAATGACACCACATTGGTAAACTGGCAAGCAGAAGAATTTTTGTGGCATGAATCAAGTAGTTTCTCAAGGTGTTGCAGCCAACACAAGGTCAAAAAGAAGGAATTTGGGTGAAGAACAGCCATTAGCTCCAACCAATCCACAACCTTCCATGGCTCCACAAATGGTTGGCAAGCAAAATCCAATTTCAAATGCACAAGGGCAGCCAAGAACAGCTCCTAGACCAACTCAAATACCAGTTATTTCTGCCCACATGAAAGGAGTGAATGTACAAGCAAAGGGACAGCAAAGAGATCCTTCATCACCATTCAGTATCATTGATCAGATGAAGAAGACAAATGTTAATATATCAATGTGGGAATCCCTATCTATCCCAGGCCAAAGAGACTTGTTACAAGCTGCCATGAAGGACTGGCCAACTTTGAATCAGCAAGTTCAGATGCAAGAGAAAGTGCTCAAAAATGTTGTCCAGCCTGAGGGAAATCATGGAGGACAACAAGGTAAAATGTTGAAGCCCCCTCCTTTCTATGTTTCATTATCATTGGAAATCAGTAGTGCACAATTACATGATAGATTCCGGGGCAAGTAGCTCAGTGATGCCTAAACAAATAGCTGATCAGCTAGGGCTCTAGTATGAAACCATATCCAAAGGGGTAGTGCAGCTATGGATGGGACAGTAGTAACAACAGTTGGGGTGATTAGAAACTTGAGTCTTACCTTGCATGCATGTCCAAATGTTGTTGTTTTACAAGATGTATCAGTTATAGACCTTCCACCACTCTTTGCCCTATGCTTGTCAAGGGACTTCACAGCCAAGATTGGGGGATATTTGTCTGCTGATTGGTCACACATGTTGTTCAGAACGAGGTATGGAACTAAGGCTACAATCAGGTCTGAACCTATTACAAACTTCCACATTGAGCCTTACACTCCAAGTCAGATCAACGCCAATTGTTCAGCATTTGATCAAGAAGACCACCCAAGCACCGATGAAGCTGACACCAAGGTTGGAAGCATCCCGGATCTAACTCTTGATGAATGGGAAAACAAGGTACATGCTTTTGATCCTTATCAAGAAGTGGAAGAATCTGAGCTAGGGGTCTATTGTATACACGAAGAAAATCAGCCTATTCCTAGCATCACCAAGCCAAACCATGAAGATGACAATGAGGTATGGCAGCTATTTTTTGATGGATCAAGGAGTAGAAAAGGTGCAGGAGGTGGAACCATGCTTGTTTCACCTCAGGGAGTAAAGTACTATTAAACTTTTAGATTTCAGTTTGCATGCTCCAATAACACTGCTGAATATGAAGCCTTGGTGCAATGGATGCATTGGGCAATCAAGAAGAAAATAAAGAACTTGCAAGTCTTTAGTGACAGTGAATTGATTGTAAATCAAGTCAATGGACAGCATGCTGCCAAGAATGATCTACTCAGGTGCTACAAGAACAGGGTGTGGGACCTCATGGAAGATTTTGAGGGTTTTGGCATCAAATCCATTCCTAGGAAAGAGAGTCAAGCTGCTGACAGACTTGTAGCAGTAGGGCAGCCTTTGACATTGTGGAAAGCATTCAACAAGACAAGGTACAACCAAACATCCACGTGATTGTGAGGCCTTCAATGCCAGATAATAATGTCAGTTGGCAAGTGTTTGAGAATGACTAGCAAATCATCCATTTCTTGCAAGAAGAAGCCGAGTTCTTAGCTAAGAATCAAGAAAAGTTGGAACAACAATATGGTGACTAGGTGGTACAGCTGAGAACTAACAAGCTGCCCAAGGGACTTATCACTTTGGAGTCCATTTTTAATCCTAATGATCAGTTTAGAAAGGAGAAAGTAAACATTCAGGTCAAGAGAGAGGATTCGGTATTCATCTTGGTAGAAGAGAACAAACCATTACAAATTGGAAAGATGACAACTGAATCAAGAAAGGTATGAGTTCGTACAGCTATGTCAAGAGTTCCTTGATGTGTTTGCATGGAGCTATGAAGATTTGAAAGGTTTCAATCCCAACTTAGCTCAGCATACCATTGAATTGGATCCAAATACTAAGCCTGTCAGGCAGAAACAAAGACCAGTCAATCCACACATGGAGCCTCTCATGAGGAAATAATTGGACAAGATGATTGATTCAAGAATCATATTCCCAATCAAGCATTCTAGTTGGGTTTCCAACTTGGTTCCAGTCAGAAAGAAGAGCGGAGAGATCAGATTGTGTGTTGATTTCAGAGACTTAAATAGAGCATCTCTCAAGGACCATTACCCACTCCCTTCTATGGAGCAAATCTTGCAAGTTATGGCTGGCTCTGAGAGGTTTTCACTACTTGATGGCTACTCAGGCTATAATCAGATTATGGTGAAGGAGAAAGACCAGTTCAAGACAACCTTCACAACCAAATGGGGAACTTTTACATACAGGAAGATGCCATTTGGGCTATCCAATGCTGGTGCTACCTTCCAAAGAGCAATGGACATGGCGTTCAAAGGTTTTATTAATAACGTGGTGCTGATTTACCTTGATGATATCACTGTTTTTTCCAAAAATACAGTAGACCACCTCCCTCATTTGAGACAAGTTTTCACGAGGTGTAGAAAATTTGGAGTGTCTTTGAATCCTAAGAAGTGGATCTTTCTTGCACATGAAGGAAAGCTCCTTGGCCATATTGTCTCTAAAGAAGGATTAGAATTTGGATCCAGAGAGGGTTGAAGCCATAAGAGCACTACCATTGCCAAGCCACAAGAAAGCCCTTCAAAGTTTCTTGGGGAAGATAAACTTTGTTCGGAGGTTTGTCCCAGATTTTAGAGGCCTTGTCAAGCCCATCACCAAAATGTTAAAGAAGAGCATGGCTTTCAAGTGGATAGCAGAAGGCAAGGAGAGTTTTGAAGCAATCAAAAAAGCAATTTCTCAAGCACCAACTCTCATCAACCCGGACTTCTCCAAGGATTTCATCCTCTATGCATTTGGAGGTAATGACACTATTTTCTGCCATTTTGGTACAGCAGAACAAGGATAATGATGAGCAGCCAATTGCCTTCTTCATCCAAAGCCTAGATTACTATGAGGTGAAGTACTCTATTATTAAGAAGTATGTGCTGGCAGTAATCAGAAGCTTGAAGAAATTCAAGCATTTAGTTTCGAACAACAAGGTCCAATTGTTGGTCTCACATGCTAGGGTTAAGGACTTCCTCCTCAACAAAGATTTGAACGAGAAAAGGGCAGGTTGGATCACCCATGTCATGGAGTATGACATTGAAATCAAAGATCACCAAGCTGGTAAGAGGAAAAGGATTGTGTGAGCAGCTGGTTTTGGGGAAGCAAAAAAGAAGCATGCAATGAAGGAAGAGGCTGTTTTGACAGTCCAAGGACAGCAGCATGAGCCAAATGTCAATCAAGAAGAAGGCAATGCTTCCCCCCACTTCTTGCTAGACCAAAGGTATAATGTACTTCCTAAGCATAGGTCTATGCCCCCCCAAGATGAACAAGACTCAAAGAAGACACTTCAGATTGCAGGCTTTCCAATATGCCATTATTGATGGAGTTTTGTTCAAGAAAGATGTGAATGGATTGCTGCTAAGATGTATTAGCACAAATCAGATTCATAAGGTGTTGGAAGAATTCCATGGTGGACCAGTTAGTGGTCATCTTGCACCAAGAGTGACAGCGCTAAAAATTATGAAGGCTGGTTATTATTGGCCTAAAATTTTCAGTGATTGCTATGCATGGATTAAGAGGTGTAAGAATTGTGCATTCTTCACAAGAAAAGAGAGACTTGCTGCCCTTCCATTGCATCAAATCTCAGTTGACCAACCATTCATGCAATGGGGTTTGGACTACATTGGAGTCATTAATCCCAATTCAAGTCAAGGGCACAAATGGATTTTGACAACCACAGACTACTTCACCAAATGGACTGAAGTAGTAGCACTCAAAGAAGCAAATGAGTCCAGCATCTTAGACTTTTATGAGAGGATAGCGACCAGATTTGGTATACCTGCTACAATAATCTCAGATAATGCATTGACATTCATTGGACCCAAGGTGACTGAATGGGCTGTCAAGAACGGGATCTACCTAAGCACTTCATCAAACTATTACCCTCAAGGTAATGGCTAGGCCGAGTCTACAAACAAGAACTTGTTGAGGATCATTAGGAGGACTCTTGATGAGAATCAGAGGTCTTGGCATACCAAACTGAAATCAGCCTTATGGGATGATAGGATAACTCCCAAGAAATCCACAGGTAACTCTCCATTCAAACTTCTCTATGGAAGAGAGGCAATCTTGCCCATGTCACTTGAGTTGCTAACTTTGGAGCTCATGAAGCAATTATAGTTTCTAGAGTTTGAGCCCATGGAGGTGAGATATGCAGAGTTGATGGAGCTGCAGGAGGTCAGAAATCAGGCATCCCAAGCAATGGAAAAGGATCAACCTTTAATCAAAAAGACCTTTGATAGGAAGGCCAAAGATAGATATTTTCATGTTGGAGATCTAGTGTTGAAATAGGATGTGGATAGAGCAAAACCGAGGAAGGTATTCAAAATTTTATGCCATTTGGAGTCGCCCATACATGGTCATGAAGTGCAAGAACAGTAATGCTTTCTAATTGGCCTCATTGGATGGTGAAGAACTAAAAATTCTTGTCAATGGAATCTATCTCAAGCGTTGCTTCAAGAGGGAAATTTACCACCTTGTAAATATTAGATTAGATTTTCATTCCTCCAAGTGTTTTGCACATTGTTTTGCTGTAGGTTAGTTTTGCTTTCCCTAAAGTGTTTTGGCACAGTTTGCTGTCCTTGGAGATGTTTTGCAGTCCTTGCTTCCATCATGTGATATTCCATCTTCCTTCTTGCACATTCTCAAGTCAGTTGGGGTTCTAAATAGAATATTTGATGGCTCCATGCCCAATGGACTGCTTCAGGCTACTGGTACTTTCATCTAGCAGGCAGATGACCCCTCTAAGTCGCCAAAATTGTTATCCAAAATGTGCCCCAGCTCATTTTTTGTGGCTACCTCCTTGTGTTCTTGCCTCTCATGTGCCTCAGTCCATATTTTTTGATTTTAAGGCACTCAAGGCTTTCTGGAAATGGCACCATCAGATAGAGACTCTCTCTCAGCTTTCCAAAAAGGTAAAGTTTGCTTCCTAACTCCTTATATTTTTCAAGTTATGGCTCGGCGGAGTTTTTGTGGAAATTTTTCCCATTTGAGGCCCATAGCCAATAGGAAGCTACCACGTAGCATCCGACCAGTGGAGCACGGGGAATTTTTGAAAAAAATTCCAAAGACAAAAAAGAGGTAAAATTTGAAAATTTTTCCTGCCAATCCGTTTTTGGGCCGTTTTTTCCCTAAATCTACAAACGATCATATCTTTTGATCCAGAGCTCATATTTTCACATTATTTATATCACTGGAAATCTGTTCAAATTATCTACATGATTTCATGGTAAATTTTTAATTTTGGTTTAATTTGGAGAGAGAAAATTCAAAAACGGTTCTGGTACGTGTTCATGGCCAAAAATGACATTTCAACAACCAAATTTAATATAGAATGGATCGCATTCTTCTCCAATATGGTCAAAAAAGATAGGGTATGGGTTTGTAAGGTCCTCCATGCTGTTTTAATGCATTTTCCATCAATGAGGGATGGCTCCCATGTGTTTTTCACATTTTCTCTCTCATGGGCTCGACCTATGTACTGTAAAAGCCAAATTTGGCTCATTTCTTCATGGTTGAACACTTTTTGGCATTGCAAACTTCTTATTTCACCTCCAACAAGTGATAGTTGTAAGAATTAGACCTTTTTCACAGTTTGTAATAGGTTTATACGTCTTTGATGGTGGAATGCAAGAGATTTCTACATGGAATTGACAGTGCAAACTTTGTGAATGCTTTCAGTGCTCTGTTTGTATTGTTTTACTTCATTTTAAGACCTCTAATTACATCTATCAGCTTGTGTATGTTTTCCCTTGTTGCATTTCATGAATTTGTGTCTATTTACATGGGCAAAAATGTTTCACCACTCCTTTTGGTGCATCACCATCTTTAGTTTAGTTTTATTTTTACATTTTTATCCTTGTCTCCTTGCAATCTAGGGTAGAATTAGGATTAGAACCTCTATAGTTGTGTAAAATATAGATCTAAATCAGAGGAGTTTGAGGAACCAGCCTCTATTCTAGAGATTTCTCTCTCATTTTCACAAGTCCCACACTTGAAGAGAGGGTTTCCATGTTGTGCAATCACACTGTATGCTCTAAACATCATTTAGAACCTTGATTTGCATGCAAGGGTGCTGCTGATTTACAACAACAGTGTGTGTTTGCACTTGTGAGTTGGCGTGAGAGTGTGCATGTCAGTCCACGTTCATGTGCATGTGTGTGTGCATGTGTGTGTGTGTGTGTGTTTGCGCTTGCGATGCTCGTACGTGTTCATGTGTACTTTCATGTGCATGTGTGCGTATTGCCTGTGTGTGTGTGTGTCCTGTGTGCGCGCGCGCGCGTGTGTGTGCGTGTAAGTGCACGTTCATGTGCGTGTGTGTGTGCGTGTGCGTGTGCATGTGCGTGTGCATGTGTGTGTGTGCGCGTGTGCGTGCGTGTGTGTGTGTGTGCATGCATGTGCATGTGTGCATTTACGTCCTATGCCTGTGTGTGTGTGTGTGCGTGTGTGTGTGAATGTGTGTGTGCATGTAAGTGCGTGTGCATGTGTCGTGTGCCTGTCCTTGTGGTGTGTGTGAGCGTGCATTCATGTGCCTTAGTGTGCATTCAGGTGCATGTGCATGTGCGTTTGTGCGTGCATGTGTGTGTGGGTGTGCGTGTACGTGTGCCTGTGCATGTGCATGTGCTGTGTGTGTGTGTGCATGTGCGTGTGAGTACGTGTGTTGTGTCAGTGTGCGATCGCGTACATTTCTGCGTGTGTAGTGTGTGCTTGTGTGTGTTCACTGTCCATGTTTGTGTGTATTTGTGCACGCAAGTGTGCATGTGTGTGTGTGCGTGCTTACATGTATGTTTTGTGTGCGTCTCCATGTGTTTGCATGTGAGTATGCATGTTTGTGGAATGTGCGTGTGCACATGTGCACGTGCGTGTGCACATGCGCATGCGAGTGGGCATGGGCGTGTGCGTGTGCCTGTCCATGTGTGTGTGTGTGTGTATCGTACATGCTTATCGTGTGTGCGCATACGAGTTTGTGTGTGTGTGAATGTAAGCGTGTGTGCGTGCACGTATGCGTGTGCATGGGCGATCATTGATTTGTGCGAATGTGCCTATGCATGTGCATGTTCATCTGCGTGTGCCTGTGTGTGCATGTGCGTGTTCTTCTATGTGCGCTTGCGAGTGTGCATGGGAGTGTGCGTGTTAGTGCACGTGCATGTGCGTGTGCGTGGGCATGTGTGTTTGCATGTGCGAGTGTGTACGCATTTGAGTGCGTGTGCGAGTGTGTGTGCGTATGTCCAAGTGCATTTGTGTGTGTGTGTGCGTGTGTCGTGTGCATGTGTGTGTGGGCATGTGTGTGTGCGTGCGCGCGCACGTAAGTGTTTTATGCGTGTACTGTGTATCGTGTGCTTGTGCCTGTCCATCGTGTGTTTGTGCATGTGTGTTTGTGTGTGTGTGTGCATCTGCGTGTGCGTGTGTCATGTGGTTGTGTGTGCGTATGCATGTGCATGTGCATGTGATTGTGTGTGTGTGCGTGTAAGTGTGTGTGTCTTGGGTGTGCGTGGGTGATGCGTTTATTTGTGCTTGTGTGTGTTTGCGTGTTGTGATGTGCGCGTTCGAGTGTGCATTGTCAGTGCACGTTGCATGTGCATGTCCGTGTGACTGTACTATTCGTGAGCATGTGTGTGTTTGCGCTGTGCGAGTGTGCATGTTCGTGTGCGTGTGCACTGTTCATGTGCATGTGTGTGTGCGTGTGCGTGTGCATGTGTGTTTGCGTGGGCGTAAGTACACGTTCATGTGTGTGCGTGCGTGTGTGTGTGCGTGTGCGTGTGCATTTGTGTGTGTGTGTGTGTGCGTGTGCGTGTGCGTGTGCGTGTGTGTGTGCGTGTACGTGTGTGCGTGGTCATGTGCAAGTGTCTGGGCATGTGCATGTGTACATGTGCGTGCGTGCATGTGTGTGGGCATGTGCATGTGTGTGTGCGTGTACGCGTGCATGTTCATGTGCTGTGTGTGTGCATGTGTGCATGTGCGTGTGCGTGTGCGTGTGTATGTGTGTGCACTTGCAAGTGTACGTCGGCGTTTAGGTGTCAGTGCACGTGTTCGTGTGCATGTTTACGCGTGTGTGTGTGTGTGTGCGTGCGTGTGCCTGTCCATGTGTGTGTGCGTGTGCGTGCGTGTGCCTGTCCATGTGTGTGTATGTCAATGTGTGTGTGTATCTGCACGTGTCAGCGTGTGCATGTCTGTATGTGCATTTGTATTGTTCCTGTGCACGTGTATGTGCGTCTGCGTTTACGTGTGGGTGTGCGTTTGTATGCGCTTGCGAGTGTGCGTGGGAATGCGCGTGTTAGTGCACATGCGTGTGCGTGTGCGTGGGCATGGGCGTGTGCACGTGCTTGTGCGTGTGCTTAACCAAGTGCGCATGCGTGTGCGTGTGCGTGTGAGTGTGCATGTGTGAGTGCACTTGTGCATGTGCGTGTGTGTGTGCAGGTACGTATGCGTGTGGTTGTGCGTATGCATGTACATGTGCATGTGATTGTGTGTGTGTGCGTGTGTGTGTGTTCTATGTGCGCTGTGCGAGTGTTGCATGTGTGTAGTGCGCGTGCATTTACGTGTGCGTGCGTGTGCATGTTCATGCGTGTGTGCATATGCGTGTGCGTGCATGTGTGTGTGTGTGCGTTTGGTGCGTGTGCGTTTGTGCGTGTGTGTATCTTCATGTGTGTGCATGTGCGTGTGTGTGTGTGCGTGTGTTTGCATTCGTGTGCATGTGTCTTGTGCATGTATGCATGTGTGCATGCTGCGTATGCGTGTGCATGTGGGTGATCGTGTATTTGTGTGTGTGCCTGTGGGCGTGTGGGTCTGTCCATGCGTGTTAGCGTGTGTTTGTGTGCGTGTGTGTGTGTATTTTCTCGCGCGTCCGTGTGCACGTCTGGGTGCATGCGCGTGTGTGTGTGCGTGTGCGTGTGCATCTGCATGTGAGTTTGTGTGTATGTGCGTGCGCATATGCATGTGTGTGCATGTGTGCACTTGCGAGTGTACGTGCGCGTGTGCATGTGCGAATGTGCTTGTGCATGTGCGTGTGCGTGTGTGTGCGTGCGTATGCATGTGCGTGTGCGTGTGCATGTGTGTGCGTGTGTGCGTTTGTGTGTGCGTTTGCGTGTGTGTGCATGGGAGTTTGCATGTGCATGTGCGTGTGCGTGTGTGTGTGTTTGTGTGATTGTGTGTATGTGCATGTGCGTGTGCGTGTCTTCATGTTCATGCCGTGCGTGTGTGTATGTGCGTGTGCATTTGCGTGTGCGTGTGTTTTTGTGCATGTCCGTGTCCAAGTGTGATGTGCGTCGTATGTGCGTATTCATGTGATCATTTATCTGGGCATGTGCTCATGTGCGTGTGCCAGTGGGTGCATGTGGGCTCATGTCTGCGCATCAGCGTGCTTGTGCGTGCGTGTGTGTGTATGTCCTCACGTGTGCATGTGAGTGTGTGTATGTGCACCGGGTGCGCGAGCGCGCGCGTGTGTGTGTGCGCGTGCACTGTGCGCGTTCGCGTGCGTGAGTAGTGTGTGTGTCAGTGTCAACGTGTGCGTGTGCTTGTGCGTGTGTGTTTGTGTGTGTGCATGTGCGCTGTGCTTGCGTGTGCATGTCAGTGCACTGTTCATGTGTGCATGTGTGTGTTC